>VXAC01006231.1:3197-66243 GCA_013399225.1 Rhipidura dahli
AAATTAAAAATTCTAATGGCAGCAGAAAACCAAACTCTGCCTGTGTGTACATTCTGTGTATAGATTGTATATAGTTTTTATAAATATTTACCTTTTTTCTCTGTCTGTGGTGGACTGGAACTGGTTCAGTCCTGTCTAAAACTTGGACTTATTATCAGTGTTGCAGCATCCTGGGGTGGTATGTTCACAGCAAGGCACTCAAGATCACCCCGTCTACTCTAGCTGTTTTTCTCTACAGCATCTTTATCATAATGCATCTACATTTCAGTGATCCTTGTTTCTTCCCTCTTGCATTCCCTTCCAGTAGTCTCACAGTGCACTCTAAGATTCTATGGAAAAAGGCCCTGAGTACAGTAATGGCTCTCAGAAACAGACACTGTGTTCCCAGTACTACAGTTCCCAGAAGGACAGTTCCCAGCAGTACAGAGATAAGTACACACCAGTTTGTTTGCACAAAAGCACTGTCATTGGGATGCTTCATCCATACAGAGTGTTCTTTTTGGATGGGTGATTCAAACCTAGAAGAAGCACATTATGAACACACGTGCAGTTAAAAAAATAAGGCTTGTGGATGTTACTGTCTGAATGGTAGTTCGGTGCTTGAATACAAATTTTTTTCAGCTTATGACATAGATGGGACTTTGCAGAGCTGAGCAGTTCAAATAAACCACTCAGCTTCAGGCACACATGCTTGACAGATGACAAAAAAACTTCAATCCAACTCTAAAAGCACACATGTATTTATATTTATTTTGTTCATTTTCTTCCAGGAACTTAACATTATCATCTACAAAAACCACTTGTTAGAGACAAGCTGTTGTCTTCAACAACCACCATCTTCACATTCTTTTGTTCCTTATTAAAACTATGAATTCATAGTTTATAATTTTAAGGATTTATTCCTACCTGTGCTTTATTCAATTTCATCTTTTATTAAAAAAAAAAAAGGGAGAGACAGTGAAAAGTTAAAATACATACTGTGGTATAGAAGCCAGCACTTTAAAACAGTTGCTACATAATTTGAAGTGGGACAAAGCAAAGTTAAATTTGGAGGTTTGTGCTTCACAGATGAAAATCAGGCTTAGAAGCCACCTCTCAAGAAAACAAGCTTGTAGGGGCATGTTAAATGCCCCACCTTAGACAGCAGAAGCTTTTACACCCTATCCACTTGCAACAGGACTGTACCTGTTTGACTCAAAGGCTCCTTTGCTCACTCACAGACTCTTGTAGGTTGTTGTTATGCTGATTGTTTCTTTCTTAAAAGTACTTATTAAAAAGCATAAAATCTTCAAGATACTTAAAGGCCTGTGTAAATTTTCTAATATTTAGTGAACCACATGTATTTAATGATTCCAATTTTTTGTCCACTCAACAAATACTGCAGAAAGTGTTCTTCTGAGTCAAGCTTTCACTCCAGTGCTCCTCTCTAAAATAAGGAGCTTGTTTCAGTATTGGTATCTCTCTTAGTGTTCCTTCATTATCTGGTAAACCTAAAAACTCAAAACCAAACACAAAAAAGCAACAAATGGTATGGTTAAAAATTATTAAAAAAAAACCAACCAAAAAAAAAGAAAACAACAGTTTTTATTCATTATTTTCCAAGGAAGGACTTCTCCACATTAACTCAACATGATGGTTGCCGTCTTAGTGCCAATGTAGAGAAAGTAATTATTTTATAGAATTTTAAGCCTATTCACTTTGAGATTCAACAACTAAAATATTGTAAAAGCATTATTGCATTCTGCATTTTGATGCAATTTAATGTATATAGTGGGGTCAATTTCAGCATAGAATCACAGAATGAGTCAGGCTGGAAGGAACCACGGTTGGTCATCTGGTCCAACCTCCCTGCTCAAGCAGGGTCATCACACAGCACATGGTACAGGATTGTGGCCAGGCAGTTCTGGAATATCTCTCACAGGGGAGACTGTACAGCCTCTCTGGACAATCTGTTGTCACCTGTTCAGCTGGAACTTCCTGGGCATCAGTTTCTGCCCATTGCCTCTTGTTCTATTGCTCAGCACCACCAAGAGGGGCCTGGCTCCATCCTCTTGACACCCTCCTTTCAAGTACTTTCAAGACATTGATGAGGCAACCTCTCAGTTGCCTCTTCCTGAGGCTGAACAGGCCCAGCTCCTTCAGACTTTCCTCATAAGAGAGATGGCCCAGTCCCTAAATCATCTTTCTAGCCCTTTTCTGGATGTGCTCCAGGAGCTCCATGTCCTGCTCGTACTGAGGAGCCCACAGCTGGACACAGCACTCCAGATGTGCCTCACCAGGGCTGAGTAGAGGGGCAGGATCAGCTCCCTTGAGCTGCTGGCAGTGTTCTTCCTAATGCACCCCAGGACACCATTGGCCTGCTTGGCCACAGGGACACACTGATGGCTCATGGATAGGTTGTTGTCCACCAGGATCCCCAGGTCCTTCTCCACAGAGCTTCTCCTAGCCTGTGGTGGGGCATGGAGTTGTTCCTTCCCTGTGTTTGCCTTTGCAGAACGTCAGACAGTTCTTCTCTGTCCATCTCTTCAATCTGTGGAGGTCCTTCTGAAGCACAGCACAGCAGTGGTAGCAGCCTCTTCTCCCAGCTGAGAGTCACCAGTGAACTTGCTGAGGTATCTGCCCCTTCATCCAAGTTACTAATAAATAAGTTAAACAGTTCTGGGCCCACTATCAAACCTTGAGGGACACCACTGATGACAGGCCTCCAACCTGACCCTGATTATGACCCTCTGGGATCTGCTGTTCAGCCAGTTCTCAATCCACCTCCCTGCCCACTAACCCAGTCCGCACTCTCTGAGTTTGCCTATGAGGATGTTGTGATGAGAGACAATGTGGAAAACCTTGCAGAAGCCGAGTTCAACAACATCCAGTGCTCTCTCCTCATCCATCCAGGTGGTTGTTTCATTATGGAATCTTATCAGGTTGGTCAAGTATAATTTACCTTTAGTAAATCCATTCTGATTGCTCCTGATCACCTCCTGCCCACATGGATAGAGATGGCCTCCAGAATGTGGTGCTCCATCACCTTTCCAGGAATTGAGATTACTGATAGTTCTCTGGGCTCTCCTTCCTGCCCTTTTTGAAAACTTGGGTGACATTTGCTTTCTCCCAGTCCTCAGGCACCTTTCTCAAACTCCATGACCTTTCAAAGATGATGGGGAGCAGCCTCACTATGATTTCTGCCAGCTTCTCAGCACTCAAGGATGCATCCTGTCAGGGCCCATGGACTCGTGGATGTCTTTTGCCCAGTTTGAGAAAACTCAATTCAAACAGTTACTTTTTCAGTTATTTACTCTAATGTAAATTCACATGAGGCAATGCTTCTTTTGTAACCTACTAATAAGCAAGGAATCCATGCATCCCAAATCATTAGATATATTAAACAGGAGCTGCTGGAGCATGTCCAGAGAAAAGCAACAAAGCTGGTGAAGGGCCTGGATCACAAAACTTACGAGGATCAACTGAGGCAGCTTTGGGTTTTTAGCCTGGAGAAAAGGAGGCTCAGGGGGGGCCTTATTGCTCTCTACAACTGTGTGAAAGGAGGTGGGAGTGTGATGGGCATCAGTTTCTTCTCCCAGGTAACAAATGACAAACCAGAGGAAATGGCCACAAGCTGAGCCAGGGGAACTTTAGGTTAGATACTGGGAACATTTTCTTCACACAGAGGGTTGGCAAGAACCCAGGGAAGTGGTTGAGTCAGTGTAGCTGGAGGAATTTAAAAAACTTGACAGTGCTGGGTTAATCGTTGGACTGAATGATTGTAAGGGTCCTTTCCAGCCTAAAGAGTTATATGATTCTAATACATTTTACTTGCAACAGACATCAAAGGCCACCAAGATACACAAAGATTTGTACAAGAACAACAAAATAGATATACAGGTACAAAATAGAATATGGGAATCCTTTCATACATAGAAAACTGTAATCCTGTAATTCACTAGTTAGCAAAACTATGTTATACTTGGATGTAAATGTGCTTAGACATCACAGAATATAATTCAGAGAAAATCTCAAACCCCTAATGAACAGGTAGGAAAACAAGTGCACTATTAATAACTTATTTAAAATCATATGGAGTGATACATTGTAATGTATTACCTTGATTTCCATTTTAAACTTCTGCATGAGTTCCTCAGAATGACGACTCTATCTCCTCAGAGCATACTTCAGGGTCTTCTGGAGAGTTCCCATAATTATATAGTTATACAGGATCAACATACAACCCAGTAAATCTTCTGAACTAGAAACAGTGTTTTTTCAAGTAGAAGAACACATCCACCTTCCTTTCCCTGACTAAGTCACCAAGACCAGGCTTTGTGTTGCAGAATCATAGAAAAAACCAACCAAATATGTTAAGAAAGCTTTTCTGCTAGTCCCACTAGAAGAGCATAGTGTATTAAATTTGTGCAATGGATATTCTTAAGTTTTCTTGAAAAGGGGTTCCTGCCTTCTGAATTCCTTGAATGTGCACTGAGGTATTTAGACACAGTATACAAAGACATCTATTTTCAAAATGATAAAAATACCAAAGAAAAGATGAACAGTGGAGTATAAATTTGGAAACCCCGCATTTACAAGCCACGACCCAGTAATACAGTTCATATAGTAATTCACTAAATGCAAAAAATGGAGGATATGTCATGAGAATCCTTAAGGCATGGCAACAACACACTTTTTATTGCTGCACTGTTGTTTCAAAAGTACGCTGGCTGAGGATAGTTAGGCTTTTGTGAATTGACAAGAGGATTTCTCACCTGACCAAGCTACAAAAAGACAATCCCTTTTAATCCAGTTTGGGATTTCTCCTGTCTGGATACAATCAAACACAATTTTTTCTGTTTCAACATATTCTAAATCATACTTTGCTTTCCCAATGTTTCTGAAAAGCTTCTTTGGGAGGTGTGTCCTATCATTTAAAAGAAAAAAAAAAAAAAGAGAAAAGAAAGAGAAAAATGAAAGAGAAAGAAAAAGATAAATTATTTCTAACGAAGTTAATTTGTAAAAAAGCTAATTTGTAAGGAACTTCCTGTGTAAAAAGTAGGAAGAGAAAATGTTGATGTAGTAGCACAGGCCTGCCAAATAGCTTATTTCAGCGTATTTTATAATACAATGGATAAAACTTTTATAAGCCAGTTAAGCTGAAATGTTTTTCTGCTTTTTATACAAGGTATTTCTAAGTTACTTGATTTCTTTCATAATATAGATATAGACCCTACTTTAATACTTTTCCCCATAAACAGACATGAAAATTTTAACAGCATTCTTCAAAATATATTTTCTCTCTGTGAAAAGAGCTCGTTACTTTTCTATGTTATTTCTGTCTTTGTGCTATTAGCAATTCAATATACCTTCTGCCATCTGTAAGTTCATATCCATCAAATACTTCATAGGACAGAATGTCAGCCTGAGCATTATTAAAAACTTCTTTCTGATCAGCTCTTTCATCCTCGTTCTTCCTGATAAGCTGATGGATGTATTGTTGTGCCCCAGGGACATCACAATATATGGTGTGAACCTAACATGGATCAAAAATTAGATGATATTCCCTGTAAAGCAGTTGCATCTGTTTGCAGTTCATGCAGTTTCACATAACTGAAAGGTTAGAGAAAACATGTTTTTTTCCATGATACTATTGTCATGCTTCACTAATTGATCTTTTAAAATAATGCCAACTAATGAGTGTTCAAGTTGGTCTAATCAGTATTCTGTAGGATTTCAGTGGGTATTTATGGTTCTTTAATTCCATGTGTTATTCTGAAAATCTTACCTGTAAATTAAAGTATACAAAATAATATTTTGCCATTTTTAAGACCATAACAATAATAAATAAAACTGCATTTGTTTCCTTCATGAACTTCTTAGAAAACCCATTAAATAAATTTTCATCTTTGCAGAAATAGTATTCTTACCATCTTGATAAGAGATTTCAAGAATATTAGCACTGTCATTTGGGGTTTCATTGCCTTGTTAAATCTCCTTTCACTTTGGAGGAGCTCAGTGACTTCCCTCTCTCTTTTCTGTAAAGATTCTTGCATCTCTTGCAGGATGATGTGTGCTTGCCAAAGATATCCCTTTTCCACTGACCATTCAGTCTTCTCTTCTTCATTAGATACCTGGAGGCAACAAAGATAACTCTTATGCACTAAGCCAAGATCTAGATTTTGATTGCTTCCATATGAAATTCCCAAGATTTCAGTGAGCAAGGTGGAGCAGAAATGGAGAAAAGCAAATGAAGTGTAGAATAAGACAGTTTCTTTGGTTCCAGAATTGACAATATAGTTTTTATAGTTCAAGGAGGTGGATACTTAAAAACATTTTGTAGCAAAGTTTGTACTATCAAATATATAATGACAGCCATAGCACACTATCAGTGATTCCTGAACCAATGAGTTTGTTTCATTATTGTCATATTTTAATCATTCATCATAAGTGCATCATTCTCAAGCCATGTATATATTTGCACACAAAAATTACTATCAGTTAGGCCCATGGTTGATTTCAGCTTTTGCTAGCATCAACCTGATTGCCTTTGAAAAAACTGCAGTAATCCATAAACCACCAGTTACTTTTCCATTTTTGTGCTCACTTGTTTTTTTTTTAATACCAAAACCTCTGACATATCTGAATTTTCTCCTTCTGCCTTTTCAGACTTTTGTTGAAGAATTTTTATCTGGAAATTCATGAGGCCTTGCAGTTTTTCCACATGTAGACTCATGTTGTGTAGTTCCTGTAAAGCTGAATTGAAAACAATAGAAAACCAGGTAAGTATAACTCCAGCATTTCTAATCTGCAATTCCGACAATACTGTCTCTGTGAAATTATCTCCCCTTAGAAATTAAGAATTTATCACAAACTAATATTTTTTAATAATCAATATTTCATTTTAATCAATAATTCATTTTAATTTTTTATAACTCAAAGAATTATTAAGGAGTCATACTTTGTTTTGCTTTACATGTCTAAAGGATAGGCTACAAGTGTTGAAATAAACCTACCAAGAAATTATGCTGACAGTAAAAAAACCTGGTGTGCTAAGGAGTTTGGAGTCATTACAGACAGTACTTGTAGCTTCAACATTCTTTTATTATTCCACCTGCACACACACTATTGAAAGGGAAATACTTATATTGACTTCAGCTTATATGCAGTAACATTTTTTGTAAACAAGAGACCAAACAGGAAAGAAACAGAAACAGATCAAGCAACTCTGCATTTGAAACACTCACTCAGTGTGTGCTGGGTATAAAGATAATCTAGCTTTTTACACAGATTTTCTAGAATCCAGACCTGCAAGACAAGAAAATGACAATAACAGGAAATCAATGTTCTACCATTTTTCATTATGTTTCCTTGGGAAGAATATAAATTATATGGAAATAATGTTACTACTTCTGTGTACAACCTACACAAATGGGCTATTGACCAATAATTTTCTTGAAAAGAAGATACAGAAATAAACCAGAGACTACTCAGGAGCTAGTGTTTTCACAAGAGCCTGAGTCAAGACATCCTGTCCTTATACTTCCTTAAGCATTTGTCCACATTACTGAAATGATAATGGAGACAAAAATATTTGATTCTTCTGAAAAAGTTGAATAGCAAATGCTTTTGGGAGGATTCCTATGGCAGCCCTGCAGAAAAGGTGTGTGCCAGCATTATCTGGCCTAACAGAAAATATTCCTTCTTCCCACAAGACTTAGAAATAGTAACCTTATCACTTTTAACTCTTTATTATAATACTTTGGCTACATTTCCTTGATATATAATAATTAGGTCAAAAGATTTGTAAACCCCAGGGGTTTTTTTGCAATTTATCAATAACACATAGGGTATTATAGGAGTGGGCACGGCTCAAAGGGTTTGAAAAGTGAAAACCTTCATTTTAAATACTGATGCCATGCAGAACTTAAACGGAAGGTGGTGCTATGTCACTTGAAAAAAGAAACTAAAAAACTTGCCTGAGATCACTCAGAAATCGTACAGCAGTCTGNCCTCCTTCCCCCACCACTTCCCACCACAAAGTTGGGTAAGATCTTCCTGAATACGTATCTTGGAGAACTGCAGTGAAAACTCACTGTAACAAAGCAATGTTGCAAAATTAGAGGAAGACTTTCTCATATTGAACAGAAGAGTTCCCTGTGCAGAAAATAGTAAATATCAGGTCATGCTTACCAATGCTATCTATTAAAAACCCAACAATTTTTCTTTTACACTTACGCTGTTAATAAATTAAAGTATCATTATTGCAGACAAATTTGGAAAACATGAGGAACTTTAGGCAGTTTTTCCTGGGAACTACCAAATAAAGTAGTTTTGCTGCTGTGTCAGCCAACTGAAGTGCAGTATTGCAAAAACTTAGACAATGAGAAGCTTTTGTTGGATTTTAATTCTAATTGCTAATCTGAGAAGAAGCATTGTGCTTTACTGTAATTTTAAAATTCTACAGAAAAGACGTAAAATGTGGAATGCAAGAGAAATGAACATCTAATAGTTTTTAGTGGAAAGCAATATATAGTAAGACAAAGCAGCATATGCTATCTTTGCTGCTGTTTTAGAGGTGTAAACCTGCATGGATTCCCTGCAAAAAAGGAAGGCACGTGCGTAGCAGTTCAGTCTTCACTGATTTAGATGTACATCTAAAGGCAGACAGGCAGGCAAACAGCACACACTGGAAACCATAACGAGAACGCCATCTGACTTCAAAAAGAAAACACAAACTATGTTTCTTTACCTTTTCTTCTTTCCAGTTCTCTGTTTGTTGTTTCATTTGCTGAAGAACCTCTTCCTTCTCTTGGATTAGTTGTCTGTTTCTTTCTGTCAGGTTCTGAGGAAATAAAATAAGGCAAAAGGGATTACAATTTTGACACTATTTTTCAGAAAGGCATACAGTTTGAGGTTTTTTGTTCCACACCTTGAGAAGTCATAGCATTTGGACCAGGCTGCTAAGGCCTGTGGATCTTGCACCAAACTTTAAAATTCCTCATTTAGCAATGACCATCTGTGGCCAGAGGTAGTCTAATGACCTTTTCTAGAGGTTTGAACACTCTGAACCTTTTCCTCAGTAGAAGAACAGAAGAAGGAACAGGATAAACATTAATATCCATTCATCACCAAATAAGCAGCACATATTCCTGTATATTCTAGGAATATCCTTCACACTTTATTTACATGAAAGGAAAGCTATTTCCAAGTTTCATAGCACAGCTAGGCCAAGAGATGTGGAACTATACTGTAGAAGGCTTTATTCATCACCAGAAGGAGAAAAACACAGCTTATTTTAAAATAAAATTTTACAATTTTACAAACTGTGTGTCTTCATTTAACTGTCTGTCCATGAGAAGAGAACCTCAGTTATAAGGCTTGTTCCTGCAATCCCTGCAGAGTACCTGCCATGCTTACCCCCATGTAAAACAGTCATACTTGGTTACCTTAACTGTATCTTGCCAGTGTATGTTGCTCTTGTTCATCTGCTCTTGATAAGCTTCTAAATGGGATTTCAGACACCTCATTTTCTCACTATAATGCTTCTTTATAGTAGTTACAGTCTTCTCCTTTATAACAAAAGATTATTGAGAAAATAAATAGTGAGTGAGAATAGAAAGTCAGGCATGATAAAGAAAAGCTTCCACAACAGGATCTCTTCATTCTCTTTATTCAATGTTTTTTATTCTTTTTTCAGTGTATTTTATAGCAAAAATTGATTATTGATCCCAGGAGGTTTGTACTATCATTCATTGAAGACTTCAAGCAAAATCTACTGCTAAAACAATATATATTTTGTGTATTTTTCTGCAGAAATAAAAACCAAAGCCTTTCTGAGAGCAGATCAGAATGAATTCACCTGAAGCACAGCTAAGCAATTTTGCAGCAATTAAACTTAGGTCAGAAGGTGAAAGTTTGGAAGTAGCATAAAAAAAAAATCCACACAGCAACCAAAATTTTGTGAAGGAAGATGAATACAGTCCCTGTCTTTGCATCAGTGCCCAGCAGGCTGTTGTCTCTTGCTATGGATCTGTGTTCTTCCCTTTTCTTTCTCTTCCCTTAGTGATCTGCAGTCAGTTGAAAGTGTAAGATGTGACTGTGCCAGGGTTACATTCCTACCAAAGCTCAGAAATTGGTTTACACTGGTATTACAATGCTTGTGCAGGTGTAATAACCTGAGAATAAGATGAAGTCTTGTTCTCTACCAAAGGGTATTCAGTCTCTGTATGCTACACATTGGGAGTTCTCTTGGTTTTACTTGACAGTCAGAAGTGTTTGTTCACTTCCCCTTTGTGGCTTTAGAGGAATTTCTGAATCTCTTCTTTCTGTGTGCCCAGAATAATTGTGTGGAAAACCATTCCTCTTCACAGGAACAAAGTGCCTATATTACTCTGTATCAGAAGAGGAGAATGATGTGACAAATAAACAGCAAGGTGAAGCTGTAACTGCAAGAAAAGATTCCAAAAGAGAGTAGTCAAAGATGATGAAGATAATCCACCTTTTGGGAGAATTATTGACTAATGGAATGCAGAAATGCTTCCACTAAGGAAAGGGAGGTATTGCCGAGTTTTGGTCACAGGAATGGCACCTCTGGATCCTCACTGTCACCTTGCAGGAGTTTACAGGTGAAGAGATTCTGCTATTGTGTAAACGACACTGACAAAACATTGCAAAGCTAAAGCCAAGCTAAGAACCAAGCAGAAAAAAATACCCACAAAACCAAAAAATCAAACAAACCATAAAGGCAGTTCAGCTTGGCACAGCCCTTTACAATGCACTCATTCTTGAGAGACACAGCCTGCAGAAATGCTAATGTTGTCAGTCATGGTGTCTGTCATGACATGAAGGTGTTATTTAAGAGAAAATTTTAGTAAAAAATAAATTTTAGAAAAATCTCTGCAATTGTGCCAGACACGAAATAAAACCAGACTTCACAAAGTCGTAAGATAAAATACACTTCAAGATACACTAACATTATTTACAGAATGGTGCATGAATGGAAGTGTAATTGTGAATGGGGTAGATTTTATCCCTCTGTATCACTTTGATTAATGGTCAACAGTGCTAATGCTCCAGAATAATTACCTGGTTTTCTTTCCTTATATCATCTAGTTTTCTGATTATCTTCATGTGTCTGTTTTTCATTTGCTGCATGTCTTCTATAATCTGTAGAGGATGAAGAAAATTATAAACTCAGAGCACTAGCAACTCCAATTGTAATGAACCAGAGATAAATAGCCACTAGAACTGCAGGCCAAAACTTCCAGGCTTCAATAATAGAAAATATGTTATGCTATTGAATAAAAACCTGTGAATAACTTGAAATGGAATTTCTCTTTTGGTCTTAGCATTGCACCTCCACTTCTTCCTTTTTAATGTCATGATTTAAATAGAATATGGAAGACATTATAATAATTCTAAACTTCTAAAAAAGAAGACTAGCATTGTGAGGCCTATAACTGTGAAAAAAAGGGGAAGCAGTGGGAAGATTGCATTTTTGCATTTAAGAGTGAGAAGAACAAAGTGGTTACAGAATATTCTCTATTTTATTTTGTATTTAATTAAAATTATTTTAAATCCTACAAAACCGATATAACTTTAAGGTACACTGGCATTTTTAATGACTAATAAGAACAGATGTATACATCAAGGATGGACAGCTTGAGCATTTTCCTGTTTGAAAATGAACCATTTAAGCTTTAGATTGCATCAGGTTCCTTAGTGAATCTATTTAATTAATTTTGCTTCTAATCCAATTCATAATAGCCACCAGAGGAATATTCCACGAGCTCCTGTCCTGGCTGTCCACCTTTTCTGTTACATACTTGTCTAGTAGGTGCAATGTCAAATTACACTTGCAACACTCATGTGTGAATGAGACTAACAGATACTGCTCAGTTACAGCAGTAATGAATATGATCATATATAAATTATAAAAATCTAAAACTATTCCAGAGATTTCCTTAGGTTCTGTTCTTTATTTAAGCTTCATGTGATGCAGATTCCGCTGACAGTGAACAGCTCAGCCAAACTAAAATGAAAAGAATAAAATCTCAGATTATTTGTTGTGGCTGATACATTATTTGAAAATAGTACGGGTTGTTGGCATGGAGCTAGATTCTAAACCTTTATGAATATTTACAGGCAGTTGACTTGGGAGAAAGGAATCTCTTCCATCTGACACTGTCATGGTTCAAATGACATAAAAGCAACAAAGAACCATAGCAGTCTTGAAATATAATCTCCTTTTTACCCCTCCTTCAAAAAAAAATATTGTGGAAGTAGAGGAATTTTAAGGAGACACAATTTAAAGGTTAAAACACAAGAAAAGTCTCTCTGAGGAGAAGACAAAAGATCCAGATGGGTTTATCTGTCTCATCACCTACAGAGATCTGAGCCATCTTAGTAATTTGCTCCAGTTATTTAACTTGTGTGCAAAATAATTCACCTCTGAACTTTTCTGACTTATAATGAAAGACCAAACATACAAATTCAGTGGAATAAAAAAAGCAGTGAACCCAGTAAACCATTATATATGTATATTTGTTTTTATTTTGTATCTATACATATGGATGTGCACATATGATGGGCCATAACTTAAAAATGGCTAAGTAGAAAATGAAAAATTATTCTAGTTACTGGCAGCAGAAATTTTGTAATAGCAGAAAAACCTCACACTGCAAGTCAAATACCACATCCAGCAATCAAGAATTATAAGAAATGTGTAAGAAGGCAAAGGTTTCCTCCAAACACAAGGGAGTTTTTACCTTTACACACCTACCCAGAGAAGGCATTTAAGCAACCTGCAATCTGATCTAAGTTAAGATGGCCCTTTGATTTTACTGTTTACATTTTTGTATCAATATTCATAATTTAAATGCAGGCTTCCAAATTGGAATCAAAAAAACCAACCTACTAGGTAAAAGAATTGTATGAATTGAGTTCATACAATGACAGTGATAATGACAATTCTTCCAGTTTATCCTAAGAAAATAGATGCTGATTAAACTGTCAATTTTTAAAATATTGTATATTATACAGACATTGAGGGCTTTGTTTGAAGGAAGGGGATGTTTGTTTTAGGGTTTTTTACCTTGTTGATATGGAGCGTAGCTAAGCTGTAGGGAATATATGGCACTTCTTTGGTTGTACATTCCTGCAACTCAGTTGCTTTGTGATCAGCATCAGAGCAAACTCCAGATGTGGTAAACTGATCTAGTGTAAAACAAAATTTACCTTATCAATTAAAAAGCTCAGCAACATAAAACGTACTTATTACAGTTTATTTTTTTTATTAGAGGCATCAACTATTTTTTTTTTCCTGATAACAAAACGGGCTCCTGTGAGGAGAAATACTCTGACTTTTCAGCTTTGATTTCTGGACACCATCACACATACTTATGTTGTTTGACAATTACTTGTCCCTGAATATTCTGATATTTATTACTTACATATATTTAGGTCATTAAAACTAAAAATTAAAAACTAGGTTACAAAAAAAATGAAGAAACATGTTGCCTCTTAAGAAAACTAGCTTTTACCACAACTAAGTGGGCACTTTACATCCTTGGAAACTACATTTTACAAGTTATTTGATAGACCCATTTTTTTATCATAGTATGATATGTATTTTACTTTTTTTCCTAATCTTCTTTTTTGTCAAATAAGAACATAAAATTACTTTTTTTCCCCCAATCAGATCTCTCAGTCTTAATAATATAGCTGACTTCCTATTGGAAAATTATTTTAAGTATCATAATCCTCAACCCACTATCATAATTAACTAACTATAATATAAGGTCAAAAATACTGATATAATTACCTAGAATAGTGACTTGTGGATATCTAAGCTAAAGAATTTTATTCAAAAATCCAAGCAACAAAACTTCATTCAATCAGAGCTCACATACAAGGGAAAGAAAGAGAACCTCCTCATTTTGTTTAAAGTATTATGTATTCCAGAAAGCAAGAATAAAACTTGCTTTGTAAATATACCTTTTTCTTGAGTTCTGTCTTCACTCCATCCAATCAGGGAATTCAGAAATGACCACTTGTTTATATTCATTCCAAGCTTATGCAGCCATGAGTTTCCCTCTCCATCTGTTAACAAAATTCAAGTGCTAAAATATTATGAAAATAATTTAAATTATTGCACTGATTCTCTTTGGATAAAAAGTGTTCTAAGTCATTAAAAAGGATACAAAATGTGAGAGTCTGGGAGGTAATTGAGAAATCCACAAGCATTAAAAAAGATGTGTGAGGACTTGTTTGAGACTTGAATGATTCCACCTGATTCTGAAAATAGAGATACTGAGTGAAAAGGCTATATTCTGAACTGTCTTCTCATCTTCTTTAAGAATGTTTTCAAAATGTTATTTTGAAAAATTACAAAGCAAACTAGATTTTGCTTAATATCTTGGAAAATGTGTGTGTCTGTTAAGAGGTCGGGCTGTATCACATTGTTACATGAGGTGTGTCTGACTCAGGTTTACTTATGAGAACTCTGGCTGCATGCAACACTCCTACTGACAGAAAACCAAGCCAGAACACATTCAAGTGGTCTGGTGTGAAAGAGAAGAAAGTGCCTGAAAGAAGTCCTCTGACTCTTTGAATTGGTCAAAACCATTATCACTGAGGAAATTTAAATGTACAGATACCTTATCTGAGTTCCTGAAACAATACTCATTTAGTTACATACTGCAATGATTTTATACTGACAAATATCTGTCTCTGCACACTGCTTTTAGTAGCTGTGTTGTAAATGGGTGCACTCTTTTAAAATACAGTCTGTCCAGCTACTAGATTGAGTCATCAGATCCCGTTCAGGTGCAGCCATAAAAGTCTTGTTTTTCAAGATCCAATTTTGATGATGTATAAAATACCTAACTGAAATACATGTTGTAAAGAGTACCCTTGGGTCAAGCTATTATTTTTTCTGAACTCATTATTTTCATTGCAATATATTACATATATATTATACATATATAATTTTGTTCAGTGAATTATGTCATTGAAGGACACAAACTCTATATAGCATAGCTACCTTTTAAAAGACTTGACCTCACACATCTACATCCTTTTGGTTCACATTTTGCTTTCCTTCTCCCATCTGGGAGACTCTTGGTAGCCCTTCACTTCACAGTCCTACTTTAGGCAAAATTAGCCACTAGTGCATCAATGCTTGCAAGAGCATAGGGTCTGTATTTTCCTTAGGACAAAGATTAATCACACATCCAGATTTAATTTCTGACTGAAAAAATGCATTACTATATCGTAATTACATACTATTGCAACTATTACATACTGAAGTGACTGCAGTTTGTCTTCAACCTACACAGACCATTCAGAGGAAAAATATTTGAAACTCAAACCAGTTAATTTATGGATGATAAAAATTAGACTATACTTTTTCTGTCTAACTCATGGAGCTTGTGAGTCAAAGCTACTAAGCATCCCTTTTCACACCACTCATGTGTGTTAACTCACACAGAATTCTGTGGCTTGGCAGGGATGAGACATCTGCAAGAGTTCTTTTCTTTCTGGTCAGAGTGCTCTCAAAAGGCTCTCTGGGTAGGACAGCTCCTTGCAGTCTAATTCCTTTAGAATGTAAGGCTCCTCAAACCAAAGGTCTCTCCCTTCTCAGATTACAACTAGAATGAAAGCATCCAGTACAGACTAGGCAGCCACATTACTATTTCTGAATAACTACAACTGTACTTTTCAACAGTTTTCAGCGAGATTGGACACTTTGTTTTAGAAGTTACAGATGCACACCCCAAAAAACCTAGTCCTGTTCTAATGGCTTTAGTTTTGACAGGTACAAAGCCACTATGCATCTGTTGTACATGAGTAGCTTGAAGATCGTGTCCATAACCTATAAACTGAGTCATGACAGGAACCCTTCCACTCAGTCCATGGTGACTTTTAACCATATTTGAGCAATATCTGCACAGATGACAACGTGGACTGTAATGTTTATGCAGCTCTGCTTCTGTGACAGTACAATACAGAATCTACCAATACCTTTTGTGGAAAACACTGAAGTGCAATCTCATTCTGAATGTCTGAGGCACAACTACTACTTACCCTCCTCAGGTGTGTCTTCCACCACAACGCTTTCAATCACACATGAAGGATGTTCCTGTATGTCCTCTGAAGAATCAATAACACTGCCTGGTAGAAGAACAGAGGAGTGCATGGTGGTCTGTGGTTTAGTCTCAGGATCAGTTTGTACTGAATCTTGGGGGACTTCCCAGCCTGAAAGGTCAACACTTTGCACCCATGCTTCTGGAAAAACAGGCAACATAATTGTTTTTAATACAATACTAGGACAAGGCATTCCGTTGAGAGTTTTAAAAACAAATTTCATGAAACAAGACCGGATTTGTAATATCACACCCCAGAATAGATTTAAGATTAAAATACTGCAAACTCTTGGCCAATTTAATCAAACCTGTGTGGATTTCATTCTCAGAAACTGATGAGAGCAAACATTTAGTTTTGGGTCTTTCCTTTCTGTCTTTTTTGAAATCTAACATGATTTGGGGATTTAATCTTGGTTTGACTGTCAGATTTAGCTGAATTAGTAAAGCACATCAAGTAAATAATAATAAATAAAAAAATAAAGTAATCAGAATTCAGCATCTATCCTGAATAAAAAATGTCAGGTCTCATGCAGCTTCCATCCAAAAGCACATCTCAAACACACTCTTCAATGTATAACTCTTGGTCAACTTTTTTCTCTGGATATCTGTTAGAAATTTGCTCTTTTTGTGATCAATTTTCGTTTCACCAGAAAAAGGTTTTCTTGATGAATTTAAAGAAAACAAAGATATTTATGAATGAAATTTTTTTTTTTTTTTTTTTTTTTTAAATACCTTGCCAACCTCATAAGTTCCATAGAGAAAGATGCTGCCAGGAAGAAAATGAATACTTGATTCTGAACACAAAATACAAATGACAGACTTTTTGGGAAGCAATCATAGCACATGCACAGAAATGAAAATGTAGGTGCCTGTAAGTTCAGCAGCTGAACTCCTGTTATTGCAGAGATTTCAGCTATCTCGCTAGAGGTGTCGGCATTGCCACTTGCTCACACTTGGCTTGTGCTCACTGAAAAGGCCTGAAAATTACACTTGAAGATGTAGAAATGGTCTTTAAAAAATTATGATGATAGCACAGTTATCATTGAATGACCATGGACCAGTTGAAGTTCTATATAGCTAATAAAGCCAACAGAATGTTTTCACATGGCAGATTGAAAATGCTGGTCAGAAATGCAGAATAACAAAGACCAGTCTGGTTTAACTAATCCTTCCCTCCCACTAGCACCACAGTTTGTAACTTTTTTTTATGTTTCCCCAATCCATTTTGTAAGTAGTGCTACCCAAAGAAGCAGCACAAGAGTATGTTCCTAGACTGAAATCAGCTTCTGCTGTGGTTTAAGCCTATCTAGCAGCTCAGCCCCATGCAGTCACTTCTGAACTCGCCCACAGTGATGAGTGAGTGCACAGTGCACACAGTGAAGGGTGATAAAGCAAAGATCTACATGCATGCAAAACATAATAAGGAATTAATTCACTACTTCCCATTGGCAAGATGATATTTATGCAACTACAGGAAAGCGGGGGTCCCTTGCAGGTAACTGTTACTTAAAAGACAAATTCCATAACTCAAAAGATCCTTTCTTTTTCCCCTTTACACTTTTATTGCAGTGTGCAGTATCATATGGCACAGGATATCCCTCGGGACAGTGTTGCAGTTTAGGAGTGGTACTCCCTAGTTCAGTGCCCCCACCAAGACTCTCCTAAACCACACACCACTCTCTCATAACAAAACAAACACTCTTTTAATACCTTTGTGTAGAAAGGCTGTCTGAGAGTAAGTTTTTTTCTCTTCTTGTTATAGCACTTAGCATGGATGCACTGACTCTCTGCTATTCAGTATTACCCACAGTGCAAGCACATGCTCCGGGCTTTCTTGTGATGACATCTGCGGACTGAACAGGGCCTGTCCCACCCTCTGTGCTCTGGTGCAAAACAAAGAACAGCAGTGTGAGAGAGGACTGGTGGGAGTGTCCTTAAAGTGTGCTTCATTAGAACAGCCAGAGCCAGAGAGAAGGCCACTCCTTCTGTGGCTTGGGCATCGGTATATAGTGCTTCCCCTCCATCCCATGGAAACGGAGCATGAATGTTCATGTGGATAGAGAGTAACTGTTCTCTCAAAGTCCTGACAAGCAAGACCACATTGTTTACCTTTGTTGCTTACAAAGCAGTGGAAACTGTCATTTTTATCCCTGCTGCTGATCACTCTGAGAATCAGGAATGTAGCATCGTAGTTGCAGTGTTCAGTATAACTGAGTGGTTAGAAAATGGGCCTTCTGAAGCCTTATATCTTGTTTGTGCATGGAATAGTGGCTTCCTCTATTTACCAGCTGCCTGGATTGTTTTTGAAGTCCATTCCTTCCTCATTAGCACTACATCACATTGGTATCAGCTGGTATGAAGATTCATACCAGGATATCTATTTTAACTCCATCTCATCCCCAGAAAGTGATTTAGCAATGAATTTCAACTGTGTATTACAAGTAAAGGCTTGTTTACATTGTTACAAGCTACAACTCAGCTATTTTCCAGATGGAAATTCATTATGCAAACATTTTCTTTTTACTCTGTCTGGTCAAACCACATTTTTCTTTCTAAGATTCTCAGGTTACACTGCCTTAAGTAACAACCTTGCCCAGTTGTATTGCCCAACAGAGCTGACAATCAAACATGTTTACCTAGTTATTCTTCAGTTCTGGTGAGAAGGTTAAACAGTCAGTCAGTATATATGTGTACATATATATAGGATATTGGCAAGAAAAAGGGAATATATGGCAGCTATCACCTAATAAGTTGCCAAAATGGAGCAAAACACCTGTGTCAACCATTAATAACCCTGCTTGCTACCACAGACAGCAAAGCTTTTCTTGCTGTATTTTGTTGATCTTTCCTCTCGAAAATTAAAACAAAGGCATGCATTTTGTATTTTAAGTCACAGACATGCTGGAGAAAGTACAAGAATCTAGATTTGACTTTCCTTGGAAAATGATGTGTGTTTGTGTGTCCACTGATAGACAGAGTTGTTTCTCCATACTGGTTGACCTGAGATTCCATGGTATTCCCAGTCTGCCCATTCATAGCTGTCTGAGACAAGAAACAGACCACGATGCCCCACTAGTGGTGCTATTAATCTCTAAATCAGATGTGGCAATTCAGTGTTAATCTTTACTACTGCATTTAAATTCTAAACATAATGCTTGAGAAGTAAGGCTTCTTTTAGAAGAAAAAGTACTTTTACAAATATGTGTGGGAAGGTCTAGTATTAGGTAAGAGAAGACTGCTCCCTCATGATTTATGGGCAGAATCTGCAGGTTGCACAGAAGAAGCTGCAAATATTCCTCATCTTTCCCTCAAATTGTTTTTTAGCACCCTGCTCCCTAAGGTGGGGCAAGACAAATCACTCTCAATGCTTATTACAGGCTTTGCATAAGCGCTCATTTATTTTTTAATTATACACTGTTGAAAAGCAATTATAGAATCTGGCCTTCTGCTTTCACTTATCCTAACCCTAAATGCATACTTAATAAAAGTCCTAAACTATCAATGATTGTAGATGCTGAAAATCTTACTTTTTGAGACCCAGCCTTGGTTACTTCCTGGCCTTCAAATATGGCCACATCAGGGCCAGAAAAAAAAGTGTATCAGAAAAAAAATGAAGCCTGAACAGTCACCTTAGTTTTTGTAGGAGGTAATCTACATAACAAAAATTATTTTAAGAGTACAAGTGCAATTTAAAGACAGTTTTAAGATGTCACAGTTAGGATACATTATGTCTATGGAAAATCTAGGAGGAAACCCACAACTTTTAGCAATATTTTATTTTTTTCCTCTGTTGTGACATCAACATATCTTCTTTGAGGCAGAAACCTCCGGTAAAACTTATTTGTCTTGCAGACTAATTTTCTTTCAGCAAACAGGGGTTAGGATATCAGGGAAAAGATAAGCAGCAGGGATGAGAGACTTTGAGCAAAGGTCTAAATTCACCAAAAAAAAAAAAAANTAAAATAATGGTAGAAAAGAATTTAGAAAAGAAACCTACTTAACCCATTTTCAGTAACTTATTAGTGAAAGGAGTTTATGTTTAAAGTCCAGTTGAAACTCTCTTTCCTTAAGATTAAGTTAATTGCTTCCTGTCCTACACATTGATGATTTTTAAAGGTTTCTGAACTTAGTCTTCTGAGAAATAACTAAAGGTTCTTACATAATTAGACCAGCATCTCACTTTTCAGACTTTCACCTGAAGCCACGTTTATCAGCCCTTTGATGATTCCCTTGTACACTCTGTCTTGCTCATCTTCTAAGATTGTATTTCTTGAAATGACATGAGTATCATGCTTGAAATACTTAATAACTGGTTGAACTGTGAAAAGTCAGGCCTATTTTTCTAAAAAAATCTCAAACTATTTGTAAAACCTACCGTGACTTTACTTAGAAGATCTTAATTTATCACACTTTTCTAAATGTTTATGGAGACACATACACAATATTCCAAATTATCCCTAGCACTCGAACACATATTTCCTAGGTTAGCAAGACAGCTTTTGAAAAAAAAAAATCAGCTGTGTTTAAAACTATTATCATTTATTTGTGCTTATCCTTCTGCTGTGTAAAGGTCTTAGCTCTTTTAGTATGTATTTCATATGCATGCGTTCTTTTCTTTCCTCAACCTTTTCTGCAACTGAGAAGCTGAAAAAGAGGTCGTTGTCCTCTTCCCACTTTTCACTCAACTTATTTGATATAATAGTAGCCTGGCTCCACCCTTCCACGCTCAATAGCTGTGTGCCAGAATGCAAACATATGCAAACATTTTTTTGTTTTCACTAAACAAATCCTGAGTCCTAAATAATTACCTTCATCCATGGCTATCCGTCTGTTTCTCAGTGTTTCCAGAGAGATGAGAGTTAACTTCTGGTATTTTCTGAAAGCCTCCCACACTGTGTACATAAATATTTAACCTGCAAAAAATGCAAGAGCCTCACTAGGCAACAAGATACCTGCAGAAAGTAACATACAGATGGATCAGGTTTCTTCTCACTGATTCCTGTGGTAGGCAATGTCTGTTTTGCCAGCAGACTAAAACTTACTAGACAAAATTCAAAGGTGTAGGAAACTTAACTGTAAGTGAAACAAATACAGGCTGGTGCTATATGTCTGAAAGCACAAATACTCACAAGATTAGAAGGGTTTCATTGGAACATTTTACAAATCTCCACACTTCCTTGGTTTAGCTGGAAGGATGTGAAATGTGATTCTCTTGTTACTCTTGCAGTAGTAGTTATATTGATAGAGATCTAAGTGGTCTTTTATGCAATTTCATCTCTAATTTTATATTAACTGAGTGATTAAGGGCTCCAGATAAAGCTGTTACTACGTTAGAACAATGTTTGCCCTGCTCGCCGTAATTTTTTTAATGGAATTCTATTGCCATTTCCTTTCTCTGCTAATTAAAGGTAGAACAAGCCCACTTTTTATCACTGCCTGTACCATTATGCTGTGGCTGGCCTCAGCTGAGACCGGTAGGTTATTATGAATTGTAAGGCAAATATGCAGATCTCTTGGAATAACTCCAGGTACAAAACTTCTGATTATTCCTGTATTAATACAAATAAAACAGCAGCATAAATGGGTAGAAGCAAGTGCTATTCAGCAGTTTCAAAAGAAAATACAGAATGCAGTGTGTTGCAGGCTGGTGTGATCCAGCCCAGGCAGGTGAGACCAGTGGCTCAGGGTTTCTACCTCACTGCTATTGTTGTGCACCCCACCCTTATGACAAAAAGGACTAAACCAGGAACTTGCCTTTAGATTGTAGTACAAAAGGAAAGCTTTTGGTATCACTAACTCAACAAGTAGTTTCACTGTGGGATTACAGGAAGCAGCTTCATTGTGAAACTTTGTACAAATAATCCACAGCTAATTTAATTTCTACGTCTGTTTCTCTGCTGTGCTAATTTGAATGTTTTATAGCTCCACTGGGGTGTAAAGAACACAGCGTGGTATTGGGACCTATATAAAAGGCTTCTTTAAGAGAGTATTTTTCTTTTAAAAAAGGAACTATTTTGTGACTTTTCTTTTTAGGATAACAAAAATATAAGTGTGTGTTTTTGCCTTCCTTCCTCTTTCCTCTTGTCACAGGGAAAAAAGAAAGAATTAAGAATGGAAAAGGTGGAAAAGAAACAATACAAAATCAACCGTCTGAACAAATAAGGGTGTTTGGTTTTAAATATTCACAGTCTTACAAGAATAAAAACATATTTGACAGATAATGTTTCCAATTTATTTTTTACAGTAATAAATTATATTAAACATATTAGCACTACAACTACTGCTAAATAAAGAAACTGTCAAAAAAATAGAAAAATACCAGACTCCCAGCTGTATTTTAATGGGGTATTTTAGGTTTCTACTTCAATTTTTTTAATGTTCACTATAATGTTTCTTGCTTTGTTTAATCTTTGCAGGGCGTGTAGTTGTCGCAGTCTTGAACTAGAACATAACTGTGCTAGCTATTAAACAAACACAATAAAACAGATTGGTAGTGCCACAGATATCTTGAGATCACTTGGTATGTTTGTTTTTGCTGGTATTCTTGATAATTTTACTTAAAAAGAATCTTTACCTGACAGACCTTCTTCACCTTTTTATTTAAAACAGCCTTCAAAAAATCCCTACAGTAATCAATTACACTATATTTCTTTTTATTAAATTAACATCATTGGGACTCACTCTTCCACTCTTATCTCTTGTATTTTGTTATCCATAATAGTTCATGCATAATTATGTGATGATAAATTTCTGTGTCTAGGAGTTTCATGTTCCTCTTTGCATATTCCCAATGACTTTCATTCTCTTGAGAGACTTATAGCAGCTCCAGGGATATATAATTTACTCTAGTGTAGAATTGGGCTACATTTGACATGTTGCCTCTTCACCTTTCTCCTCTGAGGAAAATCAAATGCAAATCAAGCTCTGAGTTATGTACCTTTAGGCAGCTCTGTGGTGGGACAAATTGCAACAAATATAAATATGAATTGAACCCTTTATTCTTTAAAACAGAAACAAACTCTTTAAAATTTCCCATGAATAGCTGTGACTTGCATCATGTCACCCGTTGCGCTCTAGTGGTATTTATTTCCAAACAGCAGTCTTGAAGCAATCCAGTGCAGAGTAAAACTGAAACAAAAGAACAGGAGTTTTCTGGATTTTTAGCTGGAAACACAATAAAGAATTCTTGTTTAACATCACAATACAGAAGTCTGTAGGAAATCTTCTGGATACAAACTATTTTGCTGAAAGTCAACAATAAACTTATACTTAAATTAAGGAAAAAAACACATAAAATTGAAGAGGTCAGAAAAAACACTTTTTCAGATGGAATTCTGTGGCTTAGATTTTTTGCTATCAGTATTTTGGTTTTGTTAAGATTTGAGGGAAAAGCACATGAAAAGCTTAATTTTGTCTGAGATTAAACTACTCTAATGTTCCATAGAAGCAAGTCACTTATGCAATCGCTGACTAATTGTGAATTAGTTCTGTCTCCTAATGTTGGCAGGTAAGCCACTGAGTGAAATACTAACAGCCAAGCAGTCTCCAAAACCTTCTCCTAACCACAAACCACCCCCACTGATTCTGGAAACAAGATACTACAAGAGTGAATGGCATGTATAGTTTCCTCAGGTTTTTATGACTGTTCTTACCACACCCTGAATGTAGACAATGAGCAAAACATGATTTACTATTCTGCAGTTATTATGTAATTCTTGTTTCTTCATAGTAGTGGGACCCACATCAGGGCTATGCCATTCAGAACAAATATCACCTTGACTGAAGTGATTCTGAACATTCAGAGCATGACACTTGCTCCTCGTTGTAGATAGGGAATAAGATATGTTTTATTGTTTTAATCTGGATACTTTTTGTCAATAGATCCACTCACTGGTGTGTTTTTCAACAGAAAAACCAAAAAAATGGCAGTAGCTGTAAAGCCACTTGAAACAATCAATTTCAGAATGCCAAATAATCTGGGAAATCCCAGATGGCTAAATTTTACCTGCATATTGCAGTACCACAGGTGGTTCATCTGCTGATTAATTTTTTGCTAATTAGTGTTGGCTCTTCTTTCTTTGAAGCTACAACAATGCGAATGTGCAGCAGGGTTCAGTCTCTCGCAAATCAGAGGACTGCTCATCCTGCTGCTGGGTTTCCCTAGAAGAGACTGCCCAGTTCCATTCCTCCCAAGATGAGTAGTGACACACCACCATGTCTCTTGTTTTGGTTTGGTGTTTTGTGGGGGAGGATGTTTGGAGGTTTTCTCATTACAGGCACCCACCTTTCCACAGCACTGATACACAGTTCAACTGTTTAAAATCACTTGTGCTCCCTTGACCTGAATGACTCCTCTGATATTGCTTACACCCTCTGATTAGCATACAGATAAGATACAGTGCCTAGGACAATGAAAAGCATTCCCACTTTGTCTTGTCCCCTTTAGCACTTTCCCCTGAATGTGCACTGAGTTTTACCTTCCACTGTAACTTACTATTTTTGTCACAGCTTCTTCATAAAACAGGTCTGTTTTGCTCCACTGTGATTTAGAGGAAGATTTGCGTAATAAGGATTTCCAAAGTTTTTTCCTAGAGGCTTCCTAGAAGGTCCACATTTTCCTGATACAAATTACTTTGGCACACAGTTATAGTGGTTTTTGCCTGGAAGGCAGTCTGAGATGGTGAAAAGCTTCTGGAAATGCTTCCCTGTTTGTGCCCCTAAGATGAATTCCTGGTTAAAGAGGCAGAGCTTGAGTTCATTTAAACTGAATGGGATTTCTATTCACAAAAATTATGTTACCTTAACATGATTTCTCATGCAGCTCCTCTGCCTGTTTCCACAAGAGGATGGGCTATTTTTATTACTCTGTGCAGGGGGCTGTTCACTAATGGTTAGTGTCTTCTGGATAGCCAAGCCATGTTTTACCATGTGACTCAGAATGTCCCATTACACTTCTAAAAATTTATACAACTACAGAAAGATATTTACTGCAACTAAGGGAGAGTAAGTATTAACGCTAGTTATGGAAGCAGCTGCATGCTTCATTAAAGCATGGAATTCCTGTTGCCTGCGAATTATTGCTAATTTGGTATTTCATGAGATAATAACAAAATGCAAGTCCATGTTAAAAGACAGAGGTGTTAAATATTTTATGCCGTGCAAATATAATTCTTGTTAGAAAATTCCTCAAAAGTATTTACTGATTATTTTGAATCAGTATCATGACACAAATGCATGTTGTCCAATCTTTTCCCTATTTACAAGCTTACAAAGAGGTCCAGAGCTGAAACATTATCTGAATGGGAAATAACATATTAATGAAAATAAAACCTTTAACAGAGAAGCCATAAGAGATACTACACAGTTTTAATGTGTCCTATTGTGTCTAATGAATATATATATTTTTTTTCAGCATGAAATTAAAAAAGAAATTGTATGTCTAGATTTGAAGCCATCCAGCCCATAATGTAGGATCACAGGGATAGCCATAATCATAACCTGACTCTAGGTGAACCTCACTAGAATCATGCAGGTCAGGTGCAAATGAATTGATAGTGTAGCTGTTCTTGCTGAATTTGATATTCAATCTCTTGTAATGTCAAAGGAAGAGATGAAGGTCTGAGGAGGCCCTGTACCTCAGTATGAAGGAAAGATTTTTTTTTCTGAATAATGTAACTGAGACATGCTTCCTGAAACAGAATTTGTAAAGGAATTGGTAAATATGTGTTAGCAAAAACACCATCTCTGGAACATCATCTTGGAAGCATTGCTGCCTTCAGTAGGCCTGCTGTCAGTCACACATGCTGTTAGTCATCACTATGACTCTCTCTGTTCCAGGAAACCTGAGCACAGGTGCTGCATTGCAGGTCCTGGCTGCCCAAGGAAATCGAGTAATGTGTTTCACCTCGGTTTTTCAGGAAATGGATAAAAGCTACTGACGGTAAATGAAGTCACGAGGTGTAAAAAAAAGAGAGAGAAAGATTCCAGTTGGCTCTGGATTGCTACCAGAGGGTTCAAAATGGATGGCTGTCCTGGTGTGAAACAGGCAGAGCTCTGTTTTATGATTTATTGCCTGACAGTAGTCTCAGGAGCTCTCTCAGGATAATGTTATTTCACAGCAATGCAGTTTGTGAGCATCAGTTTTCACTTGAAGTTTATCTCATAGGCAGTCTGAAGGTCATTTGTAAAATTGGGTTTTTGGTTTACTGTAGGTAGAATGGTCATTTCCAAAATTTCCCCAACGTTAACATTTCTTTAAGGCACCTTGGGTAGAATAAACACAGAGTTAGAGCAGGTTGGTAGCAGCCCCTGAAACAGATGTAAGGGCTGCTGTTCTCACTCTTAAACTCCATGAAAATTCCTGACTCATTTTGCTATAATTTTGTGTAGGATGGATTATGTGGGGAAATCCCATCTTCCCAGCTGAGCTGTCATCACTAGCCCTAAGAGAAATATTTGGCATGGCCAAATCTGGCAGTTTATCAAATGTGACCATTTCTCGTTTCTGTTTTCACTGAACATTTCTGTTTCTCTCAGCAGCAACTGCATTCCTTACTACATTGAATGTTGTAAACAAACATTGATTTCTGTCACTTTTGAGACTTTTAAGCTTCTATGGCAGTGGCTGCATGCTTTGCCACTTCTAGATAAATAATGACAAGTCAACAATAAACAATATGCAAACTGTTACAACTTTATGAAATAAATGATGGAGTCAAAAACTTAACAATGAACAACTGTTAAGTGCTCCATCCAATTGAATTGATTTAAATGGCAGCATTTTGTACAATAAAGCACTCTAGTGCAGCTGGTGACTCAGCTGAGCTCCAGGAAGACAGTGTCCACGCATTAAGGAGGAAAAGCAAATGCAAACAGCTTCTGCAATGAATAGCAGCACGGTGCTTTCCTGTGACATCACTCTGAAGGTGGAAACATGGGTCTGAAAGACAATTTGATTTAAAAAAACCCCAAACAAAGCAAACCCAAAAGATTAAAATCTGATTAAGGACAAACTATATTGAAAAAAAAGTCATTATGTTTTATGATACACTTGTGGCCCTTAGCTGTGCTCATTAATAGACAGGGGAAACAGTCCCAGAAGAAGCATATAAACAGAAATTTTGGCCAAGTGAATAGGACTGACCCAAGTGAAATAAGACTGCTAGTGCCTTAGATCTTATTGTGAAATTCAGGAGGGCAAGAGTAATCTGAACATCACACATCATAATTAAATAGACAAATCAATATACAAGCTGACAGCTTGCTCACAGTATCACTGTCAGCTAGGAGGCCCCTTCAGTTATTCAGCTTACTGAATAACATCTGAAATATTTTTGTCAAATGATATATTAAATGTACATTAAATGATATAAAGGAAATAACAAAGTATAGGAGAAAATTGCTTTTGGAGGGTCAGGCAGGCTGGGGACCCCCTGGGGCCAGAGGAGTTCCCATGGGGGTCAGCAAGGCAGGCGTGGCAGCCCCTCCTATCCCATCACCCTGGCCAGGAGCAGGTCAGCTGGGCTGGGCACCTGGCACCTCTCTGGGGATGGGAACGTGGCTGGCCATCCGCCCGCAGGCTGGGTTCCAGTTTCAGTCCCAGCCCTCTGTAGGGCAGCAGGGCAGTGACTCAGCTGGGGAACGAGGGCTGAGGCCACTGCTGAGGCAGATCCCCAGGCTGGGGTGGCCTGACTGCTGTGTCTTTCAGCACTCCTGGAGGCTCTCCCCTAAGCTGGTGGGGTGGGGACAACCTTGGCTGTGATGAGCAGATTGCTGAGCACCTCACACTTGGATACAGAGGAAGATGTAAACTATGCTGGAATGTGCATGTGTGTTATGTCACATCTGAGACATTTGTGAGGGTCCCCTCTGACAATTGCCATCAGTCTGTTCCTCTTCCTGCTCATTTAATTGATTGTTAGATATGGGTTTCTAGGCCAGACTGCATTTCATGTGTGTTCATCTGAGGCAGACCAACCATACATACCAGTGTGTTGCAGCAAGTCAGCAGAAGGGGCATGAAAGTCTGCTGGGAGGCTTATCTGCCCATTGCCAACAGTTCTGGTTCAGCAAGAGGTATTTCTTCACTGGGCATCATGTTCCAGGGCAATCTCACATGTTTGTGACATGCACAGTGCTGGGCTGGGCTGGCTTGGCAAGGAAGTGCTTGCAGAAAACCACTTCTAGCAGATATACCCTCATCTTGTGCAAACCACTCTCACTTTGAACTTCAGAGTTTAATCTGATTGTTTCAACCTCTTTCTGATTATGTAGATGCCAATTATTGCCTTTATGATAAGCCTGCCTTTTTCCATGAGTTTATTTCCAAGAAAATAAGTTATTTATATTAAATACTAAACATGTTTCATTCCTGGGCCATTTCTACCACGGGTCTATGTGCAAAAGAAGCAGAGCTTATAGCCACCAGATCTCAGTGAACTGAGGATGACTCTTCACCCTTTTTCTCTCAAAATTTCACTGAGCAAAGATATATTGTAATATATTCACTTTGAAATGGTATCAGACATGACAAAACGTGAAGAGACTAACTCAAGTTCAGCTTTCTTAAAATTTAATCATATGATCCCAAAAGATTTATGGCAATTTATTAAAGTAGGGGATGCAGTCAGGGCAGGAGAGGAGAGGAGAACTACCATGGCTTGCTCATTTTTTGTCTTTTCCCTTCAGAAATCTGCAAATACTTTTGCCAGCACATAGTTTCACAATGACTCTTTTTTTTCCTTGAGGTTTCTCCATTTTGGGTGGCACCCAGATATAGCTGCTGCAGATGATTACTAGGGCTGTGGAAACACTGGTTGCTGGGTGGGGTTTTCTGCAAAGGCTATAAAAGCTTTGAGAGCCCTCTGCTCCTTTACTCCTGACTGTGCAGCCCGGCAAGGCAGTGTTTGTGAGGACCAAGGTAGGATTTCGTAGTTCATTACTGCTGCTCTCTGTAGACTCAGCACACTTTAAGAATTGTGTGCTGACTTTGTTAAGTGACCTGGTGCGAACTTTCTGTGGGTTGGATTTGCTGTGAAAAGGCAGGCGTGGGCAGGAGAAATGCTTTCCATTTTGGAACATTTTACACAAGGGTTTAGACAATTACTGCTTTTATTTAATGCAATTAAATAAGGCAATAAGAAATGGTTAAAACTTCAAAACCAAACTGATTTGAAGTTGACCATTTTATATACTTTGCCTTTTTAGTAGGCTGCCATAGAAATGTGCAGTAAAACTGCAGTTCCTAGGAAAGTACTATGCTTTGTGTGTAAACTTGAAGAACAGAAACAGCTGTTGTTACTTAAACAACTGTTGCTTTAGGACTGAGAGGAGACATTGGTCATGAAAGTGAAATCTCTTAGAAATCAAATCAGAAATAAAATTTTAGAAATCAAACCAATCTTTTGGAAACATAAGGAGCAAAATCCTGGTTTTCTGACTGAGAACTTGGCAAAGCCACGTAAAAGCTTGTATCATCTGGGCTTTATTCTGCTAAATCTTTCCATAGAATTTTACAAGGATGAGATTTTTTTCCTCTGATGTTTTCATATTCAGCAGAGTTTCCACTGCAAAGTAAATTACTGTGTTAGATCTTCTGCCTGTTTTCCTGACAGGGTGTCATGACTGTAATTTGCATTGAGATCCTGGTATCAAGCCTTTGAAAGTAACCAGATGTCTGACATGCTTCATGATATGGTTAAATAAGCATAGATAAATGCTGAAATTTGACACAGACTGTAGTGTAAAAATCTAGTTTGTGTCTTTAAATATTTTTAATAAGGTATTTTATCAAAACCGTAAAAAGTTTTGATAGGTCCAGATCAAGGGTGCATCTTCAGGGGATTAAGAGCCAGACAGAAGTAAATACTGTGGTGATTTTTGTGAAAAAACCGTTAGGACTTTCAGTCTGGATGCCTTTCTGATTTTTTCAATCCAGTTGCAATGTTGATCATTCCAATTGGGAATGACAAAAATGCATAAAACCCACAATATTTTTCAAGCTGAGAGACATTAACTTCTTGATCCTCTTTCCTGTTCAATGGGACAGCTAAAAATTCCAGACTGGGGAGTGGGACATGTAGCTTGGACAATATTTTATTGAACAGAGTAACTCTCGAATAGGTACCTGGTATGGAGTAACCAGAAAGGAGCATCCCACTTTTCTGTGGTACCTTCTGTTTTCTCCTCTCAGTAAGAATATGTTTTTTTTTCCTCTCCTTGCTCACAGTCTGTGTCCTGGGCATAAAAGTAGACAAAAATGTATGACTGAAAGCCATCAGTTCTTTCAGTCCTTTTCATAATATATTGAAATAATAGGACTGAATGTGCCCCTCCTGGATCTAAGTATCGTTTACATGATCTCTCTGCATTTTAGAGTGGCAGGAGACAAAGTATTGGGCAAGGCCTTGTCTCCATCAGGGGGCTGGCTATTTTTCTAGATTCCAGTCTTCTTTTTTTTTTTTTTACCAGCTGTAGTTTCTTCCAAAGCAGAAGAAAAGTTTCATATGTAAGCTGGTTTCTTACCTTGCTAAGCTCCTCAAGACTAAGCAGACTATTCAAACAGACTAAGGTCTTTAGCTCTTCTCAAAAGCCACTGCCTACTTTGACTTATATTAAAATTGCATTATTTGTTTACTGGGTGGAAATAGATGGATCTGCATGTCAGTGTCTTTATTTTAAAAAACCCCAAACTTTTTAAAGTTTTTAAGGCACAGACTTTTTTTCTTACTGTACAATTTAAATCAGAAAAGACATAAAGTTTTAGAGGCTTAATAAACACAATTTAGTGTAGTCTAGTAGCTTTCTTCTCCAGGCAGCCCTAGGGGCAGCAAAAACCTTTAGAGCTTGTTGTCAGGGTTTGGTGTGGGGATATGTAGAAGAAATGTATGTGTTGACAGTGCTTCGAAAAGTGCTCCTTTATCAAGCAAAACACACTTCTCCTCAGATTTGGTGCAGGGAGACTGAATCTTGTTTCACAGTCTGAAGTGGTTCTGTGCCCTGTGGTCCAGTTAGTCAGCAGACATACTAGTACATGTCAGCCTTGATGAGTCAGTGCACCCAGAATGGAGATTTTTAAGTGCTTCCATGTGTGGTGTTAAAAAATGCAGCAGAACTTCAGGTACCATAGTGCTTCTTCTGCCCTTGTTAACTTGTGTCAATACAAGAAGAGTGTAAGACTCTGACAGCTTGAGAAAAGTGCTGTTTGCCAGTTGTGATTTTAGCATGCTTTTCTGGTACCTACTAAATAGCAGGTCATAAAAGCTGGTCCTTAAATATGACTGAATATTCTGTCCGTTATTTACCCACTTGAGACCTACTCTAAATAACATACAAATAACAGATTTTAAGTCCGTTTCAGTTTTTCTGGCAGCAAAAGCAGAGCTCGATTCCTTCCTAAGACAAGGAAACAAAGGCAAGTTTTTTGGGGAAGAGGGAATATGGGTGGCTCTTGCCTTGGAGAGGGGTGGTAAGGAGAGCTGCAGGCAGGCTGTGTGAGGTGTTTGTCACTTTGCTGGCTGCTGAATGTGGAAGTAAATTCAGAGTTTTGCTGTGAGAGACAGAGTTGGACTGTAGCTACACTCCTTGGTCCTAAACTTGCCCTTGCTGCAGGATGGGGGGATGTGTTAGCAGCATAAATAACATCATTTTTTGTTATGATAAAAACCCCAAAACTTCAAATAGAATTTTGTCTCTTAACACCAGTTTCAAGGTCAGTCTGGTTTACTCAGCATCACTATCTCTAGTTACTGCTTATATGTATGCTTTAAAACCAACTCGTCCCTAGAGTTTGGTAAGGAAGTGTTTAAAAAAAAAAAAAAACCTAGGTAAATAACTTTATTTGATAAACCATTGATTTCTTCTTTCTGTTCCCTCACTATTTCAGTTAGCAAACAGAAAATTCCTCACACCAACAACAGAAGTTTTTATGAAGCAACCTGTTTATTATTTTGGTGTACTTAATGTCACATTGCCACTCATTTTTCCTTTTCTACATAGTGATTTATGGAAAAGCTGGGTTGATTTTCTGTTTGAGTGGTGAAAAGCAAAAATTACTTTTTTATCCTCTTCTTAAATTGATAATGCTTTATTATTACTATGCAGAAATTGTAGGAAATATGTTAGAAAAAGCAATGTATATAAAACTCTCCAGATTTACTCATCTTCCTTAGAAAATGTCTAGTCAAAGAAATTACATGAAAGTATATTTAACAAGAGATTATCTTTTTTCCTAACATAATACGCAAGAACTCCAGCCTCAGTAAATGATGAGACAAGAGCACTTGTTTAACAGTGAGTTTCAAAATTATCAAAGTAAACAGGCATAGATGATAAATTAACTAATGAGAAAGACAGACTTGGTTTCTAGTAACTTCCCTTTGTAAGTCAATGCTAATGCTAATGTGTGGCAGTAAGCAAATAGTACTACTGCTGTTCTAATCTGAAACTTCTGAAAGTAGCTAAGAGTGTAGGCGTGAGAGAGCACCTGTGGAGCATCACATCACCTGTGAAACATCAAAGCTTCCCATGGCACCCGGGACACTAACCACAGCATGTCATAATGCTGGAGAAGTGATTTTAGGGGAGGGAAATCTTGAGTTGCACTGGTGCTGAAAATGATGAAAAACGGTTTGTATCTTGATACATATCTTCCCAGAAACTCTGTCAACATGGCTATGGTATCAGAATTTCTGAAGCAGGCATGGTTCATGGACAATCAGGAGCAGGAATGTATTGTAAGTATTATCAACCTTTGAAAGCATCATGCTTATTTTCCTGTACTCTTACAAGTGGTTTAAAGGCATTTAAACATCTTTCATGCAAGTGCAAATGGAGGAAAAGCAATGGCAAAACTCCAGCAGATTGGAGCTGGAACCCCATTTTATTGAAGTGTAATGAAACCATATAATCTAGGAAGTCTGCTACCAGATGAAAAATTGCTCCTATTTTCACCTATCAGTCGAGTTACCAATTCCTAACAGGACTAAATAGTATGACTGAACTGGAATTCCCAGCAGGCAGTCACTGATTCACTAAAATCAGCTTCTTTAAAGTAGTAATCTGATGCTGAGTTGTGTGAACATGTGAGAGCATGTTCAGGTAATGTGTGCGAATGAAACAGGGACTCTTTGGCTGAGGCTGTGAGTTGGAACCCAGGAATGTAAAGGAGGAAGTGAAGTTTTCATGCTTATGGTGGAGCGAGCTGCAGCACGTAACAAAGAGCCTCAAGACACCGAGTACTGTTATAGATTAGAAGGGAGGGACATGGTGGTGAGGAGTCAAGGGTTGCTGCTCTAGGGTGATGTGAAGAGTTTGTGATAATGAGATCAAGATGCTGAAATGAAAGCAAAGTACACTGTGATGTCACACAATTTCCCTAAAAAGCTTACATTTTGAAAAGAAAATTATATAGGGGAATTTTGGTAAACAAAAGTTTTCTACTCTAGACCCTTGTGGATTTTGTAATTTTGACTTGACAACATTCTGTGCATAAAATTTTGGCTCCACCATCCTATCTTCCTTCCATTCCCAGGGTCCTGAGACATTCTTGGCTGTGGTGGTTACAGACAGTTTTGTATTGCTGGTAGATAAGTTTGGCATGGAAACCATCATACAAAGGTTAGCCTTCGAGATTGAGAAACAGGCAATGAGACAGTCCCATTCCTTTGTTGACTTAGCACACAAGACCCAATGATCCTTGTAAAAGGATGTGAGAGACTCATTTAATATACAGTCTGTCTGCTCTCTTACAACTCCTAGTGAGACAATTGTGTAGGGAGATGAACATTTAGTTATCAGATGCTAGAAGCATACAAATCCAATACAAAGTGTTGTATGTGTAACATGTATACATAAAACCTTGCCCTTCCTCTTGGGGTATTTTATTTTAATCGCAAAGGATTAAAAAAAAATTAAAATACTAGTTCTTGAAATAAAAAAAAGAGTACCGGTGATTCTGAATCATCTAGCTAAACTACTGGTGTTTTCTAATAAAAAAATCTCACCATATATCAGAACAAAGGGAATTCTGTATAAATATTTCCTCCAAGAATCTTGGAGCATTTTATAACTTCTGTAATAGTAGTAGGCATCAGCTATTGCTGTTGAGTTATTGGTCCTGCCAGTAACTTGATGTGTCATATTGCTGACATAAGGCAAGCCACGTGATCTGTTGTATAGTTTCCTTCAGGCAGTGACTAGAGACTGCCCTTCCAGGAGCAGATTCACCAAAACCAGGTGGTGGACAGTGCTTTCTGAAGACTGTGGCTTAAGTTTCAAAGAAGCTGGGCAACAGGTCTCTACTTCCTTGTAGGATTGGGCTTGAACTCTTCCCAAGATCTGGAATGCAAGAAGCCTTTGAAAGCTTGGATATGAGTCAGCTGACGAGACCCTTAATGTGATGCACAGTCAGTTTGCATAAGATGAATAATAGAAATTAGCACTTTACTGCAAGTGCCTGTAGGATTTAATTGTGGGTTTAGAGCCTTTAATATTTGAGCATAATTTCCTAATTATGACAGTTAATTATTTTCTTATGCAATCCAACTTACATTAAGAAATAGGTCTTCAGGTACCTAAACCAATTTGTGAAGCACTTTCTGTTTAATATAAGAGCTGTGAAAGGAATAGAGCCAATACATATCCATTACTGAACCTGTTCAAATATCTGTAGCTACAAAACAGTATGTTCCTTGATGATTAAAGGGAATTCCAAAGGCATAGTATATTTGGGCAACCAAAACTGCATCTATACAAAAATATTCTTTGGTATGAGCAATTTATTTTCCTTTTTTTAAATTTTATTTTTTGTTTTCCCGCTGCAGAAAAGTTCAAAAGGTGGTCATGGAGTTCAGTCATACCCAAATTTTGATCCGTCAGCTGATGTTGCTGCTTTGGACAGAGCTATAACTGTAAAGGGTAAGAGGAGTAAATATTTAACTTGCTGCACTAGGACTCTTAGGAAATTTTGAGAACAGCACTGAAAAAAATATCAGAGCAAGAGGCGATGGCTAGCTAGAGAGGGGCCTCTGCTTTTAAAAGCTTGGCAATACATTAAATTAAGGCACTTGGTGAGGTATCTCAGTTCTTTGATAGCCTGGTGTATTACAGTTTCAGACCTTGATGCTGCATTAAAGTTCTTGAATACATTGAAGGATGTGTTGTAAAAAATTTAATTTCTGGGGAGGGAAAAAATACTGCAACATGCCATACTAACACTTTTTGGCTTTATTTTCATAAAATTCCTGCAAGAGGCAGTGACTACGCTGATAATGTATTGTATGTTTCTGTTACATGTCTCTCTTTTAATGATATTCATATTTGGCACTTTGTCTGTATTTCAACAAGTTTTGACTTACTGAGATTAAATGAGTATGCCATCTATTTTCTTTTTTAGTGTGTGCTTCTGTTTGTTTGGGGTTTTTTTAATTTTTTTTTTTCAGTATAGTGGAACATCTACATTCAGAACACTTTTAGACTTTTTCTATGAAATTTATGTGTCCTAGAGGGGTCTATTTATTTTGTTTCTTAGCTACCTCACTAATCTTGTGATCTTATAGATGACTACAGCTTTTCCTTTGGTTAAACTTCAGTTTGTCAAGAAACCAAAATATGACATAAAGCAGATAATAATAACAAAATATGTAACTGGCTAAATGATGCATATATTTGAATATATTGGGATTTTATTTGGTGATTCATAGGTGTGGATGAAGCCACCATCATTGACATCTTGACTAAGAGAACAAATGCTCAGCGTCAGCAGATCAAAGCTGCCTATCAGCAGACTAAAGGAAAGGTAAAGTATATTCAAGCCAATATAAATGGAATATAAATATTTCTCCTGGCTCAAATGGTATATATGAGTAAAAATAGAGCACTGAATGGGATAGGAGAGTTGAAGGCCCATAACACTCCTCCCCAAGTATACCAAAACTGGTATTGGGAGGGGCTTCTAGTGTTCTCCTACCTCGAAGTAGTAAAACTACTCATCCCTGGAATTAAGAAGCTCGGAACTTACTGATGTTTCTGCAAAGTGTTCAAATTGCTCTTACTCTTCTCTATTAAAGATTTTCTCCAGATGGACCTGTAACTCTAAATTGAAATTAGTTTCACAGTTGGCATACCAGACATATTGAACATTTGTGCCTTGGATAGGGATTCCTTTGAGGGTAAATTTTAAAGACCAACATAGAAAGTAAGTCTAACATCTGACTTTAGCCTGACATTCCTGTTTATGTTCAGGAAACCTCACCCGTGATTTTCACAGCCCTCTCCTCCCTCAGAGGAAGCTCCAGCTTTGCAATTATATTTTTTAAAATAATTACAGTAAATGTATAATGTCAAAGGTTCAAGGACAACAATGCTATTATATTATCAGATACCTTAGTTCCTGGCACACTGTCAAAAGCAAAAAATCCTGGGTTTTTTTGGTCAAAAACTGTAGACATAGTGCTTGTTTCTGAAATAATCTCATTGGTTTAGCTATCCTGACAAAGCAGATTGACATTCTCACTCTTACAGCTACAACCTGGACACAAACAGAATAAGAGTACTGAACATTTTTACATAGGTGGCAGAATAAATCAGATTTTTAATTTTTTTTTCACCCCTCTTAAATTTAGGTCAAATTAGAATGTAGGTCATATCTTCAGGACTTACGGTTTTGTTTAGGGTGGTATTACAGACTTTCACTTCAAACTCTGTATCTGTCATGCAATAAATAATGAATTCAAATGTTACACAAGTAACCAACTCAGTCGTAATTTTAAGAGCAATGTGGCATTATCTTCTCTTGAAGAACAAGCAGACTATTTTGAGTTTTCTTCTGATGCTATAAATGGTTCAATATAGCTGAACTGCAATGTGTGAAGGCACTTCAGAATATTCTCTGAAAAACCCTGCCTGACATTTTGATTAACATAAAGGTGACCAATTTGAAAGTAGGGATTCATATTTCTTTCAATTATAGATAAAGGAATCATGTAAACTGAGACTGATCGGTGGTCAGACTAATTTTTGGATTGCAGCTGAACAGCAGCTACACTTTTACCACTCATTAAAGTTTGTGTGTTTCTTATTCTTCCTGAAACAGAGTCTAGAAGATGCTTTGAAAAAAGCTCTGAAAAGCCACCTAGAAGATGTTGTTGTGGCTTTGCTCAAAACTCCAGCTCAGTTTGATGCTGAAGAATTGAGAGCCTCTATGAAGGTAAGGCAAAATCTTCAGAGAAGGACTTTTGTAGAGATCATCAGTGATTATCAAGGGCTGTAATTGACGCTGGACATAGATTTCAAGGCTTGTGTATTGTCTTAATTTAAACTTCATTTTGTAAAATAAGGCTGTAATGGTAATTCAGTTTATGGGAACAAGACCCAGTAGCCTCTGCTGAACTTCAGAATTGGAGAATCTTTTGTGAGAATGAGCTTTTTCTGTCTTCTGAAAACTGGTTTCTACTGGGAATCATAGTGTTTACATACATGTTTACATAGGAGAAAGAAAAAAAGGGAAGGAGGTATTTTTCTTCAAAGATTTTACATTCCTGGCTTTTATGTGCACAGTTTGATCCTTTCAGCACTTCTTTTGGGAACCAGTATATTAAATGAGATAACAAATTTAATTCCAAAAGAGCTGAAATTACAAATTTATGTGGAAGCACAATGTTTTTAATTTCTCATTCCATGTGGTGCCTTCAAAGCCAAGACAATGATTTTCATCCTATTTCTGTTACGAATTTTAAGCTTGCTCTGTTGAATAACATCTCTGAAAATTCAAACACTTTTATCAGGGGCTTGGAACTGATGAAGATACCTTGATTGAGATTCTGGCCTCAAGAACCAACCAAGAGATTAAAGAAGCCAACAGATACTACAAAGAAGGTAATTCAGAGCAAGAAAGAAGTATTAATGGTGTAGTGCTATAGCCAACACATTAGAGTCACAGCCTCACTTCTTAAAATGAAGAGCTGAGAACAGTGTAGGAGGCAAATGAAGCTTCACAAAAACTCGACAGAGTTGCTGGGGAGGGAGGTCATGGTGACTTTTACTGACCTATGTAGATCCCAGTAGTGCAGGAAAATATACATCACCACTGCTGGAATAGTGGGTGTCTCATGGAATAGTGGGTGTCTCATGGAATGAGTCACACATTTAGATGCTTTCTAGGATGCATGCAAAACACAGCAGCTTTTCTCCCCCTGTAACTAAACCTTGGTGGACATTTTAAGATAAAATAATAGACTTGAAAAAAAAAGATCTTACTGAGTGTAAGACACAGACATGTTAGCAGTAGGAGCAACCAGTGAACTACAGGGGGAAAATATTTGAAGAAATTAATAAAATGTAATGTGGTGTCTCTCCTATATGTCGAGTTTACTGCGTTTTTGTAATTAAATTCATTTTCTGACATGATGAGGTAACTTTTATCAAGGCATTTCTTCTTAGATGTCCATACTAATAACTTGAGTTTTCAGGAAAGTTTTGTGTTTGAGTTCAGTACTGATAAGAACAGCCAGAAATAAGAATGAAAAAGGGTCAGAAAAAGATTTTTGTACTTCACAAGTAGAAACCCAAGACAATGCTACCCACAAGGCCTTAGAGGATATTTTTCAGCACATTTTGGGTTTAACCTCCAATTTCACAGCACGTCACAGGATTTAGAGGATATGTTAAAAATTACCTCTTACACATGAAATCAGATGAGAGAAAGTAAGAAAACTACATTTCTAGTGGATATATTTAAGTAGGAAATTAAGAAAAGACTCAAAAAGGTCATAGAATGGTTTGGAAGGGGCCTTTAAAAATTATCTAGTCAATTTAGTTGATTCAAAATAAACTATTATTTGATTTCAGTGCTGAAGAGAGATCTGACACAAGACATCATCTCTGACACCTCTGGAGACTTTCAAAAGGCTTTGGTTGCTCTCGCCAAGGTATGCTATGCTTAAGCATTTTGAGTGGCAATATCTATAATCAAGAATCAATGTTGTCAAGGCTATTTTAGGGAGTCGTGCAATAAATAAATAGAGATTTATGTAATACTTACTTCTTTTCATTGCTTTTTTTTTACTTTGACATCCTTGAACATTAGAAACTGCTCTTAAACAAACTATAATGAGATTTTATCTCAAATGCCTTTTAAAATACTTTCTTGTTTATTGTAAAATGTATTCCCTTTTTATCAGTTATGCTTTAAAGATATTTTTTTTGCTATCTTTAAGCACTAGAAAAAGTAACAGGCATAATGTCATGTCAATTGACTAGAAATAGAAAAAGAAGAAATGCCTATAATTAGAGAAATAAACTCTTTTTCCTGTTAAGGTATGTTTCTCGTAGGTAGATGATGGGACAAGGGCAGGGACTTAACAAGTGGACAAACTGTTTTGTAAATTTACATTTAAAAGTAGATGAGTTCAAACACTGGAGCTCCCCAGTAAAAAGACTGTTTTAAAATTACTAAATATTTGAATTTTGAGTATATGTATATGAAGCTTGTACTTGCACACAGGATGATTTTTTAATACATCTATGTGCATGGATTGGATTTTCAGTTTTAACTTTCAAATCAGCTTGAAAGGTGTCTATTGAATGATCATCAGGGAGCAAGTTACCAGTTCAAAGCCTGTAGTTTCATGTCAAGACACAAATACTTCCTGTAGATTTTTAGGTAGGAGTTAAGGAATAAGTTGCTGATGGCTGTAGAAGTTTGTTCTCTGATTACAAATGCAACAGCTTTATTCACAGAATGGTTAACATAACTGCACCTATTTCCAGTTATATGTTGGTTTACATATGAGAGTGGTGCTGCAGAACTCTAAACTGTTGAGCTTTAGTAAACTGAATGATTGTGAATACCAGTGAAATTTTATTTATTTCTTTATGTAGGCTGATCGATGTGAAAATCCTCATGTGAATGATGAGCTTGCTGACAATGATGCCAGGGTAAGGTCATACTTGGCACTTTGCAGAACAGCTTCTTCTGACCTATTTGAGATTACTCTGGCTGTCTGATTCCTATATATTTCAGACCTAACAGAGATTTCAGTGTCATACAGCAGTCATTTCTGAGGAGATAGTACAAAGTTCATGTAAGTTCATTATATGAAGGAAGTTAGATCTTCTCCCTAGTATCTACCTTTACAAACATTTCTGCAAGACCTCGTCTAGTTCATGTGAAGCATGCAGACCATTTGAAGTACAAGTCAAGAAGTGGAGGAACCAGACCCAGTCTTCCTTCTGTTCATAAAACAGTTCTTGAATTAAGCAACAAGGGTGTACTCATCTATGTGCAGAACTAGCTACCCTACATTTACCATTTACACCATTCTGCAGTGTATTAGATATAGCTGTTGCTTTGCAATGATGAACCTTTTAAGATTATTGGTAAACCTCACAGTTATTTTCTTAATAATTCTAAAATAAACATCTGATCTTTTTCTTATTTCTTTCAACATTAGTGGGACTATTTTTGCTAAAATCTTAATGAAACTTAGCAGTCTTTCCTGAGTTTTTACCCATAAAATGTTACATAACATTTGCTATCTAAATTTAGATTACTTCAAATTGATTTTTTTAAAAAATCCAGCCAAGAGAAGGCCATTGAGAAATACTGCTTTAATTCCTGCTACATAAGGAGTTTAGTTCTGTCATCAGCCCTGGATATGAAAGTAAATTAATACATTGTCTAAGCTCAAAAGTTCAGTACTGTTTATCTTGATGCAGAGTGTTAAATCTTCGTGCTGTGTGGAGGTCTTTAGTTACTACTCTTAGAGAGGTTGTAGGAGGTGAGGAAAATGGAGGAGACTGATTAGGTTTTTACTTTCCTGGAAGTAAAAGTCCCTCCTGGAAAGATAAGGAAATACTTGGTACATAGGCTTCTCCTGCATTTTGGACCAGTTAGCTGCAGAAATAGTTTTGTCAGTCTTAAGCCTACCAGTCCTGAACTTCCATGCAGACTGCTATCACCACAAATGAAAAATAATTTCATTCTAAAATGTAGCATAGCCAGGAAGGCTAGGTGGTGATCGTGGAATGTCTGAAAATACGTTACCTAGCTGCATGGTGTTCTCTAGGGACCATTATGGTATAAGTGAAGCATTATTTGACAGAGCTGGAGTTAGTCTGAGGTAGGGTAGAGTTTTGATCTGGATTGCGTCAGGGGATAGTGCTCATTGCTAATAAGCAGTGGCCCTCAAAAATACAGCATTCCTGTTTGAGTTTTACTATTCCCTTATTGACTTTGCCACCTTCTTTTCTTTATGACAGGCCTTGTATGAAGCAGGAGAGAAAAGGAAAGGAACAGACACCGGTGTGTTTGTTACTATTCTTACGACAAGAAGCTACCCACATCTTCGAAGGGGTATGTCGAACGAAGCTCCATGCTTCTCTGCCGTGATTTTTAAACATGGCCTGCTCAGGAATCAGACAATATACAGATTATCAAGACATGACCCCAGCTAGAAACATGCTTGCTGACTAGGGGTGTGGTTGGCAGCCAGGCTGTTCTTTCCACAGTAGAGATGAGCAATATCATTTCGGCCATCAACAAAACTGAAGTCTCAACTGGGTCATGATCACAATGCCAGGCAATCAGTGTGGCAGAGGTTCTGAGAGCTCCCCAAAATGCCCTTGCTTTTTAGCCAGGTTGCAGAAGACAGAGGGCTATGACACAGCGTCACAGGCTCTGGTGTAGTCAGTCAGCCACCTCTACCCCTGCCAGTGGGAAATGAGCCCTTCCTTCCATCCTAACAAAGCCCCATTCTGCACGCTGGCTCCACCAGTCCGTGCAGAAACGCTGCTCCACGCTGTGCTGTCTGAAGAAAGTGAGAAAGAGGAGCCACAAACAGTCCTCTGCTGCAGCAGTGAGGACAGAATAAGGCAGAGAAAATGCAGGGAGAAAACTGTTTTCTTCCCTTATTTAGTCTTTCAGAAGTACACCAAATACAGCAAGCATGATATGAACAAGGTGCTGGATTTGGAGCTGAAAGGTGATATTGAGAACTGCCTCACTGCCCTTGGTAAGTGGTTCTGCAGATTGAAACCTACTGTATTACTGACTAAACTTAAATTTTACTTCTGCCATAATTGCTCTGATCAGAAACTGTTCTGTACTTACCCTGATTCATTGAGAAGCTTGCTAAATAATACCTTGGAAAACCTAATCCAATCATAGTGATTTAATTGACATCTAAAATCAGTTAAAGTTGATGAATGTGTACAAATACCTCTCCTGGTATGTGGAAAGGTCTTTCAAGGAGAATAGATGTGTTGTCAACATAGAAAGAACTTTTAAAAGAAATCAATAAGCCAAAAAGAGCTGTCAGAACAGGCACATTTTTTATTAAAAATCAAGTAGTTTTAAACCTAATTTCAACCAAACTCACTCTTCTCCAAGTTTCATGTTGCAAGGATACTTATAATTTACAATTATTTAAAATATAACAAATTTCCTTCTGTGGTTTTTTTTAATCAAAATATTAATATAAATTTAGTGACTGTTGTTCATGAACAATAAGGTAAGAAAGGAACTCCCTCTTACCACTGGATCAGGGATGTAACTGGGAGCTAGACACCCATCTAGTTCTTAGTTTTATATCACTGTCAAGCATATTTTGCATAAAAATAATAATTCCCATCAGATCCTTCTTAATATCAAAATTGAACTGTAGCTTGGTTTGCAAAATATCAGATTATAACCTTCAGCTCTGCTATAGAAGGCACGAATGCTTTCACATTTTTTTCTTTGGGAACTGTAATAACTTCTGTAATTTTGTGACATTAAACTAGGGAGAACAGTGTTGTTTTTATAGTAACTATTCTCCCCTGACTGAATTGTAAACAGAGGAAAGGAACTCCTCATCCTCATATATTTTGATGAAAGGTAACAAAGAAGTACGTAAATACATTTTTCCTGTGGGCAGGAAAAATGAGACTGTTTTTAAAGTGTTTTATTGCTAGACCTTCGTTACATGTGTAGCAAAAGTGACCTTATCTCACTGCTTCTTTACAGTGAAGTGTGCCACAAGCAAGCCAGCTTTCTTTGCTGAAAAACTCCATTTGGCGATGAAGGTAATCTAAGCAAAGATCTCCTCTTTGTAAGCATGAGGTGCTTTATAAACTGAAAAGTAGAAAGCTAGCTAGAGGTCTCTAGGCCCTTTGTGTGACAGAAAAGGACTGCAGAAGGAAATTCAGCATATTTCCTTCACTCCTTCTGTTCCTTCCTTTGAAACCTGATTATTTTCCATTGGAGAAGTTGTGTGTTTGCTGTAATGTATTCAGGAGGGTATCTGTCTATACACACATACCTTCTACTGTTACAGTGACAGGAAGCAACTTTTCTCACTTATGAAACAACAATTATACTAAAAAGGAAAAAGGTGAGCATTTATAGATATTGGCAAGAACCTTGTGGAAGCCTAATCTTTAATGACATATCCATGATCCTTCTGGTAGATTTGGAACCCAAGTTAGTGAAGCAGCTGGAGATCATGAAACAGTCTAGTATGTAGGTGTTGTCATAACTCCTGTGACTTGGTTGGGAGCAGTATGTGAAATACTGAGTGAAATGTTATGAAAATGTGGATCATTGTGCTGTTAAAAAAGTAATGAAAAAAGGTAGTAAAGTCTAGGCTATCCCTAATGTCTAGCAAGCACAGTGAAGGAGATGTCTGTTTTTAGGAAACAGCTAAAAGAAATTATTGAAAACATTAAAAAAAACAAACAGGGTGGAGGTAGCCTGTTAAAAGTGAACTGTGCTCATAGGGAACATAAGACAGATATGAGACGTCCCTGTTACGAGCGACACTAAAGGAAAAGGAAAGGGGTATGTTCATCTACAAAGAAGTCTGATGGATGAACACACAGAACTTGATTAAAGATATTTCAGTGATGTAAGTAGCATAATTATTTTCCCTTTTTTCCCCCCTCTCCCCTTATTTTCTTTGTTTCTTTTAATAGGGTGCTGGGACGCGGCACAAAGACCTCATCAGAATCATGGTTTCGCGCCATGAGGTGGATATGAATGAGATCAAAGGCTATTACAAGAGTCTGTATGGCATCTCTCTTCGCCAAGCCATTATGGTAGGTTTTCTCCCACCTGACACATGAAATGCAAAACAACTGGATGATTTTTGAAGTCCAGTAAAGATCTGTTCATTTTTCTGCTCCTCAGTCACCAGTTCCTCCTGAGTAGCTCATTGTAGATGAGTAACTCATGTTTCCAGTGTCCCATAGGCTGGGAGAACTAATTCCTTTACCAGGCCAAAGTTTTTGTCAAAAGAATGATAATAATTTGTTAATAGTTATGCATGTCTCAGGATATCACCTTAGAGTAGAAGCCAAGAACTGAATGGAGAAAACAGTATCCCCAAATTCCTGTACTTAAGCAGTACATTGGCAGGAAGGTGGAGATGATTGCCATGACAGCTCTAACGGAGGTATTTGACAGAACTGGATATTGGCTTTTTACATTTGGGGTACACCAGCAAATGAATTTTTTGTTTTGTTAACATTTATTTGGCCTGTTTTCCCTATGACCTAACCTAAATGAGTTAAAGTAGCAAAAACAGTTTTGAAAGGGACTGACCACCCAAAGTATTTTCCAGAAAATTTAAGCAGTGAGGGACTTGAAGAGAGCTAAACTGGCAAAGCATCTTTGTGGAGAGTAGTAGACATTACTGAAAAAAAAAGGTGTCTTGATTGGAGTAGAAATATACTCCCTACATGTATGAAAAATCCTTTTGGATTTTTATTGGTGTCTGCTGTGTTTTCAATTAGGTGCCAAAGGTCACTTTTAATCTTCCCTTAAGCGTGTCTGTGATCTGTAATTTGGTATGTAATTGCACCACCTCATCATGTTCCAAAATGGTGATTACATCCAAATGTCTTGAGGCGTAGCTTGGCTGTACAAATAAACTCAAGTATCTCTGAAAACTAGATTCAAATCAGAGAAAACAAGAAAAGCCTGTCATAATTACACTGCATACTTAATGTGTATCATCAGTTTTTAGGAAGCTGAATAAGCAATCCCACGGTGAGTGGAGTGTCACTGTCCTGCTAACCTTTGTGAGAGTTACTCCTAGAAACAATGTGTACACACAAAGTGTTTAACATTAATAGACATCGGACACCACTGATCAAGACAGAAATTATCACTTTATTTAGAGTAAAAGCCGAAGCTCCTGGGTAGATAAAAATCTTCTGTGCTTCTCTTTTTTACTTATGCCACCAGACCTCCCAGCGTTTTCACTAGCCTTCTCTGCCTGTGCTCCCCTCTGGAAATGCATGCATTTATTTCTAGGTCATACAAATAACCTCAGTGAGGGCACTTGGTTCCAGCTCAGTCTATTGCTAACTGGTGTCTTACCAAGTGATTAATTTATTTAGATGGAGCTCTGATATTTAGTCAATGTATATTGAATGTTAATTTAAATTTATTTTACTTGAGACCATTATTCTAACAGTTGTGTGGTTTTCATGATTAAATTTACAGGATGAACTCAAAGGGGATTATGAAACCATCCTGGTGGCTTTGTGTGGAAGTGATAACTAAGTTTCATGTTACCGAAATGCACTCAAGCTCAGTTGCTGAAAGTCTTTATATTTGCATGTCTATATAAAACACAGGCTTTACACATGGAGGTTTCTGTGGAAGGATACTTAATGCATATGTATTGTGTTTAAAACCTGCAACCCAGAAGGTATTTTTTCAGTATCCTTACTCTGAATGGCATCAATATTTCTGGTTGCCATTATTTATCCAAAGAGAAAGAATGCCCCCAAGTTTCTATTTGCATATGAAAATGGTAATGTTTTCATCTGTGCTAAGCAAATAAACTTTTAAAAATAAAATTCAGCTATGTGTAACTTTGTATACCTTTTGTTGCTATTCTGCATTTAGTTTTAAGTTCTGTGAGTACCGTGTGAGAGAAATCAGTAAATAACTTAATCGTAGCTGAGTCTGTACCTTTCAATTCTACTTCAGCTAGGGTTTGTGTAAGCCAGATATAAGAAAAACACTTAAGGATATCCTGTTAAAAGAAATTAATATATAAACGCGAGGGTCCCAAAGGAAGCACCCTTCCGCTGGGTGTCGACACCTCCAATGATACCGAACACAGGCAGGCGGCTTGTGGCTTTCGAGGGAGAGAGGAGTGGCGAGAGAGAGAGGGAGACCGAGAAGGGTAGGCAAACAGGTTTATTCCAGGTGAGGGTGAGGAAANTTTATAATTCAGCCTCTGCACTGTCCTCCGTCTTAATCTCCTCCAGCCATCTCATGGCAAGGGCTGGAGCAGCTACTGGAGCTGTTTGGGCCCCTTCATATAAAATTAATATAAAAACCCACAATGATATCTCTGTCTTATTTAAATTTCAGAGTCAATATACCTGTTACATTTCGTACCTTGGAAAAAAGATTAAAATTCTTCATAGGACATTATGGGAGACTGAAATGATTAAGAGTAATGGCTCAAACAATTGACTGTTTGCAAAAGCAGTGGGTACTTTTCTGAGGCCAGGTTTGCACCAACTCAACTTAAAAGGGGAGGAGGAGAGGTTTTGGGTGTGGAGTGGGAAATCCTATGATCTGTGTAAGACTTCTTTGTGGCAGAGTGCAAGAGGGTCTCAGCAGGAACATGTCCTTTGTGAGAGCCCAGCCTAACTATTCAACTTCAAAATGGGAATGAGGGAGCACTTGGAATTTTCATTTGGAGTAAAGGAGAAGGTGATATAAATACGTTAGTAATATAAAAACAGTTGTTGTTTGATTACAGGGGCTTTTCAGGACAATGCAACAGAGGAAATGTTTACTGTGCATTGCTGTATTCTTAGCAGTTCTCCTAATTTTAAGGTATTTCACTGTTTTTCAAAGTATTGTATGTATGCACCTTCACTAGAGGCAAGAGTAGTTGCATTTTGATTCTATTCTATTTTTGTCTACTTCTAAAATGTAAATGCTGATTGTTTTGAAGAGGAGGGGTTGGTTTGTCTAGCGCTGTATCAAGGAAAAGCTAGCTCAATCCCCCTGGGCTTCTCTCTGAGAAGTACAGGTTTCTGCACAGTTAGAGAACTACTTCCTTAAACATTTAAAAAACCAGGTTTTTTTAAAAAAAATTCCATTCATATGGCTCTTTCATGTGTCTATTTTGCAATTGTTTTAAATGTTACAAAGTATTTATTACCATGGAAAATTGCAGTCCATTATTACAGTCTGGAAACTTTCATATTGCAAGAAGTAGGATTGAGGTTAATGCTTGTGAAACAGAGTGACTGCACCATCTGTTTCACTACCAGAAAACCCCATGATGGTCTGAGTAGAAGTGAGAGATGTTTCTAAAAAACAAAACAAAAGAAAAAAATGGTTTTCAGGTATGCTAACATAAGTGGAAGGTGGCATTAAGAAGGACAGTCCTTGTCTTAAAGAGCTATGCTGCACAGTAAAGGAGAGAGATGGAGAATTAAATGGACCAGCACAAATAATCTTTGTTTTCTATGGGAAGTAGAGTAAGTATCACTGCATCAGCTGTGAAATACAAGTGAAAGTCTAAGTATGCTGACTCTAATCAGGTTGTCATCAAGATAGGATGGGTTACCACAGAAGACCATTATGCCAAGGTTATTTGTATTTTGTTTGCTCCCATCTTATTGCATCAGAGGAGAAAATGTCACATAAAATTACTGCAAATTAGTTTTATTAAGTCCCTAAGGACTCCATTCAGTAGCATGCTTCTCTGTGTTCTGAGCTTCAAACATGGGATGAGTCCACAGATTTGTACCAGGGAAGTACATTTACAAAATTTTCTGCAGCTGTCTTCCAAACCAATATTAGAAATTAAGTACCAGTATAAGCAAAAATAAGAGAGGCAAAATAAAATAGGTATTTTTCTAAACTTAACTCAAAATCAAGAAGTCCACCATGACAAAGTTGTACTGGAAAGAACTTCTCAGTGCTTATTCAGGCTGTTCAGAGGAAGGCTTGCTGGGGCACAGTCAGTGAACTGGAATTTTCACCACTATTTTAGTGAAACACAACTTACGCAGTTTATAATCCCTCTCCTGAGATGGGGCAGGTACTTCATTCCACCCCACTAAAACAAAGAAGCCTTTACTCAAGTGTAAACATGGGATAGAAGGAATGTAGCCTCTCATGTTTCAAAGACAGTAAGATATGATTTTATTGGAAAGTCATGTATTAGAATTTGAATTGCATTCAAACTTGTGAAGAATGGTCACCCACTCGATGGGGAATGGCCATCCAGCTGTTTAAAGGTAATGGAAGGGAGGTGAGTGGTGAACTCAAGAGGAAAGGAAATGTCAGTAAATATGTTACAGAAAAGGCCATAATGAAATTCATAAGAAGAGATGCCTTACTTTGTTGTTAGTTGGTGGGAGGGGAGAAGAAAAAGGGTCACAAGGAAGGCAACAAGAAGATAGAAATACAATAATTTTCATCATTGTACACTTGTATTCTATCAGCAGAAAACTACAGTGAGGGCATAGCTTCAACACAAACATGTGAACGAGAGCATCACCCTGCATCTTCAGCAGGAAAGGCTTTCTTAAGGGCTGCTAGTTTTGAAATAACTTAGAAAAGTATTGGAAAACCATTCCTTCAAGTAGCACTAATTCTTTCACTGCTGTTGGATAAAAATACACTGGAAATGCTACATTTGTCACATTTAACTTAATATTGCTTTATGCTCAGCCATCTGCTGCACGTATTGGACAGATTCTTCAGGTTCTCTTGTATTGTGAATGCTTTTCTGGCTCTTTTGGATTTGCCCTCACAAAACAAATAATGAATATACAGGAGGTTAGAAAAAGGCACACAAGTTTCCAAATAGCGTTTCAAAAAACTTCAAGCTCTGGTGCCACCTTGTGACTTTCACGAACAACGACAAGGGATAGTATTGCAACAGAAATTCAGTCTCAAAACAGCCAAAGGTTTTATACTGACACTCTTTCCGTGCTGTCAGAATAAAGACACATAAAGTAGTTCAGCATATTACAGAAAATGGGAATTTTTCTGTTTTCCCCCCGCTCCAGCATATTTTTTTTTCTACACTGATTTAAAAAAGAACAAGTAGAGAAAAATAACTAGCTGATATATTCTCAAGGGGAGAGGCAAAGACAAGTTTCTCACCACACTGAGACAGACAGCTGTAGAATATGAAAAATAACCTCCCAACCCAACGCATTACCAAACCTTTCTAAAACCATAGCAAACATGTATAGGTGCTTACAACAATCCTTGTGCTCTAAAGACTCATCCACCATGCAGCATGTCTTTTTTATTCAGCAAATTTGAGCAAATAAGGGTGAACTTCTAACATCATGCTTATACAAGGTGCTATGGCAAGGTGATACTGCTGAAAAGATAAAACAACAAAAATTTATTTTGGGGGTTTAAGCTGGTTTTCTATCTCCATTCCAGAGGTGGCCTGTGCCCAATTCTATCAATTGCTCTGTGCTTTTATTACATGCCCCTTTTGCTTCAAATGACTGGAATAATGTAGACAAAAAGTTATTTAAAAATCTGGGCTTTAGTTTTTAATTTCTTATTTTGCAATCCACTCAAGTGCCTCTTTCATTCAGCTGGACCAAATATAGAAAAGATAAACACACTTCTTCTAAGGAATTCAGATTTACAAAAGTGGTGGCAAGCTATCATAGTAGGTGCCCATCACCATATTTATTAATGTTTTCTATGCTACTCTTCACAAATCAATGAATCATAGTATTTCTAGCATTGTTTGAATAAAGAAGGGCAGAAATTACATTTTGTATGTTCTTTGATTATGGTATGCAGCACTGTACATTAAAATGTTCACTGTGATATAAATAGACGTTTCCCGAGCAGTTGCAGTTAGTAAGTATTGTGTCATAAATGTTTGTGATTGGCAATAGTAACTTACCTTGGCAATTAAACTTATTCTGCCCATTTCAAACTCTGCTTAGCCCTTCCTTCTTATCCACATTAAATAATCATGGGTCATTATAAAAAATTGCCAGTTGATTTTTCCAGATAGCTGGTATATGAAGAAAAATTTTGAATTTCTTACTGCTCAGTTTTATCCATTTTAAAATTTAACACTTTCTTCTTCTTCCACAACCACCTCGTGCCATATTCTATCCTATGCTAGAACGTGGCTGCTAAACTACTAACGAATTTCTTAGAAGCTTCTTGGGAGGCTTTGTCAGGCTTCAAGAAGTCCAGTTGAACTGCAAAAGTTCTTCTGCTATTTCTGCCATTTTACAGCAAAGCTCTTCATTCTGTGTGGAGTCATGTGTGTTTAATTATGGAGATGGTTAAGAGATTTTAAATATATTTCTTTTGTATTTAACATTTCAATTAGTGTAAGTTTCTTGGTGAATTAATGCTTTTGATTCCTGAATTGGTAATATTACTTCCAGTACTTGCTTATTTGAAATAATAACTGGATATAAAAAAATACCATACATTCCTTATTATTCCAGCTAACACTATCTGGTTCTTCAAAAAAGATGGGAGGGTTGTGTGTGGACTTTTTGTTGCCTAATTTGAAATTATTATGTGGAATTGTTTGAAATATATAAATTTTGCCTCTAATTGATTGAGATAAATGCTTCTGGAGTATCTGAAAAACAGAATACTTGATATTATGGAAAGTTGAAGATTTTGGTTTATCCACCAGGTCTAGAAACAATGTTATAGTTAAGTGTTTTTATCAAACTCTGATATGAACATCTGGCAAGATACCTGAACTTAATTAATTCCACTCCACAAAATTTAAATCTTAGGATTTGGAATTTATAATTTTATTTTATCTATATGCATACCTAGCCTACTAATAAGGAAAATACACAAATGCAGTATATGAAATTCTTACAAATATACAGCTAAAAACGTACAAAAATAAAGAACTCCCAGTCTCCATAGATTTATTAGCACAAAAGGAACTGGGGAAAAAAAAATGTCTGCTCAGTGAAGCATCAGTGCTGGTACAAAGTTCTACACTGGATAAGAATTTTACTTTTCTCTTTAATGCAGAGGACAAAATGCTTTCCTAAGACGTGGTTTGGCTGTAGAGAAACTGTCCATACTGCCTAAAACCACTAGATGTAGATGTTGATGCTTGCAGCGGGAGGAACGCACACACCCAAACACACAGCCACACCTGCCTGCCCCCCTCCTCCTCCCCTTCCCCAGCTGCGTATTTGCTGCTTCATGTAAGTGATGTTTTGGAATTTTATTTTTTTTAAGCAAATCTTCGTGTTTTGGCTTTCCTTAAAACATTACCTAGGTATTTTCACAGTCTCTGAATTTATCAGTTCCTCTTTCATTAGACATGATGCAAAAAGGTAGAGTGTAATATATGAACATGACATGACTGTTGATGAACTAATTATAAAGTAATGATCATTAAAAATAAGTTTACATATATGCTTCCAGCAACTGTCTTGGCATTGTGACTAGAGTGGTACAGCACTGGAATGGTTTCTCTCACAGCATTGATGCTTTTTACGTAGCTGGGATGTAGCAGTAATCTGATGAGCTGCAATTGCCAGAATACCAGATGGATCCCTGAAAGTAGGAGTCCTGAAAATACTAATCTGTCTAGATTATTGAATTCAGTGGCCACTTGGCAATATATCAGGGAGTGCTTGTAGAACTGAATCTAAATAGATTATGAGGTTTTATTTTCAGCTACGTCTATAAATGTTCTATGTCCTGTTTTACCATTTTCATGGTAAATGCATCTAAATAGAATAATTTAATTAGGAAAATTATTAAATTAAAAATATGAAATAAAATAACCCAACAAATTTCCTTATCAATAAAAATAAGGTATACACGTAAGCATATACAAAACTCTTTGTATCATTTTCTTCTGAAATGATTAAGACAAGTATGTTTGCAGGCACATGTATTTGCATTTCAATGCTTCTCTAGAGTGTAATTGTAAAATGTACGAATAGAGAGAAAGAGACAGAAAAGATGGATATGGCAGTGGAGACACTCATGCATTTTTCTGGTTGTCATACTTCATTCATGCCTTGTGAATGAAGAAGTACTGAAGCTAGGGGTCTGATGTTGCTACTCATTTCTAGCTGGTAATTGCAAACAAATAGCTAGTTTAATAAAGTTTCAGTTTTAGAGGAATGTTAATGGCTGACGGTTGGCAAGCACCCACACCTGTACATTTATGAATGTTGAAGAACTGGGAGAGATGCATGAATTTTTGTGTTTAGTTTACTGTGAGTGAAAGTGTTTTATTTGCTATTAACATAAGTTGTGTTATACATACAAATGGCTGGTAGAAGGCTGGCATCTACACTCCTACCTGAATGAAAGTGAATACCCTGCAGATACAAAAGATCTGTCATATAGGGTGTCATGCACTCCACTGTGCACTTGTGTTTTTTAGCACATCTCCTGTTCTCACTTGTCCTTCTGTGACTTTGTACAGATTTTAGGGTGTCTGCTGTGGTATAAATACATTTACATCAACATTTGTATATCTGTATGTGGTGCTTTGATTCCATGGTGCACAGCTGATTTGTACAGCAGCTCTGAGAGCTTGTCTGGACATCACATGGCAAAGCCTGGTCCAGGCAGCAATGTAAGTGGATCATCAGTGCAAGAAACCATCTGATGGTCACAGTGAGAGGATTATAGGTACTTAGGAAATCCAGAAGCAAAACTACAGGACTTTTGCCATGACAAACTCCAGGACTCAGAGTAAAATTAATCCTTGAAGAATTAATTTAATAGTGAAGTACACTGATTTCTTAAGCATCATTCCCTGCTCAGCCAAGACAAGCTCACTGCAGTCTCTGAGCCAGGAGAAAAACAACAGCATTCACTCTTTCTAGCAACCTAGTCCCTGCTGCTGCTACCTCAATACAGTTTTGCCCTCTCAGTCTCACAAGAGAGGTTGTTTCCCCTCTCCTCTTCTTCCCTCCTATTTCTCCCCTTATTTTGAGGGTAGTTGCTGCCATTGGAGAGTCTAGGTTTTAAAGGTAAGAGCTGCATTACAAAATGTGTACACAGACCAAAGAAAGTGTACAGAAATTACCACAGAATTGTCTATCAAGCAAAATATGTGAATCAGGGGGTAAAAAGTAAGTTTTTTACTTCTGTTTTCCCTGTTGTACTTTATCTGTGCTTCGTAACAGGGATCTGCTTTCCTTGAGTTATGAACTCTGTACTGACCTTCACAAAGGTACAACAAAAAATTTTGTATGTTTATTGCACAAAAGGTCATGAAAACAAGCTGTGTTTGTACCATTTTTATATAGTCCATAGGATGATTTAAAGTCTAGGATGCCTAATTTTCGTATTTTCTTTAGATACCTGGAAGTACAAACAAAACAAACCACTGCAGTTTAACAGCTCCAGCAATGACTCAGTCATTTTATACAAAAAAAGAGGAAAAAAACCTGAGTGTTGAAACCAATGTCACCTGGTTTACAGTGACTTTAGTTTACAGTAACTTTATGGTAACATTTATTTTAACCAAACCCATTCAAATGTTTGGGGAAGGGAGGGATGTTGTTTGGCTTTTGGAGGTTTTGGCAGGAATGGGGGTTGGGGTTTTTTGGTGTATTTTTATTCCCATTGAATTTAGAGGAATTCATTAAGGAATTAGTTGATTCTGAAACTGAGTTGTTTGCTGCCACACAAAGGTGTTTACTTGGAAAAGAATTGCAAATACAGTGCATTACAAATATTCTTGATTTGTTTGAACTGTCTGCTCTCACTTTGACTACTGACTAAAAATGCCTTCAACACTTTTATGCTGCTGTGATTTCAATTAACTGGTTGATCCCATTCAAAACAGATGTTGCACTGCGTTTCATGTACCAAGGAACAGAGAAGGTCTGAATATGGCTGGAGGTCTGCTCTGTCCCTTGTTAAATTTCTGGTCCTTGGACTGGTGGAATGGATGACACTTTTCTTCATGGCACCTGCAATGTACAGTTGGAATCCCAGATGCATATACATGGCACTCACAGTCAGTGCTTAAGGCTGCTGGTGGAGAAAAGTAGGATGCAGGTAGTGTGATCCATTTACAGCTGTCCCAGATTAATTGAGGGGCAGCTGCATCCAGCATCAGAGTGTCAATAGCCTTTTGAGGATGTTGTAGGTAGTACTAAAGTGATTTGGTCTAAAAGTTACATGTGCCTGACCCATTGTGATGAGACTGACCCTCGATAAAAAGCCTGTGAGACACAGGTCAGCATAAATGCTTTCAATCTGGAGAACCAAACAGAAATATGGTAACGGTCCAGGTTCAAAAAGCAGCCCTAAGTTACAGACCTAGACTACTGTTATAGTCTCAAATAGCCTGTTGCCACACACACCCCTTTTGGTTAGACATAATTATCTTCAAGTAGGCTGAAAACCTTTTTGACTCTGGAAATTTTTAAATGCCTGTTCTTGGACTGAGAGCGATTAAAGAGGTGGGCACTCTGAAACGAGTAACCTCCGTCTGGATTCCTACTAGTATCTTCCCACCAATGATGAATGAGATGTGAGTAGATACAAGTGAAAAAATAACAGTTTAGTAACAAACAGAATGCCAACAGGCAAGGGAAGAAAAGTAAATAACTGCTAGATAGCAAACTGCTACAAACTCACGATGTGCCGCCGGGACAAAGAGACGCGAAATGCCCCTGCTGAGACCTTGCCCGGCAGGGACAGCCTCGGGCGCGTAGGACAAAGGGACGGGATGGCCTCAGGTCCGTCCCGGGCAGGCGGGAGCTCACGGAGCGGTTCCAGCAGCAGCCCAAGGCCGGCTGGGCTCACCCAGGCTCGGCACAGGCCCCGCAGAGGCCCCGCGGGGCGGGCGGAGCCGCTGGCCCGGGCGCTCGGCGCTCGCTGTCCCCGGCCGGGGCTCGGGCGGAGCCGCCGCCGCTGCTGCTGCTGCTGCTGATGCTGCTGCTGCTGCTGCTGATGCTGATGCTGCTGCTGCTGCTGCTGCTGCTGATGCTGATGCTGATGCTGCTGATGCTGATGCTGATGCTGCTGCTGCTGCTGGGCCGTGCTGCGGCTGGGGCAGGCACCTGCAGAATCCTCCCCAGGGCAGCCCGAAACCCCGCTGCAGCCTCCCCGAGATGAGAAGGAAAGCAAAAACTAAAAAAGAATGCAAAAAGGGAAGAAAGAAACCTTTGCCTGAGCGAAGACCAAACAGCTCACAAAGCAAACACTGTGCGGTGAAGAACCAGAGGCAGCCCGTGAGAGAGGATTTTTAAAACACCCAGACACATGCACAGCACACTTGGCTGTAGGGTCTTACAGACAAAGTAGCAATTTTTTGGGCACATACAGATGTGGAATACAGTAGCATGGTGGATCACCCAAGGAGAATGCCTCCCAAGGCAACAACAACAACAAGAGCACGAGGCTGTTGGTGTTTAGCATGGACTCACCTGTGGGTACACATGGATTTTACGTTATTTTAACCAAAATAAAAATAATCTTTTTCTTCATATGCGATTTTTTACAAGTATTAGCATTCTTCACCAGACGTAAAATTACCATATTGTGTTAAGTGAGTACTTTACAAGAATGCATTTTCACAGTATGGTTTATGGTATTCCTGCTTTGATCCAAGAAACAAGCGAAAGATCAGCACAGCTACACTGTATCAAGTTATCTTAATAGTACATCTAAGCACGTACTCCCACACAGTAGTTATCCATGGATGTTGCATTACAGATTGCATCCCCAGCATGGCCATCAGTCATCATTTAACATAGGAGTGTCCTTAGAGTTCCCCAGCAATGCCCTGCCAGCTCATTGCCTCCTGTTAGTCTCCAAAGTTTGTGCTTTAAAACATCTCACAGTTTTAATAACGAAGCCATTTAGCACATTGTTTGCTGTGGGATGTAGAAAGTGTAGTTGCTTTCATTTTACTGGAAATATTCATGGAAGCATGAGAACACACTCAAATCCAGAAAACACAGGAGTGACACCACATACTCTGTAGCCATCAGCTAAGGATTGATGCTGAGGCCAATGACACAGGTGACACATGTAGCGCAGTAGCTGAGAAGAGCCCAGAATGGCTGTTGATATGTCTTTTGCTTTCTTATTTCACTTACCTCTTCAAATAGGTTTCTAATTCCACTGGCAGCTTTGGAGCACATCCAGAAGTGATTTGAAGCCATTTCCAAAGCAGGGACTCCTTGCACTCCTACAGTGACCAGCTTTTACTCTGGAATTCCCATTCCTTCCAGGATGTCATCCTCTAGAAACTGCAGAAGAGTTAAAAGGCTTATTTGTGCTGCACATGTACACTCCAGAGACAACAGCTGTCTTAATTTTTTAATGGGGCTGTATGTTTTGGCACTGAAGAAGAATGACTACTCCCATAATTCGTTCAGCAGGTGCTAATGAATAGGGATGATGGTTCAAATTAATTTTAATTTAATTTTGTCCCTCTAGCCAAGAATCTTAATTCTATGGTGTTTTAGAAACAAAAGCAGCAAATGAACAAAAACGTGATAAGGAGTATCATGGCTTATGAAATGTATCTCATGAAATTTGATTTTTCTTTTCAGAAGAACAATAATTAAAAAACGACCTAATGGAGATAAAAACTGCTGGGAGGGATCTCTGTCATTTTTCATTTTTCCTGTGTTCTTGAAGGAAAGCTTAAGACAAATGGATGCCAGTAAAGCCCATAGAAAATACATATCTAGCATTCCTACTGGCACTGGGAGAAAGGTTATGTTGGTTTGTATGGCTGTGTTCTGGATATGCAATACTCCACCCTCTCCCTATCCCCTAAAAAGTTGTTCCAGTCTTTTTTGAGGTAATCTGTCTCTTTTTTCTAATTTTGCATCAAAGTGAGAAAGTCAGCATAATTACTTATAACGCATATTCAGACATTATGCACAACATATTGATAAACAAGCACATGCTCTTGCAAGTTATAGAATATTTAATGAATGACAACTGATTGAAAATAAAATGAAAAAAAATAAATACTGATCTCAGGCTTTTCTCATCATCTCAAATTATTATTATCTCTTTCAACCCAAGTGCTTTTTTCTAATCCAATGCCAAGTCCTAATAGCAATTAATTTGCAATGAAGCCCCAGAGGAGTCTCCACTCTCCAGTGTAATATCTGTAGAGGTGAAACAGCCAACTCTGTTTGTAGAGCTGAAATTCACAGTTCTATTCCCACTTCTTCTGAGCTCACTGACATCAACAGAATTACATTTGTGTAACTCTGCTGCTACTACTGAAAGAGCACTAGATTCCACATTCTAGTCTCCCATGGGTTTTAGTTCATCTGGGTATGACTCTTCTGAAGGCTGCTTTGGGAAACACTGTACTGTGCTGTCCTGAGTTGTGTCTGGATTGCTGCTCTCACAGGGATAAAAGTGAGAGTACTTGTAAGCAAGCAAAATATGAGAGTGGCAGGAACTATTAGCAGCAAAATACAACAGGCAGTAACAGGTAAGCCTGTCACTACTACATTGTTTTCAGACACAGCAACAGGAATATTTGCAAACCAAGGGAGCATCAGGTTGCAATGTGACAATGAGGGGTACTGGGGGCTGGGGGGGAAGTTGCAGCTTCTTTCAGGTGCCTATGAAAGAAAGTCCTTGTTGACATCTCTTTAGAGCCAAGGTTGTCCTTTCTTTCTTCAGCTTGTAATTACAGTGACACAAAATAATCAAAGTCAGGGGTAATCAGTCAGCACCCAAAAATCTATTTTAACACTCTGAACATCTTTTATCTGCATTCTTGACATAGGTAAAATGTTAGAATTCTGTGTAAAGTGACAAGACAACAAAAAATCCCAAGCACAGAGAATTATTGTGTTATTCTTGTTTATTAAATTGAAGTCCTGGCTGCAATAAGAGATGGTCTAATCAGCAAGGGAATGAAATGGTCTGAGGTCAGCCTCAGTGAATGACAACCTGTCAGAAAAGACACTTCAGCATCTTCCTACCATTTTCTGTGGTTGATTGTAATAGCTGTTGATTGTAATGGCAGTTTGAGCCATTTTATATTGTGGGAATTGTCAAAATCTGTATGATACTGTCTACATGACTCTTAGGTTTACGAAAATAATCATTAGGATTTTCAGCTAATGCCATCCATAGCCTTCCTAAATATTAGATAGAAGCCCTCTCTTACCATACTTTTCCCCTAATTTCTGCATTTCACTGTCTTCTGCTATGGCATTATAGTAATTATTCAAATTGCACTGTTTCATTGTGAGGACCATTGTGTAGGTTGCTGGTTTGTTCCTGGTAGGAGCCTGTCATAACCTAGAAGAGTCTCCTGCTGTTATGTAAATAACATTTAACAAAGCTTATGCAAGAATGACACTTTTGACCTGCAGACAGCACATCGTTTCCAAAGGAGCATTTAGAAGATGCTGCTATTTGTATGGTTGTTTCCAGGATGCTGCTTTTTCAGCTGAAATTTTACATTAGTTTATAACTGAGACAAAATACTAAAGAACAATCTAAAAAAAGATTGTTCTTCACCTTCCTCATATCCTGTTTCTATCATTGTTTCCTTCTGGCTATTTTTTCCTTCTAGAACAACATGTGAAACTATCCTTTGCCTTCATTTGTCCCTAGCATGATATTTGGTTCTAATGGTACCACTGTTTTTAAGTTTGTATTCCTGACGATGATGGTGCAATCAGCCTGAAAGCTGATGACGCCCTTGAACCACTATTTACTACAGTAGATTTTTAACATACAATTTTACAGCTAAAGTTTAAAAATAACTTAGTTTTTGAAGAATATAAGTTGCCAGTCTGCCCCTGAATGCACCTTTTTAGCCTACTGAATATCTACAGATGTGGCTTCCAAGTGTGTTTTTGACTCTTGACCTTCAGTTTATCCAAATGATCAATCTTTTAAAAATTAAAATATATACCATGATGAAGAAAAATAAAGTGAAACTGAAGATCCTTCAGCCACAAGGGGTTCATCTGTTAGATATATCAGGAAAGAAAAGTAAATTAATGAAAAAATTTTGGCATCAAATGTGTATCACATCAGTAATACATTTTAATGGGTCTTGCTAGAACTCTTAAAAAATTGCTGATTATTGCTGTTATAATTGCCTCTGCTATCATTTAAACCATCTGCAGTTGTGTCTCCACACTCCACTGTTGGTATGGCCACAACATAACAATAATCAATAAAAAATATGCATATGTTATAAATAAAACTAACTTCAAAATTAATTAGAAAATATGTTTTCAGTATAATTCTTCATGACTGAGTCTAGCTTTATAAGGGTTCTTTTCAAACTGAACTGGTTTTCATATTTTCAAATTCTTTTCATAATTCCCCGCAAGTTCTTTTCTTCTGTTCTCCTCCTGTGTCCATCCTTTTGCTTTTCTTCACAGAAAAAATACATCTGTTGGGGAAGCAGAAACATAACCAAAACCTAACACTTTCAGTTTTATATGCTTAACTTAGGATTTCTTTCCTTAAGTTACAATTGGTTAAAGGAAAATTAGAAAGTATTGTGCTTTTCTACTGCATTTTTAATAGGAAAAAAAGGGAAGGAGGGTAGAAATTACAAAACCCACAAAACTCATAATTAAACAACTTGTTTTTCTAAAGAAACATTTTAGCATCTTATATAAAAATCAGGTTATTAAAAAAAGTTTTCTGTGAATCCTTAGTATGGATATTTTTTAACAGAGATATTTCCAACTGCTGTTGGTACTAAAGAGGAGACAGAAGCCTTCTCATGCAGTAACAGAAAAGGTTATTTTTATATTTGATGCTAAAGAGTAGTCATTAGTGTTTACCTATTGGATTATTTTCCATAATAAAAAGTGTATATGCAGAATGCTTACTTGAAATGTAATAGTAATAATAATAACAGTGAAAATGATTATAGTAATTCCAGACTTGCATTAACAGTGAAGTAAATTAAAAAAAATAGTGACATAACACAGGATGGTAAGAGTAAGAATATCTCAGCAGGAGGCAATTTTTCTAGTTGACATTGAGAGTTTGAGTCTATTATATTAAAAAAAATTAGGTCTGTGAATGCAGAGAAGAGGTATTTATAATGGAGGAAGGTGATCATTCTGACAACTAGATATTTTAATTGTAAATTATGGCTTGGTGTTTTTAATTTTACAGTTTGAAGAAATAAATTACATTAGCCTTATTTACCCCCTTTTTCCCACTGTGTTTCACAAGGCAGGCTCCTCTGTGAGTTCTATCTCAGTTTTTCTACATTTGTTCATCTTTAAATATTCACATTGTGATAAAGAGCCAGAGAGCTTTCTAGCATTTCTTGTTCACCACTTAGATTTATCTTTTTGCTGTATATAATTCCAATGTAATTTTAAGAATCCAGCTACTTTCTGTTTAAACATTAAGAAGCAGTCAACACCTTCCCTCCCAAGAAGCCTGCCCACCTGAGAAAAAATCCTAAAATCCAAATTAACTCCTTTTTCTCCTCATCTTCTTCCTCTCCCCCCTCTCAGAGAGGACTGATAACTACCTGTACTCTGCATGCTGTGGCTTATCTTGTGCAACAGCAGCATGTAATCAAAGCTGACAGGTAAACCCTCAAGCAAAATGATTTTCTGTTCATGAACAGAAAAAAATTGGAAAAACAGGCAAAACCATGCAGCTAACACACATCCTAGAAAAACACTGTGTTATGCTTTCTCACTATTAAAAAGCACTTGCTGTAAGACACTCTCATCAATGGAAGAACCCCAAATAATATTTTTCCAAAGCTTTTTTCTTTCTGAAACTATCTAAAAGAAAGAGGAAGTTCTTTCATTTTTTTTTTCTCTCTCTGTGTCTTTTTGTACCTTTTCCTATTTTTTTGCTATGTGACAGTATATATTTTGATCCGATTTGAAAGTAGTCAAGGGCAAGAACAGAAGGTAAAAGAACTTTTGATTTTAGATCTACACCAAAGCTCTGTGACTAGGCAGGAAGACAACTAAGGAGCCTAAGAGGAAATCAGAGAAAGAGAAAATTGGCCACAACCAACATGTAAAACCCCACACAGACTTCTAAAACATGAAGAAAATCTGAAATAGAATTTGATTCCACTGTGCTTCCTCCTGCTGCTCTCACTGTTGAACTCTGTGTTGCAAATTGCAATGCTGTCCTTACCCCTCAACCACAAAGGAAAAGGAAAAGGCAATGGAAAAGGCAAGGGGAAGGGGAAGGGGAAGGGGAAAGGGAAAGGGGAAGGGGGAAGAGGAAGGGGAAGGGGAGAAAAAAGGTAAGTGATTGTAGGTCTTTGACTGTATAAGAGTTTCCCCACCCAGAAACATCAACAAATCATTTTCACTTTCAGTAGAGCAGACAGTGGACAAACATGAAAGAATCTTTTAGAGGCTTTTTTTCATGTCACCTTACTCAAGTAAATATATTTTTATGAAATATCTATGTAAATCTCCTAATGGCTCACAGAGGTTTGAGCCTGGCTACAGGAGGACCTTCTCTTAAAAGAGATGCTGTTTTGCCTCTGATCCATGAAATGAACATCAGGGACTTGCCTATGTTTCAACACAGATTGGAGTAAAAAATTCTAGTTTTGTAATTCTGGGAAAAGCTTTACACCACCTTGTATGCTAACCAAAGCAGAGATTAGAATAATTATTAATTTTTTTTCACTGTGACATGTTCTTGCAATGTCTTTTGAACTTCATTGACACCTACAGAAAAACAGTAATTTTTTCCACCTAAAAAATACTTCCACCTGTGTATATGAGCACATTATTTTATCTTTATTCAGTTGGATATTAATATTTGATATTCTGAGGGGAGGAAAATGTGTTCAGCAATAAAACCCAGAAAACCAGGGAAGACTGTTGGTAGAGGTTTGTAAAAATAAAAAAATTAAGACAAGCTTTAGGTATGACAATGCTACATGCCAGTCCATGACAGTGGACTTTAGTGGGCTTTAGCTTTTCTGTTTTAACAGAAGGAATTGGAGGATAGCAATGAAGAATATGAGAGTTTAGTAAATAATTCCAGCAAAAGCCAAACAGCATAATTCCCATCCACTTCCCCATTTTGTGACAAAATTTGATAGAACTTATATTGCTCATTCCTGCTTTTAGGGTTGATGTTGTGACCTGGTAACATTGTTCATTATGGAATATGATAACAGAATGCAGTAATTGTTATGGTTGATCTTTTTTTATTTCCTTTTTTCCCTCAAGATTCACTTAGGAGGCGTGATAAGAGTGACTTCAAACAGCTATGAAGAACCTGGGCAAAGAATCTATGTCTTAGCTTGACTTAGGTGCATTGTCCTCTAGAGATACCCTTTTCATACTCCCATATTATAAAGACAAGGGAGGGGATTTTTTTCTCAGCTTCCGCTATTTCACCAGACTGAATATTTCACAACCACGGCATGACTTCTTAATATTTCTCTGGTTTACAGTTTGAAAATTTCACTAAGAAGAAGCACAGATTTTTCCTCTTTTTTTTTTTTTTNAAATGATTTTCTGTTCATGAACAGAAAAAAATTGGAAAAACAGGCAAAACCATGCAGCTAACACACATCCTAGAAAAACACTGTGTTATGCTTTCTCACTATTAAAAAGCACTTGCTGTAAGACACTCTCATCAATGGAAGAACCCCAAATAATATTTTTCCAAAGCTTTTTTCTTTCTGAAACTATCTAAAAGAAAGAGGAAGTTCTTTCATTTTTTTTTTCTCTCTCTGTGTCTTTTTGTACCTTTTCCTATTTTTTTGCTATGTGACAGTATATATTTTGATCCGATTTGAAAGTAGTCAAGGGCAAGAACAGAAGGTAAAAGAACTTTTGATTTTAGATCTACACCAAAGCTCTGTGACTAGGCAGGAAGACAACTAAGGAGCCTAAGAGGAAATCAGAGAAAGAGAAAATTGGCCACAACCAACATGTAAAACCCCACACAGACTTCTAAAACATGAAGAAAATCT
>VXAC01006231.1:67406-118076 GCA_013399225.1 Rhipidura dahli
TTTTTTTTTTTTTTTTGCTAATTTAAACTATTGTAGGTTTATAGTAATTTAGGGTGGACATAGTATCAACTTGGGAGGTGTCATTCTTAAAGATAAAAGATGTGAGAAGCTGTAACCAGAGCCTACATATGTGAGACTAAGTGAGGTCCTGTTTTATGCTGGTATTCAGTAGTGGGACATCCTAGGGAGTACTAGGAATGGAGCTTTTATTTAGCCCTGAGAACAGTGAATGTAAACATTTGGAAACAATATTTTAGTTTCCAAGGAGATCAAGGGGGGTATTCAGTCCAAATCCTACTCAGTACAGGCCTAGATAATATACCTTGCTCATGTCTGTGCCCAGATAAGTTTTGAAGGTCTACGAAAAGGTGATTTCACACCCTCTCTGAGCAATCTCTTTCACTGCTTGACCCTACTCATGATGAAAAAGTTTTTCCTAGGATTTATCCAGAATTTCCTGACAAAGCTTCCACCTTTGTTCTCCTTTTATCCTCTTCATTAGGTATCTGTGGAAAGCCACCAGTTCCATTCCCCATCTTTCCCTTTTTTCGGAGGCCAAACAAATCTAGCTCTCAACTCTCCTTTCATGTCCTGTGCTCCATCATCCTCAACAGCCTGGTATTATAATCACGTGTGTGTCTTGTTTGCCTCATTTTTGCTAGTTGGATTTCCCTCATTTGGAAATACAGCTGTGGAAATACAGTCAAGACAAAGTACACCCGCTGTGTGCATATAGGTAATTTATATAGAGCACTACCTTTGTGTTTAAAACAGAAGGTGAAAGAGGCCTCAAGCACACATTTTTCAGCTCATCATTTTAATTTAATTACAGGGAGTTTTATTGTTCCAGACTGCTACCAAAGATTTATTTTGCTGGTTGAAACAATAGTGAGCCTAAAATGTTAGTTCTGTCACTGGAGATAAATGTTTATATGTCTTTCATTTTATTTCAATCAGGATAAGATCTTGGAACACAATTTTTTCAGTAATACATATGTATATAGATTTATCATATTTGTTGAATCTTCAGACAAAAGTTTCTGGATTTAGAATTACTTTTAAAGAGTCTTCTGTTTAATGAGGTGCTAGAAAACATTTGACATGTAAATATACTTCTTTGGAATCCTAAATTAAAATGCTTTTGGTGAAGGTTTGCCATTGTAAAGGCCATTTAAACAGTCTTTGTCCCATCAATGACACCTGGAATAACAGATATTGACAATTTATTTTTGAGAAAACAGGTGTAGTCCTTGCAAACAGCATTTAGTTCTTGAGCTGACTGCAAACAAGTGTTCTTTTTCACCTTGGTGATTATTTGGCAGAAGAGTCATTACTTAAATATCTGTTATTTTACCTGTGCTAAGAGATTCATGCAGGAGTCAGGGTTGAAGTGAATACCTTCTCTACAATTGCAGTATTTTAGAGAGAATCCCCTTCTGCAATTTTCATTCATATTTTTCAGTTGTGCTGCCTCTTTACTTGTTATTTTGGGTTTTGTTTTGATTGTTTTTTTCCTAAGGAATTTTATATTTCCTCTGTTTCCCATGCACCTGTTTTTACTGCTATCCAGTGACCAGTTGTCACATTAAAGGTATGATTGTGATTTTCTTAGCAACTCTGGATGGAGATAGCCCTCCCCTTACTATGTGGTTACAGAAAGCACACACAAAGCTGTAGTTGCTGCAGGCAGGTTCTTCAAACCCAGCCCTGCTGTTCTTAGAAGGTACGTCCTAGAATCAAACCACAGAATTTTATTTGCCAGGCTATCCAGCCTGGTAAAAAATATGGCTTTGACACCCGAGGAATGCTTAATACAAAATTTTTGGTGGAACTGCTCCCCAGAGATCATCAGAATTTTACAAATAGCATTTTTCAAAGACCATGGCCAAATTCCTAAACAAGATCTTTCTGTTTCAGTAAGGTGTTACAATTAGAAACACAACTATTACCAGAACAGTTATGGGGAAGATGGGGAAGGTATTGTTGGCTTAGGAGAACAAGCAGCTGAGTCAGGTTGAAAAGGAATCAATTCAACCAGGTTGAAATGGACTTCGGCCTTGTTTCAAGACTGTTTATATCTATGTTTTTCTGAACCTCTCTGTTCTTATGTCTACGCCCAAGACAAATTTTCCCATTTGCACAAGAACTACATACCTGATGTGACCCAAGCCTAGTTCAAACTTGTACTCTCTTCTGGGACAGAAACTGGGACAGAAAATAGACAGGTGTTTTCCCGCAAATCCTTTCTGATTTCCAATTGCAAGGTATCAGATCCTTTTGGCTAGAAAATGAAGTGGGAAACAATTTTACACACAGAAAAAGAAAGGCTTCCTATTTTTCATATTGGAACTCAGAATGAATATTCCTTTTCTTTTTTAAAAATTTTTTTTAAAGCCCAAATATTTTTTTTATAGTTTTTGAAATATTCAAACATAACAGGAAAACATTATGAAGAAGCAGACCATATGTGTGGCTGCATAGTTTTCTAAAAAAAAGAAAAAGGAATACATACATGAAATTACTTGATTTGATTTTTTTCCTCTGCTATTTTTACAAAGTTGAGGATGCCTTGCTTTTGTTAAAGTCTACTTATTCTTCTCTAGTAAAAAGAGACATTCCAAGAGATCTGTGGAAGATAACTAGACAACTTTATTTAGAAACAAGGAAAAAACTTGTAATTTTTATGTTTTGATTCTGGCTGATAAGTACATCATTTTCTATTTTTCTGCTGCTAAATTGACTCATTAGAAGGTATCTTTTGCTGTAGCTCCTTTGCAATGAATTGGATTGAATGAGAAAAGATGATTCAGAAAATGCTGGAGATACTGTAGATGAGAGTATAATGGACAGCCAGTCTGCTCATTTTTCCTGGGAATGATAGGTTATAAATAGCTGTCTTTTGCCCTCCAGTACACACATTCAAGTCCCATTGAAGTCAGCAGTGCAGAAATCAATGGGAACTCTCTGTGTATGTACCAGAGCACATTTTTTGTTCAACCAAATGCTTTGTACTTAGTATAGGAAGAACTAGAGATTATAGGAAATCTGAAATGTTCAGAATAGTAATATCGTCTATAAATCCAGCTAATCTTGCTCTGTCTGTTTGACTGCACTAGGGCATTCTTAACAAGTATAGAATACACAGCAAAATAGATTTGAAATAGGCATACATATAAATACATACAGCATATTTTACTTACATTATAAATTATATCTTTAGCAGAAAATAGAGGATGAGTTTTTACTACTTATTTCAGTTGTGATTATTTTCTGTGTTTTCCGATTCTTGTAGTTGTACTAGAGGCATTATTCCTCTCACTTGTACTGTGCTCTGAGTATGTTTGCACAGTGACACTAGATTCAGCCTTATTTAGATATCTTATAATGTCTGAAAAAATACTCATAAGAGAAGTGAAACAGAAAAAATATTTAAAAATCATTTTATTTGTGTCTGCTTTCTCCAGTTCAATCTTCTGAACACAAGGAATTGTTCACTTTGACAAAGAATGAGTTCATTGGGTCATAGAATCATTAAGACTGAAAAAGACCTCTAAGATCATTGAGTCCAACCATTAACCCAGCACTGCCTTGTTTGCCACTGAACAATATCCCCAAGTGCCACACCCAAACACCTTTTGAAAACTTCCAGGAATGGTAATTCCACCTCTTTCTCAGACAATCTGCTGCAGTGCTCGACCATCCTTTCAAAGAAGAAATATTTTCCAATATCCCATCCCCTGGTGCAACTTGAGGCCATTTCCTCTTATCCTGTTACCCAGAAGAGATTGATCCCCATCTGTTTTCAGCCTCCTTTCAGGTAGTCATGGAGAGGGTTAAGGTCTCCCCTGAGCCTCCTTTTCTCCAGGCTAAACTTCCCCAGCATCTCAGCCACTCCTCATATGACTTAAGCGTCAGACCCTTCCCCTGATCCATTGCCCTTCTCTGGATTCTCCAGCACCTCAGTATCTTCACTGAAGTGAGGAGGCTAAAACTGAACACAGGATCAGAGGTGTGGCCTCACCAGTGCCATGTACAGGGGGACAAATCCCTGCCCTGCTCCTGCTGGCCACACTCCTGCTGATCCAAGGCAGGATGCCAGTGGCCTTTTTGCCCACCTGGGCACACACTGGCTCACGGTCAGGTGCTGCTGACCAGCACCCCCAGCTCTGTTTCTACCGGGCAGCTTCCCAGCCTCTCTGCCCCAGCCCCTGTAGCCCTGCAGGGCACTGTTGGCACCCAGGGGCAGCACCCAGCACTTTGGCTTGTTGAGCCTCACACCGCTGGCCACCTCCCAGCAATGCAGCCTGCCCAGGGCCCTCTGCAGAGCCTTCAGATCTGCACTGCCTCTGCAGAGCCTCTGCAGATCAGCCCTGCCACCCAGCTTGGTGTCACTGCCCGCTCACTGAAGGTGCACTCCGTGCCCTCCTCCGGAGCACAGACACAGGTGGTAAGCAGGGCTGGCCCCAGGGCTGAGCCCTGGGCAGCACCAGGGGAGACTGGCTGCCAGCTGGATGCAGCTCCACCCAGCCCACTCCCTGAGCCTGGCCAAACAGCCCGTTTTTCAGCCTGTGAACAATGCACATCCTGGACACGGAAAGCCAGTTTCTCCAGAAGAGTCCTGTGGAAAATGGTGTCAAAGGCTTTACTAAAGTCTAAGGAAATAAAATCCACAATCTTTCATCCACTAAATGAGTCATGCTGTCATAGTGGAAGATCAGGTTGGTCAAGCAGGACTTGATTTTCCAAAACCTATGCTGTCTTGACCTGACTTCCTCTGTTTGTCCTGCATATGCCATGTAATGACATTCCAGATGATCTGCTCCACGACTTCCCCTGGCACTGAGGTCATGCTGACAGGCCCCTAGTTCCTCAGATCCTCATTCCAGCCCTTCTTGTAGATGGGCATCACATCTGATAATTTCATTGAAAGGGACCTCTCCTGTTGGCCAAGACTGCTGGTAAAAAAATGGAAAATGGCTTGGTGAATTATTCCATCAGCTCCATCAGTACAGCTGGGTGGATGCCATTTGACCCTGTAGACTTGTGTGTGCCTAAGTGGTGTAGCAGCCACTGACACAATGGTTGACCCTGGATTATGGGAGCTTCATTTGCTCTCTATCTCTGTTTTGCAGCCTAGGGCCTGAGTTCCCTGAGGACAATTGGTCTTGCTATTCAAGACTGAGGCAAAGGCATTAAGCATATCAGGCTTTTCTTCATCCTTTGTCTCAAGGTTTCTGTCTTCATCCAGTAAAGGGTGGAGATTCTCCTTAGCTATTCTTTTGTTTCTGGTGTGTCTGTAAAAACATTTGTTGGGCCTTTTACAACAGTAGCCAGATTAAATTCTACCTCGCTTTGGTTTTTCCTATTTTCTGCCTGAAAGAGAGAAAATAACAGATTAAACTGGTGCCAAAAGTGCGAATTTTGAGCAAGGAGAAAAGTTAAATTGGAATAAAACACTAGGCAATCTGGGAATATCTGTGTCTTCCTTTAGGGAATTTGTTTGCACATATAAATGCTGTCTGTGAATGTATTCCTAAATCTGCTTACTGCTAAAGTAAGAAACTGCTTTTTTTTCACCTTCATTTTATGTTTTCACACTAAATTACCCCATATTGAGGGCACTTTTGGACAGGCTACCAGTAAATTGTTATTATACAGAGGAGACTCTCTCTTCAGTTGTTAAGGTCTATCCAAACTGGAAGTTGTCTCCCACTGTAAAAAGCTGGTTTTCCAGAGAGAAGTTTGCAATGTCCCATTATATGAAAGGGTATATCATCCCAAAGGAGGAGGACAAAGACAGACATTTCTCAGTATCTTAAGGTGATGGAAAAGATGCAAGGGAAGATTTAGCAGGGGGGAAGAAAAGATTGAAAAATTTTTGTTGCCAGAAGAGTATAGATTGGCAGCACCCCCTACCATGGTTAAGGAAGAATTCTGCTCCTCTGTGTCTTGATAAAATGCACTGGTAACATCCATCAGTGTACTCAACAGCTACCTGTTTACTTGTACCTTCACTCTCAAACACTTTTGTTGATATTTTGAGGGAGGAGGTGTGTTTCCAGCACAAGAAGAGTCTTAAAAGTCAGCACTAGATTCTGAATTAAATTGGCAGCCTGAATTCAGGACTTAAATTCAGAAGAGTTATTTGGTAGAGAATGTGCCATTTAAAATCAAAACATAGGAAAATAACTGCTACTGTTATGTTTGCACAAATATTGAGTAGTCTGTTAGCTGAGTTCTACAAACATCTTGTGACAGGCCAAACTACATCCCTTGAATAGCACTAGGTAAATATTCTGCAAAGGTTTCCTGGGCTTGGAAAGGAAAATGTGTTCCTGTTGTTACAATGATGGTTCTAGGATTATTCTCTCTCTGTGCTTCTTGATTTATAAACAAGTAAATGGAAACAATGAATTAGGGGAAAACATTGAATAAAAACCCAGCCAAGCAACATATGAGAAGAATGGTAAGCCTAACCTCTGCAGCTAAAAAGGCTTGTAAAAGAGAAAGAAGTGAGGCTTCTTGTGATGAGGGAAAGATTCCTTTCCTGTGGTGGCTTCCTTCTTTGCAGACCATTGGACCAGGTGAGAATTCACTGTGGAAATTTTCTAAAGCAGAAATCTATCCCTGTCTTACTCTAGGTAGAGAATTACTATCAATTCTTTTAAAGTCTTCTTCTAATATGTTCTAGGAGCACTACAGAAGCACCAGCAGCATGGAATGTGGGAGACAGTCATCTGCTGATATAGCTGGGAGTAATTGTTTTGACTGTTTCTTTCCAGCTCTCTTTGTGAACATGAAATATTTTACATTTCCTTACACCTTTTGCCTCACTTGTAAGACAGGTAAAATACTACTGCAAAAAGGAGTATTCCAAATGCTCTCCCCAACAATCTAATTCCTTTGGTTTGGACTGAAGCACCACTTTTTCTTCCGGCAAAAGGCAAATTTTTAAGATAGTGTGAACCGAGAATCTCTTCTAGGATGTAATACCAGCATATTTGTGTGCCTGAGATGCTACTTTGAAATGGTGCCCAGAGCAGTGAAGAATTTAGCAATAATATTTAGCTTGTTAGGAAACACAGTGTATTTATTCCTTTCTTCAGAGTCTTATTTACGGTACACTGGGACTTCTGAGTGAAGGAATGGCAAACTTAATGAAACATTTGATTGGTATTAATTACTTTCCACTTAATTACCTGCCATGTGGATCTTGTTGAGCTATTGATTACTGGGAAACATACATCCCACTGGGGATAGTGTGATTTAACTTCATCCAAAGAGTCAATTAGCCCAAGCAACACTGGGAGAGCTGGTGCTCTGCCTCAGTGAATGGGGTTTCTTGCCAAGAATGGTACATAAGCTGTTTATTTGTTCATTAAAACACAGTACTACTGTCAACAGGAGGCACTTATCAGTTGTTATTGAGATTGGTAAAATGTCACTGTTTCATCAAAGATTAGCAGCAGTTCATAGCTGCAAAGTGGGTGAAAAGACCTCTCTGGTTTGAGAGCACAGATGAATGCATGAGGTCAGGACATTAACCCCTGTTTGCTTCTCATTTGTGAGAACTTCAGTTACAAATTTGTGTCAGCTTTCCCAAGAGCAAAACATCTTTCATTGTCATTAATTCAGAAGCTGTGGGACAGAAGACCCTGAACTGTGGCATGTGACATTCAATTAATTTCACCAAGAATGAAACACATGGTATGTCCTCCAACTCAACAAAATTAAATAGTAATATTGTTCTTTAGTGAGGATGATCTTCCTAACTGACCAGAACAGCCTGCTGTCTTCTCATAAATTAATCTGAGAATGAAAAGATCTTTTTTATTTTCTTTCTTTCCTCCCTTGTGATTTAAATTAGACAAAGAAACCATTATTCCTATTGATATAACTGAAGGTGTAAAAATACTCTCTTGGCTGAAAATAATAATTAAAAACCCCAAACCCTGCAAACAAATAACCAGACAACAGTAAAAACAAAAACCCAAAAACCCCAAACAAAATCTCAAATGAACTATAACAAAACAAGAGAATAGAGGTGGACAATTAAATTTATCCAAGGAAGTCTTAAAGGGAATGTTACATGGAATGGTTAAAAGAAAAATTTTGACTATTCTAGGCAGATGTCTAGAGAAGTTACCTTTAAATATGAAGTTTGTATTGAAATATAATTTTGAGATCATGTTAGATAATATACATGAAAGATAGAGTAGGTTATCTCAGTAGCGGGTAAAAAAAGTCATTCTAAAATGAGAACACTCTACAAAAACTGAACAACTAAACAAATAACTGGCCACAAGTTCTTGATTACATTAGATTAGATATTTACAAATGTATAAGCCAAACATATTGACATGAAGACATATCCTTCATTTTGTTGTTAGAAGAGTCATAAGAGATTATTTATGAGATTATTTGCTTGACAGTGACCTGCATAAGCATTTGTAAACATTGAGGAAAGGAGTCAAGTTCTGTCATCTGCCATAAATGAATGATATGTTTCATCTATGCTACATTTTATGTTGCTTAATAGAATACATTAATTTCCATTTACAGTTCTTTTTTATACTCTTATGTAGGAGTATAAACTAACTTTTAAATAATATTTTGGCTAATGAGAAATGGTACAGGCTTATCCTCACTTCAAGTTTTTCATGCTGTAAGAGAGGGACACTGGGTTTGATGTGTGTCAAAATATTATTCTTGCAAAATAAGGAAACCAGATAAATTCAACAGATACTCATCTTGGTAGAAGAAAAAAAATTTGAGGGATGAATCAAGTATAAAATAAAATAAAATAAATATTTAATGTAATGGGGTTTTCAAAGGTTTTTGTGTAACTTAAAGTTAAGTATATGAAGACTTTACACACTACTAAAAGTGGTTCATTAAAATTACCTTTGTATTTGCAACTGAAAAAATAGCTGTGAAAAAGTGGAAGCAGCAAGGGAAATTTCTGAATGCATTTCAGATCTCCTTTTGGGTGTGAATTTCCACTTTTTAGCCTTGTGAATCAAAGGAAGAAAAAACAACATTTTTTTTTTTAGTTTGTTTCCCATGCTTTTAGAACCCTTTAGAAGGTTCTAGTAGGCTTTTATAAAACTAGTTATGTAAGAGTCATTGCTCCCATAAACTACCTAAGTTGCACACAACGGTATGAAGTCTCATTTATCCAGCAGAATAACTTTGGGTTGTTATAAGCAGACAAAAAGCATCAGACTTGAAACTATTGCTAAAATGTGACATACTTTGTGACCCTGCTCAGTAGTGTCTGGCTGGAACTGGTTAATTTTTCTCCCAGGGGCCCATGTGGTGCGTGTTTTGTGTCGGTGCCTGGAACAGAGTTTGTCACGCTCTGGTGTTCAGCTGTTGCTGCACAGTGCTCACACAGCATCGCGGCTGGACCACCAAACACCCCTCACTTCCCCAGTAGGAGGCTTGGGGCTGGGCAAGAGTCTGGGGGGAGCCTCGACTGACTGAAGGTAAATCCCTACATCATACAACATCATGGTCAGCAATAAAAGCTGGGGGAAAGGAAGGAAGGCAGGAAGGTGGGAAGGCAGGAAGGAAGGAAGTAAGGAAGGCAGGAAGGAAGGAAGGAAGGAAGGAAGGAAGGAAGGAAGGAAGCATTAAGAGTTAATACTTTTTGTCAACCCAAGCAACTCCTATGTATGATGAGGCCCTGCTGCCTGGGAAGCATCTGGAAATCTGCCTGATGATGAGAAGTTGAGACTAAATGTCCTGTGTTTGCTTTAATTCCATGTGTAGCTTTTGCTCTAACTATTAAATTGCCTTTATCTCAACCAATGAGCTTGTCCATCCTAGTATCTCTTTGCTGCTGAGGAGAGTGAGTGGGAAAGCACCTGGGTGGGGCTCTGAAAGCCAGCCAAGGTCAACCCCCTACAAATAGTTACAACTAGAGTTGGCTTTTGGAGAATTTGAACACATGGTGAGAGTGTAAAGTGTATGTATTTATGTGTGCACCTCTCATTTTCTGGTTAAAACTACTGCAGCATAATTAGAGTGTGCTGTTTAATTCAGCCATAACCTTTATTAAATAAAACAAAGAATAACTTATAAGAAAGATGTAACCAATTAAAGGTTTCATTAACAGCTGTAAATCTCTTTGAGATATTCAAGGCATGAGGCCAGGGGAGGAAATTCTTAAAATTTTTATTATGATGTAGTTTTTTAATGCAATGTATGTCTCACTGTATCTTACATTAGAGTTCTGTGAAGCTGTGAAATAACAGCAGCAGGGGATGGGGCAGAAATTACTGTAAAACATTCTTGTCTCTCCAGTATAAGTTTCTGCAGTGATAAATTATCATGCTAAAATGAAAGCAATTGAACAATTTTAGATGATGATGGAGTTTGTCTGTATGTTGGGGAAGAATTATTTGGTGGAGTTTTGTGCTTTAATGTGTTTAATGGTAGTACAAAAGGTGAAAGGGACCTTGTTTTTCTGCTTATGCTGTAAACAAGGTTTCAGGGGAAATTCTTTGAAGTGCAGAGATCTAAGCTCTCTGGTTTTGAATTCCCCCTGAGGTACTACAGAGGAACAGTAGGTATCTGATAATGTTTTAACTTCAAGTAAATATTTTTGGGCATCAAACAGTACTGACAAAAAATATAAAAAGTGGATTATTTAAAAATGCTGCTTAAGATAAACAGGATACTCATATGATTTACAGTGTTGAAGTTTTTAGTCTCTCTAGAGTTACAAAAGAGAATGTAAAGCAGTAAAGGAGTGAAATCTGGAGATGTACTGATGATGTCACCAGAGGGACTTAATCCCTAGTGTACTCATCCCTTTGTAGAAACTGAGTGTTTCATTTTCTCAGAAAATGAGAAGCACAGTGACATTCCCCATATCTTGACTATTTCCAAAGATGTGGTCTAATTTCCAGATTTTTTTTCAACAATCCTGACAGCTGCCTTTGTTGGATTGGGTCTGTCTGTCTATTTAAATGTGCAGAGAAATATATGAGCTACAATACTGTGGTGTGAAGTCACAATGATATTCAGAGATGTAAGCAGTGCTGACAACAGCCAGCAGGAAGCACCACATTGTAAATAGAGCATCTCAGAACTTCATAAGATGTTCCAAACGCTGCCACAAACACATAGGGATAACTTGCATAATGGTCATAAGACCACTATATATTGGTTTGGGTTTTTTTTTGTATGAATATGATTTTATTTTCCTTCTTTCTAGTTCTGAAAAAGAGAACAATAATAAAACATTCTCATAAGCAGTTTTGAAGTTTTAAGTTTGGTTATAGTTTTTATTATATGGCTTATGAATATGTCTGAATTCAGTTTATTTTCAGGATCGCACTGGTGGCCATATATGATGCAGGAATAAAGTTCCCTTTCTGTAATTTTAAAAAAATGTCTCCAAAGTTGACCTGCTTACCGACAGAACTATGAAATTCTCATTACATTTTCAATAAATTTTTCTTGAGATAGGTTCTGGTTGTTTATCCTGAGAAGATGTATTTGACCTGTTATACTAGTGGCATTAGTGGTGAGCTGAGATGGTGAAAACTGTGGCAATTGAAACTTCAGAAAAATAAAACCCTAAGAGAGGTTTGGTTTACAATATTGCTCAAAAAAATATCTACTGGCTTTGTCATAACAACTTACAGAGACAATGGCCAAGCAGTGTGCCCAGCAGAGTGCAGTTTCAGCAAAACAAAATGTTTGAGTTTTTTTTCAGTTTTGTTTGTTTGTGTGTTTGGGGTTTGGTTGTTTTGGTTTGTGGTTTTTTTTTGTTTTTTGTTTTTTTTAATATCAGTGGTAACACTTTATCCACAAAATAAGCCTGTGAATTTTTTCTTGACTTCCTTTGATTACAGCAAGACATAGGACCCTATGTGTGAGGGCACAACTAATGGGTGTGCTAGGACCAAATTTTCGTCATGTTAAAACAAGTAGGTTTTTCCTGCTGAAGTGTACAGGATCTGGAAGGGGCTGGTGGGTAAGGTCTGGATTTAAGTCTTGCCCCTTCCTTGGAAATGATAGAGAAGCTCCAGAATGGACGTGGCAGTGGCAAGCTAAGTGGGAGCCAGCTGTGGAGAGTTAGTTGAGTTTGGGATAATTCTTAGCTTTCAAGGATTGACATGAGCTTCCTGAGAAGAAAGAGGATTTCTAAAGAAAGAAGACAATTTTTCTTCAAGTGCATGGGCAATGTCTTGTGTAACAGGCCTGAACACCCCTAGCAGAAAAATCTTCATAATGCCGTGAACAAAGCCTCAGTTATATGTACCAGCCACCTAAAAGTAAAGACAGAAGAGTCTTCATGAAAGGGTTACAACACTGAAGAGCTACTAAATGCTTGCTGTCTTCAGCACCTCCTGTTCTTCAGACCCTTCAATAAACATAGAGATATTAAGTTACTTTCCAAATGCAAAAGACACCTGAATGACATAGATTTATAACTTCCAATGGGATTTAGAGCCCCATGTGAACTATATTCCCAGGTCTTGGGAAACACAAACTTGTAGCACAGTGAACTCATTAAGGTTTCCCACTCCATCGCTGGTGTTGGGAAAAAAAGCCCAGATACAAGCAGTGACCAGTGCAGTCCTGGCCTTAGTGCTTTGTCCTATCACACCTGGAAAAGAAAGAAAATCTCCACCTGGACTGGTGATATATGCTGTCTGTAATGGTTTGGACTAAACTGTTGCTACACACTTCCCCAGAGACACAGCTGAAATAATCATGTTTCAGCTCCTTCTACATGAGCCAGCTTTACTGAAGTTGTTCATTCACAAATAGTGTATGACTACCTACAGCCTAGCTACCTCTGCTCTGTGGCTTTTATCAGACTGGGAACACTTTCAGGAAAAAGTGGTCGTGAACTTCTCTTCTGTCCTGCTTGGTATCTGGGAGCACCAGACCACAGAACCTGAGCTGGCCTGTAGGTTGTTCATGGTCCCAAAAGGAGTGCAATCTATTTGGACTGCTTTGTTAGTTTTTTTTTTCTTGAACTTCTTATTTTCTCTCTCTTTTTATACTTTTTATTTCTGTTTCTTTTTGTTGTTGGTGGTGGTTTGGTTTGGTGTGGTTTGGTTTGGTTTGGTTTGGTTTGGTTTGGTTTGGTTTGGTTTGATTTGGTTCAGTTTTTGCAATTTTTCTGCTTGGACAAGTTTATGTGAACTGAATGTGCAAAAGCCCCTCATCAAATACCATGTGCTTGATGATGAAGCAAGGCTCATAGACTAAGGTGTTTTAATACTAACAATAAGATTCAAGGGTACTCTTAAGTTACCTAAAATATAATGAGGACGTTTCTGAATTCATCGAGAATGGTAAAATGTGGTCTTTTTAAAAGCTGGAGAACAAAAATCCCTGTAATACTTTCATTTTGGGAAAGGATCATAGCCTTTCTGATCTCATCACATTTAGCAGAATTCTAAGAAAACTTAGATTCTGGTAGGATGGGCATTTTGGCCTTTTATTTGCAAACACTTGGACCACGTGGACCACAGCTGTTGAACCATACACTACATGTGTTGTAGTTCAGTGGGGTATCACATCAGAACAGGAGAAAGAGGTAGCCTTCATGCAGTGACAACCAATCTATTATATATATATCTTATTCTGGTAGAGTTAGGCTAATTTATACACCTGAAGATCTGTTCCCCAGATTATAAATCCTACTTGTCTAGACAGATAGAGTCACAGAAATGAAAAAATACTCTCTCTTGGAAGAGAGCCTGTGTAAAAATGCATCCTTTGAGAAAAACAATCTGTTTTTAAAAACAAAGACAAATGCAATTAACGGATAGAAGTTATCTGCTCTAAATAGTGGGTCAACAGGACACAATATACATGCAGGAAATACACAATTCCCATTTGTGACTGTAAACACTGTGGGGTCCACATCTCTATGGGTAAGAACCAAACTCTGTTAGCATACAGATGTGCGATACCTTTTAAGATCCCTGCAGTATCTTCCTACCTGCTGTGCTTAATTTCAGATTCAACTGCAGTCATTAAAGGAAAAAAAAACCCGACAAACAAACCACAAAACTGTTTTTGTCTTTATCTGTGTCCTACATTGCTCTGTCTTTTCCTCAAATATTTTCCTGGTGCTCCAGCTCCCCAAACATATTTTGAATATTTAAGATTTTAGAGCAGTTCTCACTTTCCTTTTTCAAGTGTCTCTGTCTTAAAGTGATTTTACATGTCTGTCTAACAGGTAAAATCACAACTTTTTGTTTTCTTACAAAAACTTTCTTGCAAGCCTATCTTTGTGACATTCCATAGGAAAAAAAGATTTTGTTTAGAACTGTAAAAAACTCTTAAGATCTGGAAGCCCTAAACTCCCTTCAAAGACTGGTAGCACTAAGCCTAATTCTCATTTTGATTTATTTCACTTTGAATATAATGGTATTAAATTAGCAAAGACAAGCAATGAACAAAACTCTAGAGAGGAATTAGCCATTGTATCCAGTCCATTAATCTCTTCTTCAATTCTTGAGAATTGTGGCTCACCCGGACCCAGAGATCAAATAAAATGCCTAATTGAGAAAATCCTAAACAAGAGTATCCTGGGGAGCTTGAATTTATTTGTCAACTGTTCAAACAACTATGTTGTTTATAAGTCTTTAAAACTCTGATACTTTTCTGCCACTATAACTTAATCCAGATACTTTAAACACAGGAGGGTGATTGAGAATTGCTTTCAATTAACTGGAATAGGGAGAAACACTTATTCTGAAAACAGATAGCTGTGTTGTGAACATTCTGCTGAACATGCTGAGAATTTTAGAACTAAACATCAGGTTTGAGGGATGCTCTGAATACTCTTGGAGAGTCATAGTAAACACAGCTAATGGGTATTCTCCTCTTGTGATAGCATTTGTACTAAGCACTGTGGCTCAGTAAGAGAAAGAAATACAGTATAAATGAATTATGCTTTCTAAAAAAGAAGTTCAATAACATTTTTCCAGACATGTGAAAGGCAACAACTACTTGAGTCTTTTCTGCTTGTGATTACCTTGAGTTACCTGTTGATTTTCCTGGAGATCAAGGAAAACAACCCACAAGACTGATCTCTACCCACTATTGCAGCAAAAATGCAGAGAACAGTTAAAAGTCTATGCCTAGTTTTGAGTCTGATAACATCCCATATTCCCATCAGTGCTAAAAAAACAGGTAAATTTTAGTCATTTAACATGAAATAAATTTTCTGATAGCACAGTGACTCATCAATAACATGACTGCTCTCTCTCTTCTGGAAAAAAATAGTCTATGGAAAAATCTCTGGCCAGGAAACATTTGCTGAGGTGGTTGGTTGCCCCTCCCCACTCCCCCCCCTTAGTTATGTTTTGCGGTCCTAATCACTAGTTTAGATTTGATATGGCATCTTATCACAAGTGCCACATGAATTGATGCCTCCTTGTTGCTACAAAGGATTTCTTGTTCTCAGTTGTAATAACAGTGATCATGAGATTACATTAAATTGCTTACAGGGTGAAAAAATTAGCTCCAGCATCACAAACGCTGCATATTTTCATGGTATCCAGAGGGGTGTTACAGTCAAACCTAAAGATGCTTTTGTTTATGTTGTTATAGAGATCTGTGTATGACAACCCTCTCATTCAAGCCAATGAATTTTCAATTTTACTTTGAAATGATCACATTTGTGACAATGTGTACTACAGGGCAAAATAAAGTCTGTCAGGGACTGCTTAAGTATAAGTGGAGAACAGATCAGATAACTTCTTGAATCCTCTTCTTCTAGGTCTATTCATCTTTGCCTCCAACAAAGAATCAGTCAAACAATGAAACTAATAGGAACTTGCCAGAATGGAAAATAGGACATCTGGACCACATAAGACTGATAAAATACATTTTGTTCACAAATTTATCCTCTTTTTCTTTCAGAGGTCTAAGAAATAACAACTCCTTGAAGAACCAGAGGGAGAAAGCCAGATTGATTACAGTTACAGGAACCTTGCACTGAAAAACCATAGTGTATAAATCAAAATTCTGATTTTGCTCTCACTGCTGTATCTCAACAATAGCTAACTGGTAATAACAAGCACAAGTTATTTAATATAATGGAATGACTATTTGAGCTGCTAGATATGATAACTGAGATGTCAATTAATAATCATCTTTATTGGTCTCTGCTTCAGCAATCACAGAACTGAGAATATAAGCCAAACTGTTCTATGACTCTAGGAAAATTAAATGCTAATGTTTTTTACGAATATAGCTTTTAACCAAACTCCTTTCAAAATGACTCATCACTGCAACAGACCCTGAGGGTTTGTGCCTCAGTCATCTGTGTCTGTGATCTAATGTCTGAAACCGAGTTGTGTGATCTGGTGTTGCTTGTGGAGCCAGGATATGGCAAAGACATATACGCTTGAAGCTTGGCTGTCTCTTTGGGCTGTCCATTTAGGTACCTGGGTTTCTTATGGAAATATTTCTTACGTGGATTGAAATTTTAGCCTGACATTTATAAATCTAATGAGATCACAAACTAACTACAGTTGAATGAATGAAGTGTCTTCTTGAGACCGACTCATGCTTTAGTGGAGAAAAAGAAGAAAATTAACTTATCCTACCTTGCATGCATTTATCCCTTTCCTCTTTTAATGGTATTCTTTTGGCATTTCACACTGCCTAGCTGTGTGTGAAGTTCATAGTAATTATATCTTTTCTGAGGAAATCAGATGGAGGAAGGTCATAGAATGATCATCCATGAAGACAAATCTAAGTTTTACAGATTTCTCATTGCCTAGCATTTCCTCATTTAAAATTCTATGGGAAGTCACAATTACTCATTGAGTAATTGTGTTATTTTCCTATTGATCCTGTGTTCACAGCATAGATGCCCTATGAGAATGACAAGCATGAGGAGCACAAGAGTACACAAGCCTGGCTTCAGATCACTCATATGGTATGAACACAGTTCCATTTGACATGGTAACTCACAGTCCCAATATGTATAATACATATTATAAGTGCAACAACATGACTGTGTTGTCTTTCATATGTATTTCAGTACCTCCAAGAATAATCTTCTCCATAACTCCACCAGGCATTGAAGTGAGACTGACACACCTGTAGTTACTGTGGTCCTTCTTCTTGCCCTTCTTGAAAACTGGGACAATGTTTGCCAGCTTCCAGTCAGCTGGAACCTCTCTGGATTCCCAAGACTGCTCAAAAATCATTGAGAGGTTTTGCAATGACATCATCCACCTCATTGAGGATTCTTGGATGAATCCCATGAGGCCAAACAGATTTGTAGGGATCCAGCTCTAGCAGCAGATCCCAGACAATTTCAGGGTCAACTGGGAGCTGATCATTCTTGCAGTCATGATCTTACAGCTCAGGGCACTGAGATCTCCTTGGTCCATCATCTGTGCTGAAGTCAGAAGCAAAGAATGCATTAAACACCTTTGCCTTGTCCCTGTCCCTGTTTGTGAGGTGACCATTCTCTTCCTGTAGTGGGCCAATGCTATTTTAACACTGCCTATTGCCATTAATATATTTGAAAAAAAAACTCTTTTGATTGTCCCCCACAGTTCTGGCTGGCTTCAACTCCAGTTGAGCTTTATCTGCACAAATTTTCTCCCTACAGAGGCAGCAGCATCTCTGTATTCTTCCCATGTCCCCTCATCTTTCATCCACTGGGCTTTCACCTTCCTTCTTTGCCTTATTTTCCAAGAGAAGATTCCTGTTCAGCCAGTCCTGCCTTCTGTCCCTCCTGATTGACTTCTGACATTTGGGAATTGCTGCTCTGTGCCCTTTGGTAGTGATGTTCAAAAAGTGACCAGCACTGATGAACCCCAGCACCTGCAAACACACTTTCCCCAGAGACCTTGTTTACTTATTCCATGAGCCACCTGAAGTCTGCTCTCCTGATGTCCAGAGCTGAGGTTTTGCTGACATTTTTCCTTCTGTCAACAGAGATTTTAAACTCAATCACTTCATGATCACTGTGGCCAAGACACTAGTGGCTGTGGCAAGTCTCCACTTTGCTCACAGTATCCACTCAGAAGCAGTCGATCAAGGAGGGCATCTTCCCGAGTCAGCTACCTAAGGATCTGTTCCATACAGTTGTCATCCAGGTTTTTCAGGATGGCAGGAAATTTTTTCAGGCCTGGGTTGTATCAGCTGTGTGAAGTTCCCAGTTAATTTTTGGCAAGTTAAAGTCCCCCGTAAGGACAAGGGCAGTTGTCTTGGAGGCATCCCTTAGTTCCTCAAGGAGTAATTTGTCAGCATTATTGTCCTGGCAAGGAGGTCTGTATTAGACTTATGTGATGACACCATTTTATTTGTTTCATCTAGCAAATACTAATGATGTTTCATGATCTTTCTTCAAAAATATTTGTTCCATCTATCAGCTTCACAGACTACAAAAAGACAAATAAAAAGCACGTACAAACAGGTGCCTGACAGTTACATATCTTAAATCTGATAATAAAAAAATAAATATGAATTCTTTCAGCATACACATTTTAATGAGAGAAATTGCACTAAGCAGGTCACATTGTAATGAAGGAGATTGCATCATTAACTATTATAAGAGATCCCTATATTTTCTTTCCCTACAAAAGGAAAGGCCTGGATTTCACTAACAGCAATTGCTTCCGTCTAATTTTTTGATTTTGCTTGGAGGATAAGTACCCTGTAAGTACTTTGCCAACCTCTACATCCCATCTAGGCTATTTGAAGTTCTACATTGTCAATCAGAACTTGAATCAACTTTGAAATAAGACAAGCCCAGTAATTACAAATACACTTATTTTACATAAAGAAAGGAAAGTTTAAAACCACATCATTAAGTTTCCAAAACTATTGCTTCCCTAGGAAAACTGTCTATGCATGTTTAAACAACATGGTGAAATGTGACTTTCAGGACACTGAGTGAGGGCCAGGGATTGCAGTACAACTTAGGCAGGGCAAAGAGAAAGAGGCTTGTTTCAAAAGCAGCTCACAGAGCAGGAGAAGGCAGTTCTTGGCCTTCTGCAAGGTCTATCCCAGCACCTTCATCCCTGATGCCTTCATCAGCTTTTGTTGAGATGTCTGGTGAGGTCCATGTCTGATGATCCAATTGTCTATACTCAGGAAACACATACTTGGGACTGGTGTTCCCATATTTTTAGACAGAAAAGCCCAATCGTTTTAAAACCCCGAATTTAAAATGTGTTTACTTATACTTCACAAGTTCTGAGGTAGTTTTCATGATGAATTTTGTGTCAGAATTTCACACACCCATTTTTTTGGAACAGAGGTGTACCATACAAAAGTCTTCTAGGGCAGGCTCACAATGTTTCACCATAATAACAACATGCAATACACTTAGCTGCTCCCTTGGCAAGAATCATATTGTTTAATTGGAAACACCAGCCCAAACAGATTCAGAACAATGTTTTCCAGTGTCTCTAGACAATAGTTAAATAGCTCAACAAATCTGTCTAGATGGCACTAACAACAACACTAATGGCACTAGCACAACAAATCTGTCTAGATGGCTGTATTACCTTACAGCTCTCTACAGTACTTTTCAGATCATATTTTTAAAACACACTTCCTACGGAATGCTCTTTGCTCACTTGATGTGTACTCTTTATGATTGTTGAAAGAGATTTTTTCTTAATATAGTCAAGTGTAACTCCTCCATTCAACTCTTGCTTCTTCCATGACTTTCCCAAAACACAAAATCCACTGATTTTCTCTTTTACAGATTGTTTATATCCAAGAATTACATTTTAAGACAAGAATTAAAAGTTTGTAATAACCTATATGTTTCCTTGCAGAACACATTTGTTTTTAGCACATCATATTAGGCACAGCTAATATGGTGACTATAGACCCAGATAAACCTCAAAACTACAGCAAATGAAGAACTGTCTATCTGATTTTCATCAGAGAATCCTCAAAGAACTAGCTGTTGCTGTCATCACAAAGCCTCTGTCAATGATTTTTGAGCAATCTTGGTATTCTGGAGTGGTCCCATCTGATTGGAAGCTGTCTAATGTTATCCCAGTTTTCAGGAAGGTCAAGAATGAGGAACCCATAAACTACAGTCTCACTTCAGTGCCCAGTGAAACAATGGCAAAGATTATTCTGGGTAGTCTTGAAAAACACCTGGAGGACACAGTCATCAGTCACAGCCAGAACTTCATAAGGGGGAAGTCGTGCTTGTCCAACCTGATTTCCTTCTACAAGAGGTGTCATGGGTAACCCAAAATGTTATTGTATTCCATATCTCTCTGTGCCCAAAATTTTTACTATGTCTTTAAGACCCTGCAGCCACAAAATGGAATTGGGTGTGGGGAGCAGGGGAGGATGGCATGGTCTCTTTTAAAGTCAGGTCTTCCTCTTTAAAATCGGCAGCTCACTCTCTTCTGTCGTGTGGCTTTTCCTCTCTGGCTGCTTGGTTTCTTTCTTGTTTTTTTCTTGCCTCTACTTGCAACAGTACCAACTCTAGAAGCTTTAATTTCACAATCAAAACCTGTTTCAAGAGAGAATTTTTCAACACTTGTCTGCATCCGTGGCACCACACTGGGAGAAGCGGAGCAGCCCTGGTCCGCGTGGTCACCACAGCCGCTGGCAGCGCCCGGCCAAGGTGAAGGGGCGCAGAGACTGGACACCCCAGCAGGACACTTGCTCTCTGCTGCCAAGAGGAAGGCAATGTTCTGCCAAGACTTCCAGCCCCTGACTGAGCACTGGCCGCTGCTTTTTGCCAGCTGCATTCTCAGACAGAGCTGCTGCTGCTGGAAACATAAATAGTAGGTGGAGCGGCTGATGCCATTTTCCTTTTGTCTCCCTACATGAGGTTGCCCATGGCAGCCAGCATGTTGGAAAAGGGGTGTAGGGTTGTTCCACCATTCTGGGTTTCTCTTTGCTCAGGAGGAGTTTATAAGATTTAGCAATTTTGCATCTGCTGTTTGTATTTGCTGTTATTGTTTGCCTGTTGCAGTTTCACTTGTTAGTAAACTGTTAGTTTTTCATTTACATTGACTCATATTTGCTCCTTTTTGGTGGAAAAGGGTTGGGTAATACCATAAGGGGAGGCAACTCTTTTAAACTCTCTTAAATTATCTTAAACCAAGAAAACAGGGTAACCCACATAGCTGATCTTGGGAAGCCAGTTGATCTAAGTCTTCTTTAGACTTCAGCAAAGCCTTTGATACTGCTTCACACAGGATCCTTCTGGACAAAATGTTCAGGATACCGCTGGATAACCATATTATGTGTTAGGTGAGAAATTGGCTCACAGGTCCCACAGAAAGGGTGATAGTGAATGGAGTGACATCAGACTGGTGTCTGGTCATTAGTGGGTTTCTGCAGGGCTCAAAGAATGCTTGACAAGTTTGAAGTGATATAAAATTGGGAGGATCTTTTAACTCTCTTGAGTGCAGAGAGGACCTGCAGAGAGACTTTGAGGAGTCAGAGGGCTGGATAATCACCAAGTGTATGAAGATTAACAAGGGACCGTGCCAGATTCTGCACCTGGGACAGGGCAACCCTGTTGTACACACAGACTGGAAAATGAGAGGCTGGAAAGGAGTGCCATGGAAAGGTACTTGGGGGTTGTGGTCAATAGTAAATTGAATATAAGTCAGCAGTATCCTGGCAGCCAGGAGGGCCATGTCCTGGGGTTATCAGGCATCACCAGCCAGAAAGGGAAGGTTGAGTTGAAAAGGACACCCAAGTTTCATTGCATCTGATTTGTGGCCCTCCACAGGAAAACTCTGAGAATCACACTTAAGTGTCTGAGAGCATTGTCCAAATGCTTTCTTGAGCTCTCACACACTTGGTTCTGTGACCAGTTCTCTGGGGAGCCTGTTCAAGTGCCGAGCCACCCTCTAAGTGAAGAATCTTTTCCTAATGTCTAACCTAAACATCCCCCAACACAACTTCAGGCCATTCCCTTGGCTCCTGTAACTGGCCACCAGAGAAGAGGTCGGTGCCTGCCCCTCTGCTTCCCCTGATGAGGAAGCTGTAAGAGGATCAGTGTCCTCTTCTCCAGGCTGAACAAACCAAGTGACCTTAGCTGATCCTCAAATGGCTTCCCCTCAAGACCCTCCACCATCTTCATGGTCCTCCTAATAACTTTATCTTTCTTGTATTGTGGTGCCCAAAGCTGCACAGAATGTTCAAGGTGAGGCCACCCCAGTGCAGAGCAGAATCCTCTCCCTTGCCTGGCTGGTGATGCTGTGCCTGATGCCCCCAGGACACGGGCGGCCCACCTGGCTGCCAGGGCTGTGTGCTGGTTCATGTTCAGCTCACCATCGACCAGGACTCACAGGTCCCTTTCTCTGTCTCTTCTTTCCAGCATCTCATTCCCCAGACTGTCCATACAAGCAGGGTTGCCCCATCCCAGGTGCAGAATCCAGAGCTTTCCCTTGTGGAACTTCATATGATTGCTGATTGCACATCTGTCTAATTTGTTGAGGTCTCTCTGCTGGGTCTCTCTGTCTCTGAGGGAGTCAATAGCTTCTCCCAGTTTAGTGTTGATAGCAAACTTACTCCATATACTTTTGAGTTCCGCATCCAAGTTGTTAACGAAGATGCTGAAGAGCACAGGGATGAGGATGGAGCTCTGGCAAATCCCACTAATGACCAGTTGCCAGCCTGATGCCACCCCATTCACTGTAAAGCTTTGTGTCCCACCCATGGCCAGTTTCTTATCCATTCCACAATGTGTTTACCCAGCTGTGTGCTGAACGTTTTGTCCATAAGGACACCATGAGAGACAGGATCAAGACCTTACTGAATGTCAAAAAGAGTACATAGCTGGCTTCCCTGGATCAACTGGGTGGGTTACTGTGTTGTAAAAGGAAATTAAGTTTATCAAGCAGAATATCCCCCCATGAACATGAAATCTTTGTAGACCTGTGTTTTGCTGTCCTTTTACCTGATGTATGTGGTTCAAGATGAGCTGCTCCAGAGAGTTTTTTAGTGCTAGACAATCATTCTAGCTGATTTCAAAGAACCTTTCAATCAAGGGAATGGAAAACTCTCTTTGATCATCTCAAAAACCCACACATGCAGCTAGATTTTTCTGTCTTCTTTTCCCTCTATAGCCACAGCAGTAATCACTGAGCATCTGGCTTTACTTAAAACGATGATCATGCTCAATGACTTAGTTTATCATGTATTTCAGCTTTATGTTTTCTTCTATACTAAAAAAACCCCTATATTAAAAGACAATTTGCAGTTACATTAAACAAACAAACAAAAAAAAAAACCCATCCCAAAAACCCAAGTGGAGGATTTTATTTCATCCTTAGCCCTTTCTACCATGTTTGAATATTTATATGGCCTGTTTCTGTACTGTCTAGTATTGGCAACACAACAATTTTATTTAGAGATAAAGGCTTTTTTTTGTCTGTGTTTGCATTGTGCTTTCGGAGTGTCTTCATTATTCAGTGCATGCTCTAAATAATGCAGATGAGAGGGGTTTTGGAGGCAGAGGGAAATCTTATCCTATGCACTGGAAATTTATACCATCTTTTTGGGACCTTTCATCTTGCTGAATATATTTCATTAATTTTGTTTACTTCACCTCTTCCTCCACTGTGTGTCCTCAGAAAGAGAAAGAAAGAGAAGTCTACAGAGACAGAACAGATCAGACACTACTGGAGCCGCGATGCAACCCTCTTGCGTTTTGAATATCTGCATTTCCTTTCTGCCTTGCCCGTCGCACACAAAGAATGCAGAGCAGCTTGAAAGAAATAATCTGGGTTTTATTATCATAGAATCATAAAATCATAGAATATTCTGAGTTGAAAGTGATCCACAAGGATCATAAAGCTGAGGTCCTGGACCTGAACAGGACAGCTCTCACAAACCTGAGAGCATTGTCCAAACATTTCTGGAACTCTGGAAGGCTTGATGTTGTGACCCCCTTCCTGGGAAGCCTGTTCCAGTGCCCAACCACCCTCTGGGTGAAGAACTTTTTGGCAATATCCAACCTGAGCTTCTCTTCATCCAGCTTCAGGCCATTCCCTCGGGTTCTGGCTCTGTCACCACAGAGATCGGTGCCTGGGCCTCTGCCTCCCCTTGTGAGGGAGTTGTAGAATCTGAAGAGTAAAATCAGATACTGAGGTTTTGTGGTCAAAAATTTTGTCATTGCACTGTATTTGCATTCAAAAAAAAAAAAAAAGTCAAAATGGAAGGGGAATGTAAGTTTTTACTTATGGGAAAGCTTCTAAAATTTTTCTCAGCTAAGGGGGAGTGGCAGAAAATTGGAAATTTGCTGGCAGAGGTTGATACCCAATCTGGCAGATTTTTAAAAGCTGCATGTATAAAGAGGAGAAAACACATTAAGTCAGATTAACAAGATTCCAAGTTTCTTCTGAAAGGAAACTAGTTAAAACACACGATGTTATATAATGAAGTAATTAAAGCCAGAAAAACTCCCATGTTCCTGGGACACTATAGTCTAATTATGCTACACATGTTCTGTGAAACTCATGTAAGTGCAGCTTTCAACTGTGGTGAAAACAAGATTTACAATAAATGTACTGAACTGTGACTGAAGCAGCACTAAGAGAAGAAAGGACCATAGGTACATAAACATTATGTTGCTTATGCCTTAACTGTAGGGCTTGGTGAAGGAATCATTTGTCCATTCCTTTGCCTAATTTTGGATCAATTACACTAAATGCAGTCCTGAAAGGTATCGGTGTGCTATTCCCTGTGCCAGAGTTTCTGTTGAAATCATAAAATTTCCTTAGGCTAATTTCTATTTCCAGTTAAGTTTGACCTCAAATACCATGTGGTCTTTGCCACCACGAGGGGTTTTCTTTCATCTAGTCCACCATATCTACAGAGATTACTCTCATTCTGATTTGGTGTTTTTCACTTTTATGTTGATGCCTACCCAGATGACACTTAACACCCTCAGAATCTGAGGAAGTGAAGGTTAACAACAGATTGGGAATATAACCAATAACTTTTCCTCATCTACTGTTCTGAGGAGTGGGAATTCGGGCAATGACTCAATTTACTTTGCAACTCAATCATTCAGGGACAACCTGTTACTAAAACAACCCCTTAGTAGTTCCTTAAAAGGCTGCTAAAAAAGCTTTCAGCAAGCTTTGCCCCAAACTAGTCCCAATCTCTTGCACAGGTCTTTCTTCTGTGCACAAGTTAAGAGGCCTCAGCCTTTAGAAACCTTCCCTTCTGTTCTGTCCAAACATATTTACTAGCATTGATGTTATTAAGGAGCTTTTCTCTGTCTTCACCTGTGTCACACAGTATAAATACAAAGAATTTTTCACAGTGTCATAGATAGTCGATAGATACAGGTTCAATGACTGTTATGATGGGCAAAAGAGGTAGAGAGTGAGAAGGAAAGATTTACTGCAGCAGACAGAGAGAGACTTCTAGAGAGAAAATACTCCATAAACTAAGAGAGGAGCTAATATTTTCAACTTTACAATGGTTTCCCTTTTTTCAAACCTAAAGGACTGTGTCAGCTATCTTGTGTAACACATTTTTATTAGAACTGTTTTTCTCCTTCCTTAATTTTTCTCACTACTTTTATTTTTCTTCTAGTTCTTTCACTTTGCTAACCTTCCATATTCTGTTTTCTTTTCCCCCTGTTTATTTCCAGGTATAACTAAACTTCTTTATTCTCCTAGTGACCTTCACACATTACTCATGGTGTTTCCCTGACCTCTTCCCTGTTCTGCTTACTTGGATGTTATCTCCCTAGTTCTCCTGGTAGCTACCCTCGGACAATCCTTCCTCCAGCTTTTGCTCTTGAACTTAGGGATAAGTGCTGCGTTTTTTCCATGCTACCTCTCTTTCCAGAAATTTAAGGCAGAGACCAGTTTATGAGCAGCAGTGAAGAAGAATGTATTTTAAATGGAATCTCTGATCAATTTATTGTTTAGCTTCAGCTCATTAACAGTGTCTGTACAATTAGAGATGGAGAAAATCTTGGTTAATCTTAATTATTTTTTTCCTACTACTAATCCTACATTCCACACCCACTTCATGTCTTATACCAAAGGAAAGCATTGGAGACAAAGAGTAAATGGAGACAAAAAAGTTGGTAATATATATTAATTTAATTTATTTTGAGCAGGATAACTAGGGCAATAACCTCTCTGGAAAGAGTGTTTCAGATTTGACTTGGACTTTATCACATCACAGGAACATTTAGGTATCCTGGTATCTCTACAGCCATGCAAGCACATACAAGAAACAGAGACACTTGTATTTCTTTGAAAAAATATATGGAAATATAACTTATACTCTACTCTCATTACACAAATATTTCCTTTTTCTTTTTTTTTTCTTTCTCCTGTTTTCTTCAGTAATTCTTGAATCCGAAAGTGATTCTTAAAGCCTAGAAGTACAATGTGTTTAGTTGGTCATAATTTATATCACAGTCTGGACTTAACTACCCACAGGTGCCATAACAGAGACTTAAAAAATTAATGAATCTACTATTATATTAATAAATACATTTTTCATTTGGTTTTGTTTGGAACATTATGCCAGTCATTATTGATTCTGGTTGTTCTGAGTTTACATTTAAATGCCCCTGTCTTGGAGCCAATATTAAGCCATTTGATATAAACTGGTGCAATTAAATTGGAAGTTTCCTAGTAAGTGAGTCTAAACCACCATGCTATTACACAGAAGACCTGTGTTGTTTTAATTCTTCCTAATGCCACACTCAGCCAGCATTTTAGTTTACTGAAAGAGATCCAAAAATAAATATTGATCTTTGACAGATTTGGCTGTAGAGGTGATTTTATGGGAATCTGGTCTGGAAAGTCATTGTTTTTTCTGTACATGGTAAAGCGATTAAGTACAACAGCTTGATGAGCTTAATGCAAAGGAATGGATAGAACCAAAGTAATTTTTGATAATGTGTGATGTGAGGAGAGGAAAAGATAACTAAAGAGAAAGAGGGAATAAGAAAAAAAAAAAGAACCAAAAGATTATTGAGGAGATGTAAAATCAAGATCTATTAATATGCTGCAAATAATAGAAATAAGTATACAGTTAATTGCATAATAGTTTGAATTATTTTATTATAGAAAATAACATTGTTTTGTGTGTATTACTGCTTTCAAAATAACCAGCAATATATTAAATACATGTATTTGTTCAGATGGATATGACATGGATTTCCAGAATTAATAGAAGTTTAGGAGATTAGCAGGGCTAATATTTTCTTGCTGACTTTGATATATGAGAGATCAGCAGCACCAAAGGTGAAGATTTCGTGCATTTATATAGAAGCCTCTTGGATATTCTGGGAAGGGCCAATTCTCAGTGAAGGAAACCAGGAAGATTAAACTGATGTCCAGGATTTTAATATTTATGTTGGTATCTGCAGCATATAATGGGTTTCTAATGCTAGGCAGACACAGCCACACAATAGACCAACATTTACCTGAGGGGTGCTTTGCTTCTGAGATGGGTTAACCATCCAAGTGTATTTGTCTTATAAATTCTGCAATGGCTCTAGTGTCACAGTTCACTCTGGACATACCTTATCAAGTATTAATGACAGTGAACGTGAGCACTGGAATGAATCTTCTGGAGCAGACAAATCCCTTCACACTGAAGGGAAAGCAACAGCGCACTGTTTCCACGTGTAATGCAGGATTGCATGACTGACATCCAGGACAGGAAGCAAACAGACTGCAGGGGTCCTGAGCTATATCCCCTCAAAAGCCAGCTACCACTTGCAGCATAGTACCTCACTCAATGTTTAATTGGGGTTTCTTATATTTTGCTGACTTTTAGGGGTTAGATATGTCAGCAGAAAGCAGCTCCATCTTTAGCAACGTTTGGCATCTCCATTTAGCTATGGCAGGTCAGAAAGATGCTGTACAAATCAAACCAAACTCACTCTCAATATTTGTATCAGTGAATGTTATTTCTAAAACCACCACAGAAATGTTGCCAATCACTGGAGAATCTATGAATACTGGAGTTGTGTTAAAGTTATTCAGACTCCATATGGTATGAAATCAGATTTTTGTTGCTGTGCCAGCAATGAAAAGCATAATACTGGCAGCAGCTTCAGAAAGTTGTGTAAAGTTGAAGTGTCAATCATGTCTTTCGATGTCTAGAAGATATCTAATACCAAGTTAGAAATTTTATAGTTGATTTGGGGTTTTTCATGGTGGTTTTTTATTGTTGTTGTTTGCTTGTTGTTTTTTTCCCCAGCATTACTAGTCTTCAGGCATAAAATTAAAGTTGTCACTATATGAGGTTGTAGGAAGCTATCAAAGTTGTCAGTGTTCTCATAAATGATTTGTGATTTTTAATTTGCAGAATGATTCTGCTTTTAGTAAAGTGCCATCAAGCTGATCAATTTGTGTTTTGACAGTTCTGTACATCAGTTCTAAGCCCGTTGAAAATCAGAGTCATATATTGAATGGATAGTTAAGAAATTATGTTTGTGGTAAATCCTTTCAAAAAGGCACTATAAGTGCTGAATTATCTCCTGATTTAAGAGTTAGCTTAGTTATTTCAATAGTGTTATTTTTAGCGTTGGAAGCACCTATTTACTGACATTTTTAAACCCATTATGATGAATAATCTCAGCATTCAGAATGGGCCAGGTTGGAAGGGACCACAGTGGGTCATCTGTTTGAACCTCCCTGCTCAAGCAGGGTCACCCTAGAGCACATGAGATTGTGTCTGTGTGGAATTTGGACATCTCCAGTGAGGCATAACCCATAACCTCTCTGAGCAATCTGTTACAGTGCATGGCCACCCACACAGCATTCAGGGGGGACTTCCTGTGCATAGATGATATAATGCATAATGAAAACATTCAACATTTTTAAAGTATAAGTGTGTACATATATGTATCTTTATTCCTTTTCCTAAAGGCTTTATCCACCTTTCAGAAGGGATGCTAAAAACCGTCCTGATTTGAACAGTTTGATTTCTTTTGACTGAGAGATGTGTGAAGTTGAGCTGCACTCTATTTAATAAGTCTATCATTAGTGAAGTACAGTACAAGAAATGGGAAAGTAAAGGAACTCAAAGCAAGGTTATGTTTCGATCATATCTTGAATTTTCTTTGAGAAGAGTTGTGAACTAAATAAACTTTGTATTCATTAAGTGTAGAGTGGTCATTCTGAAAAATTCAGAATTAATGATTTTTTTTTAAGTTTGTTCCATTTTGTGAGCATGGTGAGCATGGTGGAATTCTATTTCAATTGTATGATAAAGATTTGTAGGCATGTCTTCCTTTGCTAATTCCTTCTGGTTTTAGATAACTGGCAGGTTATACTGAAGATTAAACAAAAGTACTTCTAAAATATATCTCTTAATATGTCTCTAATACTTCTAAAATATATCTCTGAATTTGAAAATTTGTCCTTCAGCTAGTGGTTCCCTTCTGCTTTGGTTTCCAAAGCTTAAATAAATATACTGCTGATCAAAATATTTTGCTTTCTCTATGGTTTGTCACATTACTTCTGTATCTTTTTATTACATTTTAGCCAAAGTCTGTTTTCCACTTTGTTTCCAAATCAAAAAAAAAAATGCATCTTTTGAGTTTAGATTAAAAAAAATAATTCAAAAGACAAAAAAAAAAAAAAACAACAACCAAAAAAAACCCCAAAACCACAAAACCCAAAAAAACAACCAGCAACTTCATTTTCTTGTCTTTAAGAAAAGATAAGAAAAAAAATCTACTTTATTAAAATCTGTAGTAGGGATCACAACTATATTGCTGAGAGAAAAGCACCAGACAAAGACTTGTGCATTAGAAGGGATAGAAAATGAATAGTCTGCTTGGAATTTACAGGTGAATGGATGGATAGGAAGATGTACATCCCAACAGTTTTAGTTCAGAAAACAAGAAAGATTTAGATGAACCCTGGATGTGAAATCAGGCTGACCACCTCTAAGAAAAACCTAAAAACTAACAAACCAAAACCAAATCAACAAACAACACAAGGAAAAAACTTCAAATTTAATTAAATGTGTGCCATTTCCACTGGGAACAGTGAATACCTAATGGTGACATGTACAATGAGAAATGAGAGAACTAAATGAGCATGAGCTCCACATGTAAGTAAAATTAGTAGATAATTTTTCATTATTTGTAAGAATATGGATGAAAAATGATGACAAGTTTTAATATTATTTCCTAAAATATTTCCTTTACCAATATTTCGATCACTTCAGAACTCTCCGAGGCTGTTCTGTTTAGCTACTAAAATGAAAAAGATTCCTGCCTTTCTACTAAATCATGTCTGTTTTTCTATGAAAATGCTGGCTGACTGCCAATTTGATCAGCTTGCATTGCTTCTACAGCTCTAAAGCTATACCTACAATGAAATTTGGTTAAGAGTTTCATTTTATAGTCAGTCAGCTTGCTGTCTTTTCCCTTCTTTGCAGTGACATTGTTGAGTTGTTCTGTACAAGTTTTGCAAGGTGATGCAAAGGAAATTGTAGTGTAAAATGTGGTGTAATAAGGGAGTTAAAAATATACTACGGCTAAGTAAATTTATCCTCTCTATAAATACCAGTAAAATCCTTTTATCAATCTGTTAAGAAAGAATAACTTTATTTAATGAGTACAAATCTCTGCCTAAGAGCTCATCAGCTCTAAGTGAATATTTCATTTCTTGTCTAAAATTAGCAGGGAATCCTAGTTTCCCTTTTTTCTGTTCCCTAATACTGCACAAAGGAGTACAAAATGGAGTTGCATGGTAATTGGGAATTCTCAGATGTTTTTTAAAGAGGTAATTCTCCTCCATTTCAGTTTCAAAATCCCAAGGTTCTTAGAATGTACATAAGCTACCAAAACTACATAGAAAAAACGCAAAGCTATGGGTCCCCAAATAATTGTTAATGTCTAGATATACTAATTTCATTTGTATGGAGTGGTAAGTAGGAGGTAATCTAGCAGACATTGTGCTGTGCTATATTTTTGCCCAAATTCTACAAATAATTTTTAATTTCCTTGATGATCTGATTAAAAATCCCTGGATTTTTTATGCCATGGAAAATCAAACCACAAGAGCCATGGAAATCAATTACAGAGTTTTCAGTTCTGCTTGTAATTACCCATGATCTTGGATCCCATAATAAATCTTGTATTCTAATTCAGCAAGAACACAGGTGAACATGTTTACAACAAAATATAAACACAGAAAACTGTTATTAAAAGGCTTCAGAACTCTAATGAATTCTGTAATGACTTGGGAAAACTGACCAGTTTGCTCTGCCCTTTCTTTCTTCATATTGCAAAATGATGTGCTATTTTGAGTTGGGATAGAGTTAATTTTCTTCACAGCAGCAAGGATGGAGCTGTGTTTTGGGGTTGTGTTGAAAACAGTGTTGATAATTCAGGCATGCTTTCATTATTGCTGAGCAGGGCTTGCAAAGAGCCAAGGCACTTTCTGTTTTTTACCCCTATGACAGTGATGAGGCTGGGGTGGTGCAAGGATTTTGGGAGCAGACAAAGCTGTGACCGGTGGCCCCAAATCATCCAAGGCATATTGCATATGACCATATGTGTCATGCAAAGAGGGACTGGGCTTTTTTACTCCAGTCTCTGCCCTGAGATTGAAGGTCCCAAGAGATACTAGAAGAGCAATTTCCAGTGAAAAATGAAAAAAAAAGTTGTTGACTACTTCAGCCTTCCCCATGTCAGCTGTCATCAGATCCCCTGTCTTATGGAGGTGCAATTTCTTTTGTCTTCTCTTTCTGACTATTGTACCTGTATGAAGCCCCTATTACTTTTCTCATCCCCTGCTAAATTTAGTCACGGCTAATTTTGTCCCTTTGCTTTCCCAATCTCATGCCTACACTCCCATCCCATATCCCCATAACCTTCCAACGATGTCCCTTCTTCTACTGCCTATCCTTTTTCCTCTTGTATTTCAGCTCAGACAAAAGATCATTATTCATCTATGCTGGTCTCCAATCATCCTTGCCTGATTTCTTGCATAGGCTTGTGCTCTAAGAAAAATGTCATTAACTATCTGCTTCTTTATTCCTGAGGGCAGTTTTGCAGAATGTCTGTCCCATCCAACCAGTTCCTTAAGCAACTGCTTTGGCAAGGATTAAGGTCTTGACTATACTTTTTGGTTGGCCTATATACCTTGAAATAGTGATTTTCACCAAGGCACAATTACTGCAGCTCAGGCTTCTACCAATATTGACCTCTCCAATAAATACATTACAGCAAACTTTGAGAATAGCTACAAATGTAAAAACCTTCCTTGCAGGAGACTTTTTTTTCCTGTCAAGTTACAGGGATGGAACAATAAAATTGTATTGAACCTGACCAATACTCAAAACTTTTCAGTAAATTTTTTTCAGTCTCTGGAATTTCAACATCTTAATGCTAAATATTACAAGAAAATAGTACCTGCTAATTGATTGTGAGTGTATGATGTTTTCATTATCTTGAAGTAATAGTGGAAAAACTGTGTACAACGTTTTATTGTGTAAAAGTGTAATGTAAAACAGAACAAGCATCAATGCATAATGCACTGCAGGTCCCATCAAATATGTGTGTGCAAGCCATAGAACTTTCATACCTCAGTCAGGATAAGCACAGGCAAGTTTGGAATTGTTTGCAGAAATCCTTTCCAAAATATCTTTATTTGATTAACCAAACATCAGTGTTCACTAATGCTGAATGCAATTTCAGGGGAAGGAAGTGGGAGCAATGTTAGCATCAGGGGACTTTTACAAATAAGTGGTGGTCTCTTCACAACAGAAAGGGGAGGCAACCTTTGTTTTCAGATCCTAGTGTCAAAGGGAGAAGGCAACGTGAATAATAGATGAGGCTATTTTAAGATCTGACTACTACAGTACTTCCTATATTTTTCACTTTTGCTTGAAATCAATTCATGAGAAGGAATTTATTCCCTTTGCAGCTCAGCATCACTCTGAGCATCCAATATGACTTTCAGAAGTAAGTATGAGATGATATATTATTTGCTGCATTCTGCAGTGCATTCGTTTCACGACAAAATTACAAATAACATTTGGGAAGGCCATTCTTGTTGTAACCTGGAAGTAAAGCAGTCTGAAATAGAGATTACATTTCTAGTTTTGAGATAATCTCAAAAGTTTCAAAGCAGTATTTGCTACATTAGAGGTTGAAGAAAGACTACAGTAGCTTACAGAATACGCTAAATCAAAAGAGACCCACACAGATCATCGAGTCCAACGCCTGGCCCTGGACAGCACCGTGCCTGAGAGTCACACCATGTACCTGAGAGCATCATCCAAACGCTTTTTGATCCCTGTCAGCCTTTGTGCTGGGACCACTTCCCTGGGCAGCCTGTTCCAGTAGCAAAACACAAGCAGAACCTTTTCCTAATATTCAACCTAAAATTCTCCTCACACGACTTCAGGCCATTCCCTTGGGTTCTGTCCCTGGTCACCAGAGAGAAGACATCAGTGTCTGCTTCTCTTCTTCCTCTCATAAGAAAGTTCCAGACTGTAATGAGGTGTCCCCTCAGTCTTGTCTTCTCCAGGCTGAACAACCCAAGTGACCTCAGCCCCTCTCCATACGGCATCCCCCTAAGGCCCTTCACCATCTTCATGACCTCTTTTGGACACTGTCTAAGAGTTTCATGTCTTCCTTATAATGTGGCATCCACAGCTGCCCCCAGCACTGGAGGTGAGGCTGCCCCAGAGCAGAGCAGAGCAGGACAATCCCCTCCCTTGCCTGGCTGGTGATGCTGTGCCTGATGCCCCCCAGGACACGGGTGGCCCTCCTGGCTGCCAGGGCACTGCTGGCTCATGCTCGACCTTCCCTCAAACAGGACCCCCTGGCCCCTTTCCAGAGCACTGTTTTTCAACTTCCCTTTTCCCAGACTGTACATATACCCATGGTTGCCCTATCCCAGATTCTTAGACATACTGTCCCATAAAATGGATAGGGCTGATGGGTAATTGTATGAATTGGTGTTGTGTATTGCAATTCTTCCTTACTTTGAGGAAGTCACATAGCACTCTCTATATCCAGACTTTTTCCTAGTCTTGCAATACAGGCACTTTTTACTTTACACGGAAGATTTTTATGTGACTTATAAATCTCCTCCAGGGGGTGTGGTTATCATAAGATAATCACACCCTTGGGGGATTAAAACCACTTATCTCTGGATCATGGCTTCTAATACCCCAGGGGTGTGATTATCTCAGGAAACTCACACTCTCTGTCATGCCTAATTGCTTAATTATTACAGTGGCAAGTTCACACTACTATGTAGGAGTGAAGGTTGTGTCAGCAGTTCTCTTAGAAATTTCTGTTTTCAGAAATCTGCCATGAAAAATCTGCTTCAGGCTGAAACAAAAAAATATTCTGCCTGGGAGCAAATACCTCTACCAGATTTCCAAAAATTATCTTGATTATATTTTAGCAATATCAGTGAGAAATAAAAGTAAACTTTACATGCTTGTGTTACAATTGACGTTCAGGCAAGGTTCAGACAGGGAATTAAATGGAGTCAAAGATAACTACATTTGTTTAAAGATATTTATAATTATGTATGTAATGATTTAAATTCCCAAAGTCTTTGGGGCAAAAGTATACAGGGTTCATATGTCTCTCTGAAAGTTTATTATGGCTTCAATAACAGTCAAGAAGGAATCAACTTACTGAATTATAGCACTAAGGAATACAACCTAGTTGGATTGCACTCAGGGAGCACATAAGCACAAACTGAATTTCTTAACCAGGCTCCAAGAAGCGCTGATAACGTGGATCTACAACCAGAAATTCTTGTTTGTACAAGTTTCAAAATTCAGATGTGTCTTCTAATTGTAGTTTAAAAACTTGCCAATGTAGATTTGTAGAGCTAGGAATTGCTGTTCTTTTTAATTTTTAATCTAAGTGAAAATGGAAGGTTAGCACACAATATGCTGGTGTTCTTGCCCTGTAGCTTAAGTATATCTAAAATAATGGTAGTAATGGTAACTCTGCAATGCATTTCATACTTTCAGCAGTTTAAAATATTCTACCTATTTTGCATGAAAAGTTGATTTTCAAATATTTAATATTCAGATAGGCTCATGTGAGTTTATGGCCACAAGTCTATTTTTTCCAAATAAAATTTAACAAACACACAGTATATATCATTGACTTTTATTTTACTTTAAGCAAATGCAAAAATACATGAAAATATCTATATTTCAAAGTATTTTATTGAGACTCTGTGTGGAAAAGGACAGTCTACAGAGAATTTGGAAAGAAAGCAATGCTATAATTACCTTTTTTTTCTTATAAAATAAAATACAAAATGTGTCACTGGCTTATGTATTTTATGGTATGTTATTTATGATTAAAACTGATGCAGAACACCCCTTACATATCTGCTCTGTATTTCCAAACAGAACAGGACCTGAACTGATTGGAATGGCAAGATAAAACCTGTAATTCAAGGGATTTTAAAATACTATTTGTACATGTGTTATTTGCTGCTTTTCTTAAAAGTTAAAGAAGAGGGTGTGTTATTTATTTTTCTCTGAACTGGATGTGGCTGGAGTGACCATACTATCCACATGTATGAATAATGTGAGCAGCGTAGAATTTCATAACACTTACTTCTGTGTTAAAGAATGTAACTCACAGAACCTGACACATATAAGGAAAAACAAAAAACCTGAGAGTAGCTTGTGTGTAACTGTAGTAGCCCAGCTGGCCAACCAGATAGCCAGAAGAGAAGATTATTCCTCAGTGAGAAATGTGAGGAAGAAGTAGGTGGGTTACACTGAGGGACTACGGATTGCCCTGGTCTTCTGCAGGTCATCAGTTCACAGTGAATAGGTAGTAACAGATAAATTGCAAACTTCTTTTGAAACTTGAAAAATACTCTAAAAAGCAGAAAGAAGTGGGTAGAGATCCAGAGAACATTATTACTTAATAAAAAGTTGAATTTACTTTTTTTCAGATTATTTAAAATATTAATTTCATTAATATAGTTCAGACAACCTTAAAGGGTCTGTGTGCCATTAAAAAGAGGACAGTTTAGCTTAGTGGAAAAAATTCTTAATGTCACAAAGTCTTGCAATAAGGCTGGTCCACAGTTCTGTGCTGAATCTTCTACTTCAATTCTCCATTAATTTTCAAATTACAAGTTCTAATCTAACCATGTGAAATACTGGCATTACTTCATTGCTTCAAAGAAGTAAAGCATTTCGCATAGTTTCGACCACATATTAAGATTTTAATCCTGCTTTCCTGCAGACAAGCAGTCCTGGAAAGACAACTGAATGCTGTGGATGACTGACAATGCAATACTCATTTGATACTGTTAGAAAAGGCAGTTTGATCTGATAAGGTTTTTTTTGTTTTATTCCTATTTTCTGCTCTATTGTTGTCCACCTGGCATGTGTTGTTTTACACCTCACAGTATGATAGCAATTACACAGACGTATTGACCACCAACAGATGAACAGTGGCTAAAATCGGCTGGTGCTTTTAGTCATGGACTCCAAGATGACTTATAGGGAAAAAAGCCCTTTTTTAAATATGACTAGTTGCTAAGTGATGTGATAATGATGCCTTGATGGGGCTACCTAAAAACAGCGGCTAGACAAAATTAAGAGAATTAGTGGTTATATTTACTGAAAGGCCTTCAGGTACTTTAGGACAGTTGAGGCCAACTGGGGGCTACACCCAAAATGGACAATGGGCTCATGGGTTTTCACACTTTTATAAGTTTGGTTCATTTGCATATCAGGGGTCAATCCTCCCATTACAACTTCAGTTAATGAAGTCATTACCCCGAGTTTGCACCCCTCCAAACCCACTTCCATTTACATTTCCCAGGGCCTGAGACCCTAAGGTGTCCTTGAGTTTCAGGCCTAGAGAGAATTTGTTTTGTCTGACCAAAATGGGAGAACACTAGCTAAGAGCCTATATGGAGTTTAGAGTTATGCACTAAAGCATTACAGGATATGAAAAATATAAAAGCTGAAATCCTAAGGCATCAATAGGAGCTGTAAATGCAGGATATAATTTTACTATTATGAAGGCTATTTGTTATGTACCACTGGAAAAATGAGAGGGAGATGGGGTCGAATTACACAGAGGATAAAATATCTATCTTGTATAAATTAAAACACAGATTACTGAATCACATAATTAGAGATTAATAAGGGGCTTGGTATTTCCTACTAGATACGTTAGTGGTGAGTGATATACCATATAATGCCACTGTAGAATAAGCAATAAAGATTTCTTGTCCACTGGCTCACAGTTAGGGTCAAAGCATATTTGGATTATGTTATTTCAAGAAAAAATTCCATTTAAAATTACTTACCATGTGTGCTTCCACTCTGGATGTAATAAAGGATAACTTGAAAACTTATGACAACAATCCTATAATGTCTATGTGGGTATTTGTGTGTGCATAACAAGGTAGTAAAAAGTGTTAGAGGGTAAGGGAATGGCAGATAGATGAAACTAGAGGAATGCAAAGAGTGAGAGAATCAGAGAAGAGACAAAAGGTATGGAAAACAAGAGAAAAAGAAGAAATTCTTTCTTTTGAGTAGAAAGAGTAGAGAAAAAGGACAAAACCTCAATTAAATTAATGATGAATAAGAGTTACAAAGCATGAATGAATGAAATGAAGAGAAATAAGGACAATTGGTGATGGCTTGCCAAGTGCATTTCTGATATAAATGGTGAAATTCCAGTTTATACCCTTGCATTGTTGCAGTTTTGCTGACTGGTATGTTTCACTAGAGTACTTTTATAAGTACTTATTCAAAGATAAAAATACCATGATACTCCTGTGGATCTTCTGTTAATACTACTTTGAACTACAATTACCCATCAAAATCAAATAATTTTTCTTACTATTTTTATTTTACAGCTTTTACAGTTAAAACAGTATTAAAAATGCTTAACAGCAATAAAATAAAAATTAAAATTTGGTTCTCAGTGCAATATTTAGCCTTTCTTTGCATAAATAATAACCTTCAGAGACTGAATTTATGACAGCACTGACAATATGGTGCTTATTGATGGCTGTACAACTTTAAAACTAAGTGTGAGTTTAGCTACATTATTTTGTCTAGAGTCTTTCTGTTTCAGTCATCAGAAAAAGTTGAGCTATGCTGTTCCCTTTAATAACTGAGGAAGACAGTATATGCCTCTCTCATACTTCTTTTATGTGAGCAAAAAGAAATCACTTTAAAGCTGTCAGTTTAAAAATAGAATATCTTACAAATTTCTGTATTTTTCTCATTTCAAAATGAATTTTTTTAGTTACAGAAAATTATAAATGTTATACAAAAGCCCAGGAAAGCAAAGAACATATGTCAGTAACTCATGTTTTCTTTTCACTCATCCATAGCACATGCTGTAAAAAAAACCAACCAACAACTATGGTTAGCAACTAGAAGTATTCTGATCCTAATTTTTAGAACAGCTTCCTTTCCTCTATATACTGGAAAATGTATTGCTAATTTTAGCAAAATTGGAAATACATATTACATTATATAATACATTATATATATAATTATTAGATATTATATACAAATTTCAGCTAAAATGGTGAGATCAATTAAATTGTTTGCAATTTTTAATAATTCTTCTGCTGCTGAAAGAGCTTGTGAAGACAAAGTATATTTTAAAGAATATTTTCTACATTATCAATATAATTTTATGAAACAAGTGCAATAGATAAATCACATTTTATTGAATTCTGACAAACCATTACAAACTTTGTTGGTTCTCACTCGTATAACAAGTCCAACCTTTTGTCAAACATCAGCTATGCAGTATCCTATTCTTAATTAATTTGGAAAATTACATTACAGAATGAATGACTGCAATGAATGCTCTGTCACTATGATGTGAACGTATGTGACCAGGTGTTGTAATAATAATGTAAAGGTCAGGTGGTGGTTTAGGACAACTCCTAAAAAATCTCCCATAGGTATCAAGTATGCAATTCCTTGTTCTTTCTTTAATGAAGATAATATTTAACTGAGAAAATATTAAAGACTGATTAAATATTTGTCTGTGTTGTAGTCTTCCTGCAAAATAGAATGGGATGGGGGTAATGGTGGGATAAGAGGGAAAAAGTGGGAATGAGTGAGCTGAAACATTAGTGGATACAGGCTCTGAATTTTGTTCCTTTCTTGAAGACTCTGTTAGAAAATACACGACAAATGTGTTGACATTTTAAAATGTTGCTGAATTAAAGAATTTGTCATCTAGATTATACCATCACCTTCACTTTTGTCAGTTATGAGAAACGGAGCAAAATCTTAGTGTTAACCTAGTCCTCTTTTTATTATATTTTAGTAAGCAGAATGAAGCAAATCTTGCCAGGATTATTTACTTTTCCACTAAACTGTAGAAGGACATTTCTTTCACAACTTTTAGTGTCAAATGGATGTTCACATCACCAATGGCAACTATGACAAAGAGGATGGTACTCACAGAGAGCCTCAGAATTAATTCCTGTTATGCCAAGTAGCTCTGTGCTTTTTTCTTGTATTTTTAGGGAAGTGTTTTTTATTGATTTTGTGGGTTTTTTTCCCCAAATGGCAGCTGCAGTAAGAACTCAAAAAATTTGTAGATGATGTATCGCGTGTGACAGCCTTTATATAATAATTTATCCTTCATGGCAGGAAGGAATTCCACAAGTGCCACCACTTATTACAATTTTCACAGTTCATAGAGCTTATAGTTGGAGGGAGCTTCTGGGTCATTTGGTGCAAGACTCAACCTACACATCAAGTTTCCTCACGTAACATCTACCATCCCTTTGAGCACATCTGGTGGAGCTTTAGTGACTTCCTTGTTGGTGACTGCGTTAACCCATTGAGGCCTAAGCTGAATTTCTTCTGTCAACCTACCATTTTTCGGGATGATTTTTTGATTCCAAGTTTAAGCCTCCAGCTTCCTGAGCACACCAACACCCCTCATTACCGTCCTTGTTTGTTTGGGGTATTTTAAATGAACATTTCTGGTAAAATTAGTGAGCACCAATCTAAGCTTCCTAAGACAGAAATATTTATCCTAGCTGAACGTAATTGGATAACTTCATAGTAAATGGGATTGTAGAGACATTTGATACTATAGCTTCTTGAAACTCAGTATTTTGTCTTTTACTTTCACTGGCACTATCTGTAAAAAAAATGGCAGTTAGCAACAAACCCAAGTTTCATAAAGTTCTATGATTTAAGATAAAAGAGACCAGAAAGCTTTGTTTAATAAACTGGAGCTCACTGTGGGAATTTCTTCTACACTGGAGAGCTGGTGCTCAGAAAGCCTCTAAGAATTTTGTTTGGAAGAGTCTTTTTTGGACAAGAGATAAGAAATGGTCTGGTGGTCAGGCAGCACCTAAGTATTTTCCAGTTTTAAAATCCATTAAGCCAAGATCTTCTAAGGAAAAAAAAAAAAAAAAAAGCTAAATTGACCAGTTCAGCATCATATTTCCTTGGCATTTCATTTTGATATCTTTTCTTCATATCTCTTTTTCAAGATTTTTCTGCAATAACATTTTATGGAGTATACCATGTTAACCTTTCTTAATTTTTGCATGCTTTCTAGCTCATTGGCATCCTTTTGTAGAAGAAAGTCAAATGTGAATATATTCCTGTGTTAAGGCTGCATAAAAAAAATTATTACATCTCTAGTTTTACTAAGTTTTACTAAGATAGTAGTGTTTTCATTGCATGTTTTGAATTTCCTGATATCAGTTCAATGTAATAGTAGCTATTTTGTTGAGTTATTGATGGCTTTAACCACTGGCATTTGGAGTATTTTGAATTGCTGAGTTCCTTCCTTCACTTTTTTATATTTGTTTATTTATAACAGAATTTTCTGTTATATTAATTGACAGATATGTCAACATTTTGGGATTTACCTTTACTTAGTGTTAATTGCACCTATACCTTGAGATAAGGCAAGAGATTTCTGAAGAGAGATCTCTGAAAATTTCATCACTTCATGAAATGTATTTGCAACAGAGAAAATACAAGAAATTTTCACTTTTACTGGCAACTCTTAGCAATACGATTAGTCATTGTAAAACCCTTTGTTGAGATGGAAAGTGCTACTCACCAGGGAACTGATGAAGACTTTCTCAGTATAGCTTACCAACAGCCAGGCAGGTACTTTTTTCCTAATATCTTACATGAAGGATTTCAGTTGCACACCACTGGACTTGATTCCAACTAGGAGACCAAATTTTGAGGAAGATATTTTCATATTTTTACCTGTTTAATAGAGATAAAAATTGGTATGTGCTAGAGTTGTTCTCCTGTGACCCTCTGAAGGATAGTTGAGTCCTTTCCAAAGCACATCTCTAGTTTTGTTTCAAAACTGTCTAAACTGGAAAAACAGCTTCCTAATTTTGTTTTGAGAAATGACTCATCTGGTTTTACAGACACTGAAAAAAGGTCATCCTAGGGCAAATAGTCAGTATGAACAATTTTAACCCAAACACCTGAAGTCTGACCAAGATATGTAAATCATGAGGTTTAAATGCAAAGCATTAGACAGTGTTAATTATACCAGATTATGCTTCTTATAACATGAATTAATCCTTGGTCATTACTGGCTGTGTTTTGACATCTATGCTATCAGTATAAACACTTACCCTTCCAGTATAGTCTTGAAAATCCATCAACAAACCAATAGCAGGATGCTCCTGTAAGTGAAATATTTTAATAATGATTTCAAAGTAGATGAAAACTCTTTAGAAATTCTGCTGCAAGAAATCTATGAGAAAATGATATGTTAATATAAGGAAAATCAAATGACTCTTGATTGATTCTTAACATTTCTGTCAGAAGAAGAGCTGATTTAATTAATGTACTTTATTAAACACAGTGAAGCTGGGTTAGTTCAGGCAGCAGAGGTTGAGAAAGCATTAGAAAAATGAGCACAGGGTAAGCACAAAGTTTTAAGGATTGAGGTTAGATTATTTCTCTGCCAAGATAATATATTAATGATCAAAGTTGACACTGACAACTATGGGAAAGAGATAACAGACATCTTACTGTGCAAGATGTGAACAAAAGGATCCTCTGTCTCCCATACCTGCCAGTTTCTACTGGAGGGCATTTAAAATCTTTTCCCCTATTGCTTTTCCAGCTACTTGCTGGTGAAAAATAAATTCCAAACACAGAGTCTGTGGTCTTTCCTCCCCCTCTCCCCCCATGGCTTCCCACCCCCTTTCCCAAAACTGTAAAGGAAAGCTTCATTCACTCTTCTTATTCATTGTACATTTGTTTGAAAATCAGCCAAAGCACTAATCTACCATCAGGTGTAAATCCCAGAGGATTTCTTTGGTTAGGCTGGTCATATATTGAATTTGAAAGTAGGACATTTATCTGGAGAAAGTCAGGCACATAAGTACAGATTAGTCTCCCTGAAATACCTTTCTGCAGTATCAGAATAGAAAGCGATAAAAGCACTTTTTGCACAGAGTTAAAATTGAGGTTGCCATGCAGCTTCCTCAGAGAAAGTTGTATAACAGCTAATACATATCATATGTGTATTATGCATATATATATATTTTGCACAGTTTAAAAAATGTTATAATGCCTTTACACCCTTTTTACAGCAAAACAAAAAATGCTAAATACTGATATAACCCTTTCCCTCTCAGTGAGTTGCATTTTGCCACACTGTGAAAATAATTTAATTGTTACCAATTCAAGAGGTTGATTTGGGGACATTTTAATGCATGTTTTATATAAGATGTAACCGTGAAAATTTCATTGCAAATATGTATGTCACTGTGTCTACTTATGTCTGTAAATGTGTGAGTATTGTGGTTTGAATAAATAAATAAATAAATAACATGTTTTGGAGTGTATTTTTACTCCAAGTAAAAAGTGAAGTTATACAGGACAAAATTAATAACATACCGAAAAATGTAAAGACTTGTTTGCTGACAGAAATGGAGTTAAGGGCTTATTTTCTGTAGAGAGGGGAATGAAGTGGGAAAAAAAATATGAAAAGGTAAGTACCATATATATTAGTGGAAATGAAGTCCACTACTTAAGCAGTACTCAGAAAAGGTTCCTCAAAGTTGAGATGAGGTGGGAGATCAAAGTGCAAATTTACTGTAATTCAGAGCAGGGTTTCAGACCTCTGTTTATTTGGGCAAATGCCATCTCCCTTGGACTGCCGAGTATCCTCAGAGAGAAATTCTTTAAACTTTGCTCTCAAGTGAAACATGTTTGTGGACCCTGAGCAAGAGAAAGAGGGCTAGAAGGTTTTTGGCTTAATTGTTGGGGGTGATCTAAGGTGATCTAGGAGTGGGAATCACCACAGTCAGAGATTCTGATCATGTTTATAGTGCTGTTCTACAGAGAACAGTGCATACTAAAAGCATCTATACCAGAATAGCTAGTGTGTGGTGGACAGGACTCCTGGGAAATAATGCTCTAAATAATTTTTCAGTTAGATGTCAAGCACCAGTTGCATTTCATATCTCTGTGCATTCAAATAACTATATTGCAGCTGAAACTGCAGTCAAAATCAGATGTCTTTTCAATAAGAAATCAGATCATTGTTTTCAAAAGATACCAAACAAATATAAATAAAAATCAATGTGATTTCATGTTCCAAAGGAAAAAACAAACAAGCAAACAAAACCCCCAAACCCCGAAATCCAAGCCCAAACCCCATCACACTCTCATTTTGGAGAAGACTAAATGCCCCTGCCTTCTGGTCACAGATAGTTAGGCCTGTGGAGAGAGTCAGAGTTGTCCTGTGAGACTTTCAAACTACTCCCTGATCTGACAAAGAAAGATGTCAGATGGTTCTTTTTATGAGAGCTTGGAAACCAAATGAGGATTTAACAATGTTAAAAATGGGGAGTTTTCCAAGTGAAGCTAGCAGGTATAGATACCTGTGAGGAGTGCAGTTACTAAAAGCAGCAATTGCCAATGGGGACCTAAGCAGTTGTGTGTTAATGTTTGCTTGTTTGAATACGTGCTATTCTCCTGGAACACAGGCAGAACTCAGATACTCTGTGCTCAATTTCCCTCTAGACATGCAGATGAAGAGCCTAGGAAAGCAGCCTGGTGATACCCATCCTTACTGAGTGTAAGTGGCTGTATCTTGTTGTAGAAATTCTCCATCATGGTGAAGGTTCTGTTTCTTTATGGTTTTCACTGCATGATCTGAGGTGCAGGGCTGGCAGAAGCTCTGCAGGTCCATCAAGACAGGGATTTACCTGTAGGTGTATCTGCAAGGCAGAAAAACTTTCCTGCCAAAGCTCTTCACATCTGTTCATCTTCCTTAAAAAGAGAATACCTGGGCTTTGGGCAGCATGACGTGCTTATCTACAACCAGGTTTGCTTCGCCTCAGAAGAGTCCCTGTGCCAGCTCATGCATCATATAACCTGTGTGCTGGGAACCTGCAAAGCTTAACTTGTAGGGATCCTTCCATTCAAGGCTGCCTCTTCCTTTGTGCTCCTCTTCTTTCAAAGGCAGCATTATCAGAAATGCATTTGTGAGAACTGTCCTACACCAGTGACAGAAGTCCTCAGATGCAGTTAGACATCATCTGCTGGAGTTGGTTTCAGTGCTCAGATTCATGCTAATATCAATGAAGTTTGGGCATACACTCAATGTTTTACTGCCACCACTACAGTGTGGAAAAGATGGCAAACCAGGGAAGAAGAGTAATAAGCAGCACTCCTGGAACAAACTTCTGTAAGTCCTTGTATCATGGGCAGTCTGTACAGCTTTACAGTGAGAAGATATGTCATGCTGACTCCAAGAAAAGACTTCTTCCCTGTTATCTCAAAATGAGTGTCTGTGGGTTTTTATGTTCACTTTTCAGCTTTCCCTAGCTGCGGAATGTGACACTGCAGACTGAAGATGGTCATATAGCTAAGACATCGGTCTTGTAGGCTGGGAGGACGAGAAACAAATCCTTTACATCCCAGCAAAAAATACAATAAAGATTTACATTTCCCAGAAACAATTTTTTCTGTCATAGCTCTTCAAAATATAATATTTCACAAGAAATCTACAGACACTGTGACCTCGGACATTCCTTATTGATGAGTCAAGATACTGCCTCAAATATTTCTTGCAGATTCAGGATAGTTGTCCTCACAGTCAGCTTCCCAGGAGGCCAGGTGTGTTATTGTGAATCTGTCTGGTGCTGTCTGTGTGAACATCTTACCAGTTCCTTTTTACTAAAACAAATTATCAAAGCTCTGGTCTTTTCAAGGCTTTGGTTTGGTAAGGATTTGGTTGGGGAGAATTCAAAGAATTCCAGTGTCCAACATATTGAGTCTGGATCCTCACTTTTTGGTCCCTTCCCTCACACTGATTCCATTGTGATTCATGGGCTTCCAGGCATGACCCTGTTATTACACAATGTCCTCAGCTTTGCCCTTTGACCCACTGCTTCCTTTGGCTACTACAGGGTGTGTTTTCTGACCTCAGCCTGGCTTTAACAGCTGGGTATGACTTACTATATTTCAATCACTGCAATACCTGTAGCAATGAGATTTGGGGGAAACTGGGAGCATGCGAATGCACTTGTTTCAGGTTTTTATGAAGACATGGAAATATAAAAACAAATATTGCCAGGCTACAATGTCAATGCCAAGGTAGAGGCTATCACCATACCTTTAATTTATAAATTTGTTCAAGAAATACAACTGTTTTAATATAAATCATTATATTTTGCTAAACCATTAGCAGATGCTGAGGGCAGACAGCTGCCAAGAGAGAATTTTAATGTAATCCATATAAATAGCAGAAGTAAAGACAGTAAATAAATTTTCAGAGCAGTTCAGTAGCATCTGGGAAGTCTTTTCTCACATTTAATTAATCATGTAGAAACTGCTTACTCTCCTGTTGTGTTGCCTAACAACAAAGAACAAGTATGCTACAAAGAACCAGTATGCTAAGAAGAGTTCCAGCATTACTGTACTTCTGAAATCACTGAGACTGCTGAAGTATTTAGTTAACTTACCAAGATCGAGGCTGGCAGCATTAAGACCTTTTGTGAGTATTAGTTTAGCAATTGAGTTACCGAGTTTAACTTTAGTCAATATGCACTGTCAGTTGTAAATAACCTCTTTGAAAAAACTTCAGAAACTCTTAATATGAGGGAAAATTGCTATTTTTTTAGTCAGCAGAAGTGTATAGAACATCATGATTTGCAATACCTGTCTTCTGTAGAGGTCTAAAAATTTCTGGTTAGTTTTGTTCCAGGTAATTGGTGTTTTAATATAAAAATACAAGTTGGGCAGGAGAAGGATTATGATCTACTCTGTTAGAAATTTATAAGTGTATTGAATGGAACAATGATGAAAAGTTTTATTTGTTTAGAAAAAGAAATTAAAAAATGCCACTGTGCCAAAATGTCAGTCTAGTTTTGTTGGTCTTAATTTTACAGAGGTCACTTTATTTGTTTCTTTTTTTTTTAATTGTTTAACATTGATCTTGCATACAGATATTAATTTAAATAATTTTGAGTTCTAGTATTTTCTGTCACTTTTTGTAGAACTATTGAGTCCTTATGAGTTTACAAAAGCTTAGTTGACACTTGTTTAACTCGTTTATGTTATAAAGAAGATTCAAGCATTTTCACTCATCTGTACTATAAAATTTCTATTTCTTGATGTTCATAGCTAATAAAACCATTTTAGATTTAAATAATTAGTTCATCTTATAAATTTTTAAAATATTATTTTTATTATGTCTGTGAAGGAGATAAAATAAATTTCTTTAATATCTGAATTCAACTATAATCTCGTAACTACTTCATTAGTATGTATTAATTTAGTCATTTAATTATGAAAATGAAGTGTTACTACAGACCGTACATGTCAGAATTACCTCACCAGCTTATCTGTGTATCTTGCTCACCCCTCTGTACTTTCAGAACACGTATCTGTGACAGTAAGTCATAAATGATAAATGTCCTTTTCTGTTTCAGGCTCAAACACCTCAGCCCTGAGGCGTGTTTGGTGGATGCGCATCTCCTCAGCCCGCGCGGGTGCGACCTGCGCGTACGGAGCGCGGTTTGTGCAGGTGCGGGCTGAAAGGGCTGCTCTCCCAGCTGTGCCCCCGGCACGGAACTGCGGCACGGACCGGGGGAGCGCTGGTGCGGAGGGGCATCCCTGCCTTTCCCCGAGCAAAGAGGGGACTCGGGCTGCTCAAAGCTTTTCGGCGGCTCCAAGGGTCCTGTGTGCTGCAGCGGGCGCTGGTTTTTTGTGGATGCGTGGGAGATCTGCTGGGAGCGCCCAGCCCGGGAAAAGGAATCAGTGGCGCGGGAGGCCGCTAGGTGACACTGCGACCCCACAGATGAGAGAGCCAAACATTATTTATACAGCAGGTTAAAAAACAGGCCAGAGTAGTAGGTTTTCCTACAGCGGATCACATCCATCAGAGCTATTTTAAACCATAAAGATTGTGGGTTTTTCCCCTTTTTTCAAACTTTGTAAATTATGCGGAGAATATTCAGCTTCTAAAAAAATAAATCAAAACCCAAACCCAAACGTGTTTGGCCTTATTTTATTGCTCAGTTATAACCTTTGTTGGCCACCATTGAAATAAATGGGTAGATGGGAATAAGAAAGTTGCAGCTCAGACCTGTAAACTCTGCCTCTTAATCTGAGTTTTTTTCTGCTATTTGTTTGAAGCATTAATCCAGGGTGGTTTTTATGAAGGTACGACAGACAAACTAAAATGTAAAGAAAGTAAAATTTTCAGAGTAAGAAAACACTTTAAAATATATATATATACTTCAACTATTCGCATTATCACTAATGAAAATTTAAATAAATGGGAAATTATAATTTTTTTTAATACTTAAAAAATGCTATTTTACGAGTGGGCATAAAAATAACTATGAATACACTCTGTCTGTAAAGTTTGTCTTAAGTAAACTTAAACCTTGTGTGTGTGTATATATAAACACATAACCTAGTTAAACCAAAGTAATCGAAAATCATTATATATCGTGCTAATGAATTCCGAGGATGTTTTCTACTGTTTTTCTCTTACCTGAAAATGTTCTTTGAAAATTAGTGGGTCAAGCACTATGACAAGAAATGGTAACTGAGCACAGGTTTGTGTGAAAGGCACCCCAGAAAAGATAAAATTATAAATGATAAAATAACCATGGCAGTGGTTCAGTCCAGTTGGTACCGCAAGAGTTATTAATGTTAGCAGGTGAGGTTTTTCCCCTTTGTCTGATGTGGGCTTTTTGGGGTGGCTTGTTTTGGTTTTTTTGCTTTGGTTGGTTTGGTTTGGTTTTTTTGCTTTGGTTTAGTTTGGTTTGGTTTGGTTTTTTAAATTACTCATTTTCCTCATGAACTTTTCCCAGAAAAAATTGAGGCTAACCATTTTTGATGGAGAGTAGTAATTTCATTGTCCAACAGCTGTATTCTTCACATAGGAACAAAATACTTTGTTAAGAAGGTTGAAGTGCAAATGAAGAACTGCCATTCCCAGGCAATGCCCAGCCTGCAACCCTAAACTGTAATATTGAACGATCCTCAGTATTGTGTAGACAGAAATTCTGTTTTGCTTTTAAGCTGCAAGTTTCGCATCCATTAGCTACATGGTTCATAATTAGTGTTTGGGCCAAACAAAGAGTCAATATGATGTCATGTCTAGACAACATGTAAATTAATATGAAAGCAATTGAGTTACAAATTCTATACTAATACAAATTAATCTGAATTAAGTTTAATCCACAGTTATTAACTGATTAAATGTGGCTGTTGGTAGCTACAGGGTGCTGACTTCCATCTGTGATTATTAGGGACACAGCTTAATCACTGCTGCTGCAAAGGGAAATATTTAAAGCAAATGTCATATACAGGGACTCTTAATGCTTGTTAATTGAATGTAACATCTAAGAATGAAAATTATAAATCTACATTTTTAAAATATGTAGAAAGTCTATCTTGATTTTCATAATTACCTTCTGATTTGAGTAAGCATAGTTCCTGTTTTGTTGATTCTGAGTGTGTTTCTCAACTGAGAAGTGCACGTAGGTGCACTTCCAGAAGTTCACGTAGGTGAAACTCAAGGCCACTTTGAAAATCAATACAGATTTCTAATATTTCCATTATTACTCAAAATATGTGAAACCTGTTGCCAAAAATAAACAGGTATGTGTATGACATTATCCCATGTGACTAAAGCTGCTTACATTTTAGAGCTGGATATGCACTAATGTAAACAACACAGTGACAGATGTGTCCACAAAAATTGCAAAAATGTTGATGCAAATTGAGCAAGAACCAAAGTAAATTCTGTGTAGATTTACATATTTTTTTTTAGAAAATATATTCCTTTTAGGCCATGCATATGGCATTTAAACTGTTTGTCATTCCTAGTAGATTTTCAGTACAGGCAATAAGTAAAATGAAAGTTTAAAAAAATATAATTGAGATGGAAATTACCTCACTAGAGAAAGCCACAGTATCTGTGATTTACTCACAAAGCAAAATTACAAACAATTACTAGCTGATATTCTCTGTGAGCTTTTGTTTTGTTCTGTTTTGTTTTGTAGGTTTTGTTTTCTGTATTTACTAAAAAGCAGCTAAAGAGATTAGGGAAAATATTTTATACCTTCTTTCTTTGTGACTGAAGAAGTAGTTCATCAGTAAATTGTCTCAAAGCTTTGGAATCTATTATTAATCTATCACATAGTGTATATATAGCTGATAATTGCGAACTATGTGATATCAAAACCAGGGTCATTCTTTTCTATAGACTCTTTTATAGACATCCTACTCATTGCCATAATAACTGAAGCTGTCATGACAGTAGTTTGTGCCTAGCATGAAGCCCTAAACAGTTCTGACAAGCTGCAGCTCATTAAGGGACAGTCGTTTTGTTGACATGTCTATCAGCTCTCAGGGATGTACCAAGATGAATAGACCCAAAACAATAGCTCCATTTGTTAGAGCAGTAGCTTCTCTAATACATGATGAGACAATCAAGCCAAGCCGCCTTCAGCACAAAGACATAATTAATCAAATGGACAAATGGTTCAAATATTGCTCTAGTATATTCTGTAGTGGACAGAGGTATCCATGGAGACATTGGCATTTCCATCACAGTTAATGACCGTTCCGTACAATGAGGTTCCAAAAAAGATAACTATGGAGAGAAAAAAAAAAAAAAAACAAAACAACCAAATACATAAATAAATAAATAAATAAATAAGGAACAACTGACAGGTAAAAGGACATGTTTGAGAGTGTGACTCTCTTGTGGCAGAGAAACTAATGACTTCATTTTCATCTCTGTAGACTTCAAGGCTCAAATAGACCATCATGGTCATCCTGTTTGACCTGCTTAACACGGGCCTATAGTTCTGTCTGGAACTAGAGCATATGATTTAGAAAGACATATAGCTTTATATAAAGTATTTCAGTTGAAGAATCTATCATGTTCCCGCTTAATTTATTTCAATATTTACATATGCTAACTGTGAAGCATTTGCACCATATTTTCTATTTTGCTTCTGTCCATCTAACTTTGCCTCCCAAGCAGTGCCTGTTGTTATGCTGAGAGCCATATAAAATCTGTTTCTTCTTTACTTTTTTGTGTTACACTTGACTCAACCTTAGCTCTATCAGTACAGGATGCATGTTCTACACTGTCCTAATATTAGGTTTGCTCTTTCTGCTAATTTGATAACCCCTTCCCTTCCCTTCCCTTCCCTTCCCTTCCCTTCCCTTCCCTTC
>VXAC01006231.1:118403-132170 GCA_013399225.1 Rhipidura dahli
CCCTTCCCTTCCCGCACCTTCCCTTCCTGCACCTTCCTGCACCTTCCCGAAACCTTCCCAAATCCTTCCCTTCCCTTCCCTTCCCAAAACCTTCCCTTCCCGAAACCTTCCCGAAACCTTCCCTTCCCTCATTAGTATAAAGTCATTTAGGAAAAAAAAAAGACCTGTTTTATGAAGAGACAGAGAGTGGATGCAAGAATAAGACTTTATTTCCAGTTAAGGATTTCAGAGCTCCATTGTGTCACTCATGAGGAAGTTTTTGCTGCAGCTGCTGGGAGTCTTAGCACACATATTGTTATTCTGACTCACAAAGATTCTTGTAAAAACGTCTTGATCCAAGGCTGTCCTGGAACCTGAAAATGGAAGCACAGGTAGTGCAGAGAGGCATCTAATAACAAGGTTTGGTAATTTATGTGCCTGTGCCAGACTGCTGGTAGAGGACTCAGACTCTGTCCTTGGATGCTACAGTATTTTCTCATCAGGATGTGTCTGACATCTTTGTCCAGCAAAACCAGGATCTGTAAGATGTCCCTTAGATGTCATTCACATGACCTCTCTGTCACTGTGAGCTGCTTTGTGAGTTCAGATCAGTGAACAGCTGCAGGTCTTATCCACTCAGTACTGACCAAACCAGCAGCAGCATCTGCCAGGAAGGGGTGCAACCACCACTGCTCCAGGAAAAGAAATTCTTTAAAACTTGGCAGCTTTGTGCATCTTAGTCATTTAGTGCTGTGAGAATAAATAAATGCATTAAGAGTTGAAAAATATAACTGGTAATTTGAATAGAACAACAACTTTCTAATAGTATATAAAATAACATAAACATGAATATATAGTCTATTAGGAAAAGAATAAACAGATAAGAGTTCCTACTGATTGAAAAGGATTATTACTGACAAACTGAAGTCCTGGTAAGAAACCTCATAGTTCTTCAGAGTAGGTTTTGGATTAACCATTTGACTTTAGTGAATAAATACAAAACTTAGAATTAGCAAGTGCTTCTCATTGCTGAAACAGACATGCTGTGTCAAATGAAGGAAAACATCACTATACATGCCTGGACAAATCTTGAAGGCTTTTACAAATAACGATTCCCATTTTCATTCTATTCTGTCTGAAAATATAGATGAGTATTCAATTGCCAATGTTCTCTTTTTTTTTTTTTTCCTCTTCCAGTGCTTTCAATAGTTATATAAATATACATTTGACATTGAAATCTCAACCTTTCTAAGTGTATTCTTTACAATGTTTAATACACATTAGGGATTTCATCTAATAGAGTGTCACAGTGAAAATTACCACAGTAAATTCCTCTGTGATAACAAAATTAAACCTTAAGCATATCAAGATTTTCTGTCACAGAAATAAAGTTTAACAATTTTTCTGCTCATCATGCTTTACAAAAGCTTCCATAGGACCTGATTCCACCTGTATTTTGTAGTAATTAAAAAAAAAAAAACCCAAAACCAACAGACAACAAAAACCCCAAACCAAACAAACCCAACCAAAACTTGTTCAGGTTTTTTCTTTACAGAAAGTCACTGAAAGTAAATGATCTGGAGCTCTGTGTATTGCTGTTTTTAATAATAATGCTAATTTTTAATTTTATTTCATTTATATTCTTAACTTACCTGAAGATCTTTTTATCTTACCTGAAGATCTTTTTATCTTTTTCTTTAATTTGGTACAAATACTATATTGTTCTAACTACTTGGGATCAGCAATCTGTGCCTGCATATTTGGTTTATACATACTTTTCTCATTTTCACCTTAGAATTAATATAATATAATATATTTTATCATGTCCCATGCCAGCTATTATAATTTCAACATTCATGATATTTATACTTGCTGATATTCATGTGTGACCAGGGTATTCTGCAGCTTTAGGAGATAAGAATCTTTTGCCTTCCTCCACTATTCCTTTGACTGGATTTGTATTCATTTCAGAAGCTAATTTAAAATGGCTCTGATTCTTCAAAATAATGCATTTACTGCAACCTTCTATATTTTTCCTGACTTATTCTTTATCCCTTTCTCTCCGTTTCTTGTCTTCATTCTCTGTTTTGTAGTTTTCCTGTCACTCTCCACAGCTAATTGCCACCTTTTACATTTCCCACACTGCTCAGAATAATCTTTTTTTCATTCTCCCTATTGAAAAGTTGTGTTCTGCTAACACTTTGCTACTCACTTTTCCTGAACACTTTTTTCTCAGAAAAACAGAAGTCAAAACTGTTAAGGACTTATCCTAATAACACTGGATAAAGCATAATGTTACTGTTAATGACTAATCCTACTAATGACTCCGAAGCACAGTCGTGATTGTGTTATTCATGGGCATCTCTAAGGATTAATACTTCTAATAGTCCTGATCTTGAAGAATGATACTTTCATTGTAGGGCAGATGGGTAGCAGGAGTAAGAGGGGAAAGAAATTAGGAGTAAGGAAAGGGATAAAACCAAGAGAGAAAAAGAAAATTAATTCCCAAAAAGCATATTATTTATTCTAACATGTAATTGAGATGAAACCATTTAGACATCAAAAATATTAACTTCATTGGAGTGACAGTTTTATCTTATTACATCAGAATGACAGTTTGCTATACATCTTAGTACATTACTGCTGCTATTCTCCTCTCACTATTTTACTGAGACTCAGTTTGAAATCGAAAGTTTTCCATCATGTTTTTTAAAAAATGACTATTAAACATTTTCAGAAATAATTATCCTAAAATTTTATATAGTGCACAATGTGTAATGAGCTTCATCTGATAATAACACACTGGAAATAAGCAAACAAAATTCCATATTTCCCATAGTCTCCTATTCCTTCTACATCTACTTGTGAAGAGACACAGAGCTACATGTATTCATACCTTCCAGAGAGTCAGAGTTCCTGCAAATTAACGCAATGTTAGAAAAAATATCTGCTGAAAACCACTGCAAATGAAAAAGAGAACATGATGTGTGAGCTTTGGAATATCTCTGAAGTAATATGAAAATGTCAGCCTCTAAGTATGTATTAAGCAATTTATGGACTAGGAAAGACAATTTCTACTGCACTTGCATGTTCAGGTTTTTCACTACAGCTCTGCCAACATAAGCATATAATTGGGATACACTTTCAGTGTAGACAGGCCCATAGTATTAAACCAGTCAACAAACTTCATTTGCATGTTGGTGCTGATGACACTCAAATCTGTTAAGGAGATGATAAACCTATGTTTTATCATAACATAATGTGCACTGGCTACTGCTGAATAAAGCAATGCATTTGCTTACATAATTTGACTGTTAGGACTAAAGCAAACGGGAGTTCTTTAATCCTTACATGTTTTTGTTAAAGTGGTAAGCTTTCTAAAGGTTCAGGACTATAATATGCTTTATAATGGTTATTTATTTTTTCTTAGTTGATTATTTTTATTTGGTATATGACAAATCAATACTCCTTTAAAAAGAGAATTTAAAAAAACCCAACAACTTCAGAAATAAGAATATGTGTATGATTTTCATGACCACCATATAATAAAAATCTGTAGAGATAATCTGAAAATAATAATTTGTGGTCCATGTTTCTTCTATTTTTTCCCCAAAATCTCTCTTTAGATAATGTTGAAGTGAAAATTGTGGCATTTACTTGCAATTAACCTCAGCCGATTGTTTTGTATTTGACTGACTTTCATAATTCTTTCCTTGCTGTAGGGTTGTTGTAATACATGGAAGAGCTGAGATACCTTGCTGGGAAATAGAAGATTTGAATGACTAACTAATAGGCTTAAAGGATGCTTGGGATTCAGATGGTATCCTGGTGACTAGCGTCTTCTCCATTTGATTACAAAAAACAGAGGAAATGAAAAAAAAAGTAAGAAAAATAGTTAATAGCTCGCTCTGTGGGACTGCATGCTCTCTATTCTACACCTAGATAAAAGACCCTCACGTCTGAAGCAAGGAAGCTGTTATACAGCATTAAAAATGTTAAAGAGATTTTTTTTTATCTTTAAAGAGGGGCTAGAAATCCAGAGCACCTAAAGTGGTGTTACTCAGCCTGGTAGACCGCCACAGGTCAGCAAACACCAAGTGCCCAGGTAATCACTGCTAAAAGACCACAAGACCTTTTAAGAACCAGATGGCTTCCTTCTTTTTCCAAAGGCTGCAAATACTGGTCAGGAAAAAAAAAAAAACAAACCACACACACAAAAAAACCCCAAAAAAACCAAAACAAGAGGTGAACAAGCAAAACCCTCTTAGCTCTAATCTTGCAAATTTTTATGAGTTTTCTGCTGTATAAAAGACTCACATTGACTTTATCTGTGGCATTCAAATTTTCTCCACTTGAATTTAGAGGGGGGCAATATTTATAAATAAATGCTTGACTAAAACTAATTGTATGGTACAGAGCCTAAATATTTTAAAATAAAGTATTTGATTGAAGTCCTACAAAGAAAATGAAATTACAATTGCTTTGAATACAATCACGGACTACATAAGCTACAGTTTATGAAATGACAACCACAGGTCAGAGACAGGCACAGTGTCTTCTCTGCTGTGTTATGTTTCAGAGACAACACTCATGTCACAGCATTTTGGCTGTAAGTGAGTCCAAATCTATCTGAGTGTGCATGTACTTGTTTATAAATGGATGAAATATTTTAAATGAAAATTTACAATCAGGACATTCAGGTCCTGGTCAAAACCACACAAAAGTCAACCGGAACAACTGCTGTACCTGGTGGACTGAAAGAGAAAATGCAATATTTTCAGAAGACCAAAGGGGCTCAAGAACACTCCCACACAATGTGTTTGAGGCACAAGAGCATATTCATTGCAGCTGCAAGGTTTAATTCATTATCCTTGGATGCCAATTTCAAGCTATGGTCTGTAAAGTTTTGAAAGCTCTATATTCATATAGGCCTTTTAGAAGATAGAATATGGAAAATACTGTGGTGATGCCCTAAGTGGAGTAAAACATATTAGCAAAACTATAACAATCAAAAACATTAGTTTTATTGGATCACCAGATGACACAGTTTTGTATATCTTCTCCACACATTACTGAAATTAATTATGATAAATTGTAGAAACTTATTGATCACATGCTTATCATTGTCCTTTAAGAAAAACACCAATTTCAGATATCTCAAAGGAAGTTATATAAGTACCAGAGTTAGATTCTTGTAAACAACCTTAGCTTTCAGAAAAATTGTTTAGCATATGCTGGATGTCAAGCTTGTGAGGTTTTGTCACATGCTTAAAACTCTTCGAAAGCACGGTACAAAATGAAGGATAACTTTGTCCATTAACCAGAATATAAGACTCATTTATTCACATATGACATATGCAGTGATAATGTGTTAACTGAGCTACTATTTCATGCAGCTCAGTCCAAAAAGGTACAACCTCGCAGTTATTCTGCTTTTACCACTGCCTAAATACAGGAATTTGCATGCTGGGATGTGAAAAAAATGCACTCTGCATGCTCTTTTGAAGAATTTTACTTCATTTCCGTGAAAAATATTCCCTACATTGTTACTTTAATAGTTGGAGCTTGAGAACCACATGAATAAATGCATACTTTAATGCCAATCCTTAACTTAATTCCAAATGGTTCTTTTACCTTTCACAGCATAATAAAATTAATACGTTTTATTTGTTCTGAATGCATACCATTGGTTTTAGGGTTTCATCATCTATCTTGTGTTTCTGTGAAGGCATGAAATCCCCACAGCTGAGTCTTTTCCACCTGTATGAATGCCAGCTACTCATGGCTGACATTTGGAGGCTTTAACTCTGAATTTCTTAGTGCCTTATTACCAAATAACAGAGAAAGTTCCGTGTGAATGTAGACCAGTTCCTGTATGACTGTTGTTTGAAAAAAAAATGCTATTTCATTTTTCTAGTATATTAATATTTCCTGATGTAGAGTGTTCATGGCATGGCTCTTCTAGACTGGAGGCAGCCAAGTTTTCACCAGGGCCACAGAAGTGCCAGGTTTTGCAACTGGACCAAGAATAATTTTGAGATTCTAAACGGATCCCAATTCCTCAGCAAAGTACCTTTTTATCCTTTTGTTTTGTATCCTCCTTGACCCATCTTATTCTTTCTCTCCTCCTGCAAGTGAAGGAATTAGAAATGAGAACTGCAGTAGGCTGACATGCTCTCTGACAGGATCTGCACAATACACTCAGCTACTGTGCAATCTAGAAGTGGTCTGGGAACATTTTGAACCACAGGGCACATGCATCCAAGTTCAGACATAATCAGGTGTTTCCAAATCTAATTATGACTACAGGTTTGTCATTATAAATCTCTACATGACATCTCTCCTCCAGAAGCCAAATGCCAAGGAAAAATATAATTTGATGAGTTTTAACATGTGCAGACAGGAATTGCAAGCAGCAAATATTCAACTAGAAGAGCATGGAAGCTCACTGATGCTGTCCCATTAATATTGGCAGACTAATGTGGGAGCCATACCAATTAGGAAAAAAACCCAAACAGACCCACCTCCTCCTTTGCTTCCTCACATGATGAACATACATACTGGGCTTGTTCTTGGTATCTGAAAAGTACATTTCAAGGAATATTCTTTTGAAAAAGCCTTTTTGAAAGACCATGAATAATTATATGAAATATATGCCATATCTGCAGTGTAATTTGGATGCTTTTAGCAATGTCTAAGTAATTACCAAATATTTCCATTAGCAAATTCTGAAATTCTTAGTAAAAATTATAAAGCTAGATATCAAATATTGGAAGACATCAACATCTGACCTACACAAAAATATAATTTATTACATTTATTTCTTTTGTACTTAATCAGTTCTATTAAATTTTCTTTCATTAGTATTCATGTAAGAAAATTGGAAGTCTGGTGAAGTAAGTTAGTGGGAATCAAACATATGATGATAGAAAAGCAATAATACAGAAGAAATATTTAAGTCATTGCTGTTCTTCTTTGATTAGGTCACTCTAAGTTAACCAACCTCAAGTAGTAAACAACTAAACATGTTTGTTCTGTGTCTTATGTGATTACTTAGAAGTTGTCTTTTCCTGAGCCTTGACTTCATCCATCTGAACAGCTTCAGGTTCCCCATGTCAGAGCCTTTTTCAGGTTCCTCTTCAAGTGTCCACACTACCAGCCTTTTTTTGCTAGGTAGAGGGCTATGGTACTCAGTAATAATTACTTTGAGAAAAAAATAGATTGGAAGTCTTTGTAGATGCAAAATATGCATCAGGGAATGCACCTTAACAGGGAGTGAGTTGAAAGGACAGGACAATGGAGCAGGAGTCTGAAGTAACATTGGAAGATACGTTTGTTGTGTGGGCATTCATTAGGTGCAAGGTGGGCAGGCAGGCTAGGCTGCCTTGGACAAATGTGAACCCTCACATAGATCTTCCTATCTAGGATTTTCATGTTGATTATACAGAATAAACGCCAAGAAGTGAATGTAAGGAAAGGAAAAGAGGTGTTACTAATAGCCGTCTTTCAAATGCTTAGCTGACTTTCTAAGAAGTTACAGAGGTTCTTTACAATCAGGTTTCGTTTTTAAGTTTGATACGGCTTCTAACTAAACTTCTCTTTTCACATACATTATGAACAGGTAGGCTTTGGTGTAAGTCCACAGAACCAATGAAAATAAGTTAACTTTGAAAATAACTTTGGAAATAGTGAGTTCTGTGGAAGAGCTCATACACCAAAGACTAGTGCGTGATTGAAATAAAGATGCAGTTTGACTAAGGTAAATAAAAAATTACAAAGCAAATTCTCTTTCCTTTATCTGTTCAAACAAAATTCTGATTTGTTTGATGCACTGCATATTTTGGATAAAGAGAAAATTTGATAAACATTCTGGGATAGAATTTGGCAGAAGTCAAGTAGATGTATTTTATAAATCATGTAAGAACAGCATTTCATTAAGTCATATTTTCTAAAATGCAATGCCTGACTTAGAGTAATTGAGAAGAGCTGCATTTTTTATCTTCTTTCATTTCTCAACTTAAATAAGATATCCTTGACATATGAAGTATAATTGTCTATAGCTCTTTCTGCATTAATGATGTTTTGAAGCTCTACAGCAAGGATTTCTGCTACACTGATGCCAAGGAGGACAAAAAAATGTATTTCTCCTGGAAGTCAGTTAGCTAAGAGTCATGCTACCAAGCCAAACCAAACCAAACCAAACCAAACCAAACCAAACCAAACCAAACCAAACCAAAATGAAATAAACCCTAGCCAGTGTCAGCAGTGAATAACAGAAAAATATGATGAGACAAAATCACACTGGTCTAAAATTAAGGATTCAGAAGGGATATCTCCATAGCATGCTACTAATTGGCAAGTAATGCATTTTTGAACATGTATGTCTTGAATTTACTGAAAGAGCACTTAAAACCATGGTTGATTTGGTATCAAAAGTTCCTTAGTTCAGCTGACTCATTGTCTTTCTTATTGAAAGAAAGATACGTGTTTCTGTACACATAAGTAGATTGATCTTTTTTGTATAAAAAATGTTAGGGAACATGATTTTGTTCACACAAATGCATCCAATCAGCAGACAGAGAACAGCACAGGACTTACCAGCTCACCATGCAACCTCAGCTCTCCTACAGAAGGAGCACAGAAATATTTTGCATTCAGGATTTATGCAATCTTTTTCCCAAAATACGAAAATGGCATATATGTTAGGATTACATTATCATTCAGGAATGTTTTAGGAATATAGAAAAAAAAGTTACTATCAATCAATAATTTCTCTTTTGTGATTGTGTCAGACATGTCTTATGTTTACACATAGAAAACCAGCCAGAAATTTTTGGATAGCAGTGGGATAAATGCAATCCCTATTGTATTGTGACCTGAAAACTGAAGAGTAATTATGAAAGTTATCAGAGTCAGCTCGTCAGGTCACAAAAATAAACATGTATTTTACTGAAAACTAACCGAAAGTTTTATATTAAAGCTCTCGATTACACAAAACACCTTCAAGTGATTTTTATAATTGACTTACTACTATCTTAAGAGTGTTGCTGTCAGCTGAGGTATGTGAGGCAGAAGAGAAAACATTCCTTTCTGTCTGCATCTGTCCCTACAATTAGCAAATAAATTTGGGCATGTGGCCCTAGTTGATTGGGGTTTTTTTGATGTCAATTAGGAGAGGCATACATGAACAAACCCATGCAAATCTGTCTGCAAGTTTGCTTGCATGCAAACTCATCACCAAATGATGATGTCTACAAAGCAATTGTGTCCATCTATCCATCCAACTGCTCCAGAAATTTTAAGGGTGGATATCTTTTAGCACAATCTGGACACAATAACCTAAAGGAAACTGTTTTTTACTTCAGGTGAGGAAACAATAAAATTAGTTCATTGGGAAGGTTCCTATTCCTGCTGTATCCTGTTTTTTTTTCACTGTCTTTCTATTCTGCATTAGAAAGCAAAATCTAACTTCAAGATAAAATGTGTTTTCCAACCACTCAATGTACACATTCTAAGAGGAAGAACAATTACTAAAATTCATAAGTAATAAGTAAGTATTAATAATAAGTAATATCATAATAAGTAAGTATTTCTATTATATCTGTATACTGAACTCAGAAAATTGGGCTAAAGGAATGCTAAGACTGAAAATCCTGTCAAAATTCAACCAATTTAAAGGACTTTTCAATTTTTACCAGATTGCTAATGCTGTAGAATTGTTGAATTTCTAATCAGCACAAATACCAGAAGTCTTCTGTGATGTAGTCATGATGAGAGTAATACCCTGAAGAACTGAATTCCACTTTGCCTCTGCCAAGCAGCTGCCTGCCAAGCTGGACAATGAGCAATCACACAAAAAGTCCCTGGTTAGCCACCCTGTACTTCTTATTTTCTTGGCACCAACTGAAAGATCTGTTATCTGAAATCCAGAAGTGTTGTAGCAGAGAATAGGAACATACTAAACACTTTATTCTCACTATATACTCCAGACAACCTAGTTATAAATTTCTTATAATGGCCAACATTTCCAGCTACTTCAGGCTCTGAAACAGAACTGATTCTTATTCAGCTTTTCACCCTGTTCACCTTTTATTGCCACACATTTCTATTTGTTGATCAAAATGCCTTCTTAATATTCGTTAATTTTTTTTTAAATTTTGCTAAACAAACCGAGTATCAGTAGAATGTAAAGCAGAAAAATTTTGCATATCTGCAATGGTGAATATGTACATCATTAGAAAATATAATTTAAATATTTAGTAACAATGTGTTTATTTGAAAAATATTTAGAAAGCATTTGTAGCAGTATTTTAAGCACACAGGAAATCTCAGTCTCTTTTAACTTGGTGATAGTTTAAACAAACAAACAGAAAACCAAAATGGAATGCTTACTTTGTACAACCCTATTTAGACAAATGCATTTAACTAATTTAAATCAAGGGTTTCTTTCCACTAGTTTCACTTGCGTGGATTAAAAACAGAGGCTTTTCTGGAGAAGTCAGATATTGACATGTTAACTCAAGTGTTAAATGAAACCAAATTTTAAGTAAGTTGTTCTCATTGCTGTCTCCACAACAGTGTTCTACTTTGATCTGTCAGGTAAAATGATGCTCTCTACTCACTTAATGTAAATAAGTAATATATTTGACTACAGAATGGTAGTTAGATCTGACAGTAATTATTAATGATAGTACTGACATGATTTGATTAAAACATAAAGCTTCATAGTATTTGGTAAAAATTCCTCCTGTCATGGTATGTTTTAGAAAGAACTAGAGCTCTATAAATGCTTTCTTAAGATACCATTGCCTGAATTTGTTGTTCAGCCATAAGATGCATTCAAGAAATAAAGGTTTTTCTGCATTCAGCCTTACTGGAATTCATTGATGCTCAAATGGCCTGACAGTGAGAGCAGTTAATTAAAAGAGTGCAAAACCTTACCAGCAACAAAATAATTTTACTGCACATCAATTCCAGTATTTTTTAAAAAGGGTACTTAAGCTATTGACTTTTACTGACTTTAAAACTTAGAGCCTATAAGTGTAACCTGTACTTCTCTTAGTCTGACTGCTATTGACAGGATTTTACAATAAATAGCATGTGGCTAATTCTGAGAGTTACATCGCTGATAATTCTTACCATTTAAAAAGGCATAACCTTATGAATTGGCATTTTTGAATTTTGTTTCCGTGTCGAGTCACAGTAGTTGTTTTCTCCATCTCTCTGCTTCTCTTTTTCCTCACACTGTTTGCTCTCAATTTGCAGGAACTTTGACATTTAGCAGCCTAGTAACTTTACCCATCTTTTCTTCTCATAATGTTGCCATCTTCTTGATGCATATAAAAGCATTTCAGGTAAACAGCTTAGCTTGTCTTTGATGTACTGGAGTTTCACTAACTCAGTTATGATTTTGTGAATCAAATAACTTGTTCTTGTCCAAATTGTTTTCTGAATATTGATATGTTTGCTTTCAAACCTTGCACAATTTGAAGTTTATCTTTGTACCACTAAATTAATTTTTACTTGATTTTTCTACAGCTGTCACATAGTTCTGTTATTTTCATATACGGTCAGTTCGATATCCAATGCTATATGGCTTAATTGAGATGTAACCTAGAAGAGAAAGTGCAAGCACAGCAGGACTGAGCAGTGAAGACAAACTATCTAAGGGTTAGAGCTTTGGAGATACAGGATAGAAATAGGTATAAATGCCCACAAGGGATATGGGAAAGAACTGCAGAGTCATGAGATTTCAGTTTTTGGAAACAGCTACAGCTGCCTTTCACCTGGGGATAGTAACCAATAGTAAATGCTACCTTGTGGGCAATTGTTCAGCTCAGTTCACTGTGGTTGATGTGTGGCCTCAAAGAGGCACAAAGGCAGTGAATAACATATTGCAGGGCATAGCCAGTGTAGATAACTAGATTTGCATATGGTAAAACCAGCTGTCCATCTCACAAATTGTATAGGATAGAGATGTGTTCCCCTTTGTCTGAATAAGATATTGGCTTTAAATTACACTTGTGTTTTTATACCATCCGAAGTGATCTGAGTTTGAAGTCTGTGCCTGTTTAAAGATTATAAAAATTAGCATCAGTGGTTTGTAGAGAACATTTTGTGTGCTTGGAAGAAATACAGCAATTAATCAGGAAATGAGACAGGAAAGCAGCTCAACTTACTCTTATAACAGCCAGTCACAGTTGCTGGAGACAAGATACTGTTTTTTATTCAAACCCATTAGCCATATGAAGTTAAGAAAAAATACTGAAACTTGAGATGCCAATCAAAATCTAAAAAAGGTCTGAGAAGAAAAAAGATGAGAGGGTTAAGTAAGGACTGGTTCTAACTAAAGAGATGTGTATTCATACATTTGGACACAAAAAAATCATAATGCACTATTTCCAAGGCTTGCGTTATATTTGTGTGGAGAAAAGGTGCAAGATAAAGGTGGTTCATCACAAAAGAATTAGTCGGTCTTATACATCAAGGGGTAACTAGTTAGAAGATGTTGCTCATGCTCAGCCACTAATTAGTTTTTACACTGTTTTTCAGTTTGAGAATTTCCTTTTTTTGTCACCATATTTTTTTTTTTGGGTAAGGAAACTAGGCACAAAAGGAAGTACCTAGAAATGGCTAAGAAAATGTTGGGTATTTTTGCTAGACTTGTGAAGGAAGTTGCTAATCTACCTCAAAGTCTTTAGTCAAGTAAGCTTTTCTGGGTACAGCAACCCTCTTTAATGTATGTCTGATAGAACACAAAAGGCTTTTATGATTTTATAATGACACAGCCTATTATTTTAACTAGCATCAATTAAACATTTGGCTAACTGAAGTAGGAAGTGAAACATTTCCTATAGTAGAGGTATGTGTTTGTGACAAGGTAGTTTAAAAGTCACAAAAATTTAGACAGTTCTGAAAGTTTAATTACCATATTAATTTCTGTATTTTGTCCTGTTCAATAATTTTTTCAAGTATACATCCTTCTTCATAGGGAAAAATTAGACTTGACTCTGATAAAATACAGTAGAAGGAAGAAAGGCTAATCGTGGCTATCTCCTGAAGATAAAAGTTTGCTGTTTTCAAGCAGAGGGAATCATGTCCATTTTATTCTCATATTGCAACTGGTTCTCTAAAAAGAGGAAAAATACATAGCTAAAATTAAATGCTAACAAAATCTTTCATGTTTGTTAAAAATAATGTCATTAATGTAACTTAGATTATTCAGTATTAAACTGATTTTTATGTTCCTTACATAGCTATGTAAGTGCTAGGTAAGATCATTGTACTGACCCTACCTAGGACTTGAATAGCATATTTGAAAATATTTATAAGCCAGGATGCTGCTGGAGAAGAGACTCCTTCCCCTGTTTCTCTCATTGCTGTTTTACATTGGAGCAAGCTGCTGCTGAGATACTAGACACAGAGCAACTCAAAAGAAATGCTGAGTTATTCCACAAGGTCTGACATGCCTGAAACAGTAAAAGAGTACATGGTGCACTGTAGTGAAATTATATATAGCCATGTACTGTGAAGTGTAGCCCTGTTTTACTTGAAAACCTGCTAAAGTAATAATAAAAACCAAAACTTGCCTAAATGATAAATAAGCTCTGAAAATACATGGGTACAGTTCCATAGTTAATTCCTAGACTGAAAAGCAAAATAGTTCAACATTGCTTTTTTTTTGTTCTCAGTCCCAATGTTATAGGAAACAAATGACTTAAACACTTCAACTTGTGATGTTTTTTCAAGGACAAAAAACTTATAATTATTTTATATATAAATTTATAT
>VXAC01006232.1:0-15139 GCA_013399225.1 Rhipidura dahli
GCCGCACGTCGGGGAGAGCCGCCGGCTTTGCGCATCCCGCGCAGCCTCCGCGATCCTGACGCGGGCAGCTCGGGACGCCGCCGGGAGCCTTGGCCGCGGAGAGCTCCGGCCGGCGACAGGGGCGGGCACCGCCGGCTCCGCACTTGGCTCCGCACCGGCGCAAGGCCCGCCCGCAGTGCCGGGCACGGAAAGTTCCCATCGGGGCCCTGGGAGCTGCAGCCCCGCAGGTAGATGCCGCTGCGGCCGGCGGGCTGCCCGGCCCCCCGCGCCCGCGGAGCCACATCCGCCCAGCCCCGGACAGGGACAGGCGGGTCATTCTGGGGGAGCTCCCCCTTTTCCCCGGGGGCTCCATCACTGCGCGCCAGCGCAGCCAAGGCGGCTCCGCGGGGCGGAGAGGGGGGGTGAGGGAGCACTACAAAGCGGCTCCGCGGGGACCAAGTCCCCCCCCCCATCGCTTTCCTCAGTAGTGGCACTTTCTTCCCAATTTGTGGCTCATTCCCCTCCCAAGCCCCCTCCGCGGGTCCTGATCCCAGGGGGAGAGGGGCAAGGGCGGGCACAGGCTCGGAGCCGCCCCAGCGGGGCGCCGTGAACGGAAACAAATAAATAATTAAATAAGCAAATAAACAAACGAGCATATAAATAAATAAATGAATGAAATCGTTAATAATGACGCCAGCGGTGACGTCAGCGCCGCGTGCATCGCGACACAGCGCGCGCCGCGGGGGGCAGCAACAAGTGCGGGCGGCGGCGCCGNGACCGAGGGGCCCGCCCCGCTGCAAGCCCTGATGTTCGGTGACGGGAACCCCTATGTGAGGCGCAGCGAGGACTCGCTTGGCCCCGGGCAGCGGGAACGGAGCAGGCACGGGAATTTGGGCAAGGTTCGCACCGGTTCCAGTGAGCGTGAGGGATTCACTTTGACATCCTCGGCGCTCGCACGTGGCTGGGACGCTTGGTGTTTCTCCAGGGGCAGGCTGCTTTTCTGCTGGAGGAATTTCCAAATCCTTTCAGTTTGTAAGAGGTTTCACCTTTCCTGCCCTACATCCTTTTGAGATGCTCCGAGTGCCTGTCCGGTCTGTGGCCTCTCGGCTCGTACAGCGGTGAGAATGCTGTGAGCACCGGGGGCAGGCTGGGATACTTGTTGAGGACGGCAGGAAGCCAGCGGGTACCAGTGCTTGGGTTTCCACCCAGCAGCAGCGCGGCTTGGGTGGGCAAACCCAGCAGGACAGCTCAGGAGAGCTGCGAATAGCAGCCCTTTTAGCTACTAAAGTCTTGTCACTTTGTGCTTGGGAGCTCAGTCCCCTGGGGGGAGGATGTTTGTCAGGGGCTGGGCAGGTATGGGAGGTGATGCAAGTGAGACCCGCACCTCATCCCTGCCAAACAGGGAGAGCTGCTCCATTTCACCGGCAGTGAACTCCTGGCCAGAATAACACACATTTCTTCAGCAATTCACCTTTGTTTTCACTGACCTTGTTTAATCGTTGTTTTTTTCTCACACAGAAAAAAACAACGATTGTTATAATATATTGGCCACAAACAGGTTTTTATTTGTTAATTTGTTTTCTTTATCTCAGGTAGGGCTGCTCCTTTCCCACAATATATAATCAAGTATCAAAAAGAACTTCCCATCTCCATTTGTGCAGAAATCCCTCTGCTTCTACCCTAGCAGCTGGGGCCCCCATGCCAGCCCTGAGCTCCTCCCCACTGCATGGAGCATCACTCACAGCTCTGGTAGTAGCACAGCCCCATCCTTCCCACCAGCCACAGTCTTCCTCCAAGCATCCCTCCAAACCATGGTGTTACAATCACTATGAAGGAGGTGGTGAGGCAGAATAACCAGGCAGGGCATGCTTTGGTCCTCTCAGCAGTGTGCAGCACGCCGGGAGGCAGGGGTTATGCAGGGTGACCCAAGTCACTCCTCCACGCACTGAGCTCCTGCAGGACCCCACCTAACCTTCAGTTGTAGAGGAGCTCATTGTCTGTGGGGCAGGAAAAGGGGGCCCAGCATGAACAAAAGGAGGGTTCACCTTCTATCCCCATGGCTCCAGCCCCCAGCCCTTGGTGTTGCTTCATCTGGTGCTGCTGGCTGGTAGGACCATCAGCATCCTGTTTTGAGTTTCTAATGTTGGCGGCATTTGGAACGAGAGAGCAACAGAGGCTGTGGCAGTGCAGAAGAGTGCATATTCCCAGCAGTGAGGGTATGCATACTCATCACTGCTCTGATATCAACTGTATAAGAGCCTTTCCCCTCCCCCTGGAAAACTCTTTATACTTCAAAATAATAAATTAAAAAAAAATACAGAGCCTGTTTATTGCAGAAATTGAAATTCCTCATATTATCAGAAGTTGGATTTTGTCCTGCAGGCACTGAATAAGTTTCTTCATATGAATATTTTGTAACTTTCTCTGGCCAAAAGAAATGTGCAAAATGTTGTAATGTTTCTGTGCTTTCCTTTGGACATTCCAGGCTTTTGCTTAAGCTTCTCATAAAAGGCTATTTTCAGTGCAAAGGGAAAAAAAATAAAGCAGTCCACAGTATACTGAGTCAATAAAGTAATGCAAAACCATAAAACACAGCAATGATAACAACAGAAGATCAGTAGATTACAAAGGAAATAAGATGGGGATCAAACAGAGTGGTAGCTGGAAATGAACTGCATAGAAGCCAAAACAAGACTGGTCCTAATAAACAGCCAAAGTCGAACCAAAAAGCAATTGAAGTGTTAATTTATTAAAGAACTTTATTTTCATGCCTTACAATTAAAAATAGTTGTGGTCAGGCATGTCGGGAGACAGGAAGCAATTGGAGTCTTCAAGCCCAGCTTTGTGCTTGGAAGGGAACGCAGCCTGACCCACGCTGCGACGGGGCTGTGCCTGCACGGGGGGGCAGCCAGCAGTGCTGGGGGGCTCCAGTTCACTCACTGATTCTCTGCTCAGAGCTCTTCCCTTCCAGGCTTTTAAGACACGGGGGAGTTTTATAGGGAGTGCCCAGGGTGGGAGATGGAGTCACAGCGGGGCTGTGAGGGTGGTGCCAGCCCCTGCTCCCACTCAGCACACAGGATGGGATGCAAAGCCCTGTGAAATTGCCATGAGGCCCCATGTTCACTTCAGCAGATTTTGGGATCAGTCTCTCACTTTGGGAGCCCTTTAGATCACATGTTCGAATCACCAGCTCAAAGCATTAATAATACCAGGAGTCAGAGCATTTATCTTCCCTTCAAAAGATCCACCAGCCCCAATAAGTGACCAAACCGAGCAGAAAACTCTACATGAGATCAGCTTTCAAACCCCATTCTCCCTTTCATATGTGCATTTGGAGTTATTTTTATTTACCTTGCACTTTTTTTTGTTGCCCTGGCATTGTGTTTTTAGTTCCCCCATAGCACTGCTAGCAGCTCGCCTGGAACGAGCACCTCACTGCCCCAGGGCTCCCAGATCAGGCTGCTTAAGGAAAATAATCACCACTGAGTATCAAGATATTCACTGATAAAATAGTGACTGGTGGGACGGATCACCTGCACGTGCACAAAGTAGGAGGGTGCCCAAATGGTTGCAGTGTATTCTGAGACACATAACAGGGGGTGCAGCCATGGGATGGGAAGAACCAGCAGCTGAGCAGCCTCCAAAATAATTGCTTTATTCTCACAGTAACTGAGCTGCAGCGGCTGCTAACTGCTGCCTGCAAAGCCAGTTTCATGTAGTGGCACAGGGTGATGGGTCAGCTAAAACAGAGCCCACACCATTTCTGCCTGATTGGTTGCTAACCAAGATACACTTTTCAGAGGCTGTTAATTGAGTCTGATGAATTTTGCTCCAGTGGGACCTATTATGGGCAAAAATACAAGTGACATCAGAGCCATAACTCATAAAAATCAAGTCCCTGAATTACATCTGAGAGCAATATGAAAACGCAAGTGGGATTTCAAATGGTATCAAATAACTTTCTGTCATACCTTATTAATACCACAGAGCTAATAGAAACAGCTATATTATCATCCTAATGTCATTACACACATAGAGTACACATGCGCGCATACACACAAACACTCTGTGTAATTATAACAACATTATTTTGTTCATGTGGCCTGAAAAATGTGATTAGATGGTGGCTCTGAAATGGCAATATTCAATCAGGTACAACTCGGATATGGGCTCAGAGCACAGTCTTCTAGTTGTGTAAAATTATGTCTTGTTACATGTGGTGGTAGCGTGGACGGCTGCAGAAGAAAGAGGGAGCCAAGGCCATGGAGATCATTTCATCTCACGCCACAAGGGCTGAATTGTCATTTCAAAGCTGAAATGCTGATACCGTCCAGCGAGCAATCCCTGGCTAGCCTTTCCTGTGTGGATCACTTCAGAAAACATGCTAATTTATCTGCTAAAAATAGCTGCCTTCTCACCAAATCCTGAATAAAATTTCTCCACTGGAAAACTTCCTAAATGTGACCAAACTATTTCTTTTATAATCATAAAGCTTGGAAGAGGATGTTGCCTGGTAAGACTTTAGATGAGCTTCACTTTCCAAACGACACACAGGAAACGCACACCAGCCATTTCACATCCAGCTCCTGTCAAATAATTTACCTCAACTGTTTTTAGTGAAAATATACATATGTGTGTATATATACATATATATATATCCCTGCATGATGGGATAGCTGGGGCTGGAAATATCCCTGTAAGAATGCCAGGCCATATTTACCCAAGTCAGTGGTCAAAGCAAGTTGCTATTCTCAGTGTGCTGGATTTAAATCGGTTTAAGTAAACAAGCTGACCTCTTTCCACTTAGCAGGTCTGAGCTGTCATGGCTTTTTTTTTTTTTTTTCTGAGAAAACGCTTTTTTTTAAAAGAAATTTGGTGGGCCCCAGACAAACAGTTATTTCAGAGCAGCCAGTGCTGCTGGGGAGCAAGTCGGGGCAAGGTGGGCTTCTCAGGCAGGGGATGCACCAGCCAAACTCAAATTTTGCCTTGTTCTGTCCTGCCCTGACATGAAAGCAGCGGACTTCACCTCTTTACTGACTTCAACTGCCTTCCTAATGCCTAAGAGCTTATGACAACTCTTGCTCACTTGTTTTGGGACTGAGTTTTTCAATTTTACCCAGTTTGGTTTGTGCAAGGGCATTTGACCTTGCAGCTGTTGAGATCTTTCTTGCCAGCACTGGGATGAGATGCAGTGACAGACAGGAAGGGTTCCTGAGGTCCCCTGACTACCTGCAGGGCTGGTGTGTCCACCACCACGACTTGCTCTTCCCTTTGCATGCAGATTTTTTCCCAGTAAGTGCTAGCAGTCTCTTCTGCAGTTACTCCCATGTCTTCATCCTTTACCTGAGCTACAAACGTCACAAAACTGATGAGACAATCATCTGGTACAGTTTAGCAACATTTAACCTTTGGCTAAGCTGTCTTTGAGCCATTCCTACCTAAGCAAGTCAGCTCAGCAGATGAGCTGCTAGGGACTGTCCCACACTTTGCCCCCTTCCTGGTTTTGCCTGAAAACAGCTTTTGGCATCTGGTGCCAAGTGGCAGCGGAGGGGGAAACAAATCAGAATTGCTCCTGGTACCTCAACTCTATGGCCTGAAGGCTCCTTCTCGTCTCGCAGGACAAGTGGCCCAATAAGCAACTGCTCCTGTGTCCCAAGGTCACTGTGATTCCTTGCACTGGCACTGGGGGGATGGACATTTCTGCGCCTCCTGCTGAGGCACCACCATCAGTAACTACAGGTTATAAACACAAGATGTGTATGGTAAACGCTGGAGAGGATGCAGAAATCATTCCTCCTCCTCTCCATCCAGGTACACACATCACACTAAAACACTAGAAGGGAAATGGAATTAATCTGCAAGTCCAGCTTTGCCAAACACATGGGGTTATCCAGCTGCTGTCTGCAGGGAGCACGGAGAGTTGCCATACTAGAGAGTCCTCTCCTCCTTTGCAGCTCCTCCTTTTCCTATCCAAGTGAGTCTTGGACACCTTTCTGAAGTACAAGAATCTCTGAGGTCTAACCAGCATGGATTCAGGCCCCTGGGGATGATAGTGTTGGTGGGGTTTTTTTTAAATCCTCTTGAGAAACAGATGCTTTGGCTCATCTTCATTATACCTAGCCTGATTTATTTTAATTGCTCTGGGTATCCGGAATACTACGATTGCATAATCTCATGCACATGCCTTTAAAAGGAAGCCTTGGCTGCAAAGCCAGGAAAGCAATGTTAAATACGGAAAAAATACTATGCAAAGTCTCATTTATTTTGGAAATCATTGGAAAGAGTTCTACTGAAAATTCACAGCAAAACATATGCCACATTTGAATAACGACTTTGAGAGGTGCTTTACCTATCTTAGCAATAAAAAGGGATCTAAAAATTGCAGTCCTTCAAAAAGATCTCACTCCCAAGCGCTGAATTTTGGTGAAACCAGAGGACAGTGTGATCCTTGGTGACAGCCACAGGGAGGCCAGAGCTGGCTGCTGGGCACCACACCTGGTAGCAGCGTGTCCACCCCTACCAAAATTACCAGAAAACAGCAAACTAAGGGAAAACCCATTCTGAGCAGAGTCAGTGGCAACCACAGGCTCAGCATAGCAAGAAAGGAGGAGGCCTGATGAGATCTGCACCTCCCAGGTTTAGGAATCCAGAGCTTCATCTCAATAAAACAAAGCAGGAATAACAGGACTGCAGAGAAATACCTGATCATCATCCACTTGTCTTATCTGATGCAGTGCATAAGATGCTAAATATTGTCTGCTTGGGAAAAAAAGAAAGAAAGAAGAAATAAAATAAAGAAATACGAAATAAAACCTTATTCCAGTTAGGAAAAAGTAGTATTTAAGGTACTTTACAACTGGACCTAGACTAAGTCTTTATTCTAAAGTCATGTCAATATCTTATCTGTTATTAAGTTGCTGCTTTTCTGAAGAGAGGTCCATACTTTACCAAAAACTTATTTTTTATCTGTAATTTTTTAATTCGTCACATTGACTGAATTACTATCTGCCATAAATACTGTTCCTGAAGAAGGCAATAGGGGTACTCTGAAAGAATGTGACAATGCTAAAAAAAGAACTCCAAACCCTGCCTTTACCTGTGGCTTATTGATATGCTTTCTCATCTTCTAGGGAAAGGAAAAGCCATGAGTTTTATAGGCTACCTACACTGTGTTAATTATTTAAAACCAAAAAACTAAGATTTTATTTTGCAAGAAACACAGGCAATTTGTCCTCATCAGCCTTAGCATCCACAGAGAAATGCACGTGTGTTCTCTGCCCCTGGGAATACCCCACATACCCTTCACAGGAAGGGAGGAGACCATAATCGTCCATGCTGATTTTGAAGGAGAAATGTGAGCAGTTTTCACTTGGCATTATCTGGAATGTAACCAGATTTGTGCAGATTTGGCAGTACCCATGTGCCATGCCAGACCCCAGAAGTGCAGTCAGTGTTACCATACCTGGCTGGCAGGTGCTCTGATGGGCTGTGAGCAGGCAGCAACCCCCCATTTTACAGGATACACCTTTAAACGCCCACAAATTTACTTTGGCTTCGCAGATGTTAATGACATTCACGTCTGGGAGAAGGAGCCCACAGAGACTATCAGGAATATTAATGTTAACACAGGAGTTTATTAGTGCCTGCATGTTGAGAAGCGGGTAAGGAAACCCTCTGGGGTTTGTTGCATTATCAGCAATTATCATGCGAGATTGTGCTCCTGGTTTTCCTGCTGATAGGGCTTGGGAAAAAAGGCTTCAAGACTGGTCTTTGGGCACTGTTTGAGTTTTTAAGCCATGTGGATGTTCCCCCCATTGCCTTCTGAAAACCTTCATTTCTCAGACAAGAGCCAAGGGCTTTCCCTGTCCATCCCCCTCTGGAGATTTGCCATTTTTAGCTCAACAAACCCACGTGCCTTACGCTTGCGAAATTCCTGTGTGCATCTGCCATCTCAGAGAATTAAAGTAACCCTTCAGGAGTGGGTCTGCACATCTGTTTTGTTCATGTCAAGCCAAGCTACAGCCTTGGCTTCACTCCCTTCTCGTGCTCCTGTCTCTGCTGGTGGGGAAGTGTCCCCAGCATTGGACTCATGGTGGATACACCGTGGGGCTGTTGCTTATTCAGATGGCAAGAAGTCATCAGCAATCGGTTTCATGAGGAACAAACCATCAAGATGTGAGTGCAGGCTCTGGAAACCTGTTCCTGACACACCAGAAACCCTTCCTGTCCCTTCTCCTCTTTTAAGGAGGTAAGAGCTATAAAGCCTTGTGCCTTTTATTTAAGTTGGGATCTGGTGCCGTGATCAGCCTTTCTCAATGGTTTACCTTCTTGTAAAGCACTTTTTACATTAAAGAAGGGGAAAAAATAAAAGGGAAAGGAAGAAGCCCATGCCAGCTCTGGCTGGCTGATTGCAGCAGAACCCCTCAGCACAATCCAGGGATGCTGCCCGAGCAGACAGTGGTGCCATGGAATTCAGTGGGCTGGTGGCAGGAGCTCTCAGGAGGAGGGCTAGGCCTGGGAGGTGATCCATTTCTCCTGGAAGCTTCATTAAGGCTCCTCTTCCAGGAGGTACGAATAAAGATGAACCAGACTTGGCTGATTTTGTCATGAACCTGCCCACATCAGGTTCCCGAGGAGCCACAGCACGGGTGGGAAATTTCAGCCGTATTTACATTTGGAAACAAAATACAGGACAGGCGCTTGCTCTGAGAGCTGCCCAGACCAGGATGAGGCCCTGTGGGCTCCAGCTGCAGGCTGGGCAGACGTGCCCTGCTGCCACCCTGCTGGAGGCAGAGCCAAAAGGCTCCAGCTCATTTTTCCCAGGTGGCACAAGCCAAGCACTGCTGGCCCCTTGCCGGGAGGTCACCAAACCCCCCCAAAGCACCCTTGGCCCAACAGTGCCTTCACTGATGGATGTGGTACCCTACTGGCATCCCCCACCACAGATGTACCAAGAAACCTTCCCAGCTACAGACAATTCCTCAAATGGGTCTTGGTTAAACTCCAGCTGCTCGGTGGGCTTTGAGAAGTGCAGCACTGCTGCTGGAGGAGCTCTTGGCTGTTACATTTAATTAAAGATTCTGCTGAAAGTTCTGCTTAAAATCACAATGCTTGCTGCTTAGAAAAGCATAGGTGATTCCCCCAGAGGCCTGGCCAGCATTCCTGCTCCTATTGTACAACATTATTGATTAATCAAAACTAATTCTCACAGCTGTTGCCTGATGGATTATGTCTTTGGTGTTTGCCTGCATATAATTATTTACTACTTTATTGATGTTATTTATTTCTTCATTAAGTATTGTTGGCTGTTTAATTACGTGAAACACAACTGCAAGTGTTGCTGCTAAAAGCCATGGGAAAGGCTGCCCAGAGCTGAAATCTTTCAACCATAAATTCCAAAAATAAATCTAAATATAACAATATTGTAGCCAGCCTTTTGAGTGGAGGCCATCAAACCACAAACATGTTACATGTCATCTGGAGGCTGCTGCCGAAGCACCACGTTTGGATAGATTTGCAATGCTGATTTAATTGCGCGTGGCAGAGGACTTTGCAGACCTGTAAATACGTTTTATTAGCTCTCCAAAACACATATAAGAGGTTCTTATTTTATTCTTGGTAGCTGAATGTTTGAAATAAATCAAAGTAAAACTCTGATTTCCCAAAACTTACAGTCAGGAGTGCCTGATGAAGCTCCTTCCAACAACCATTCCTGGCTGAGATCTGAGGACTTCCCAGGGTGGCTACTGGCCCTTTTCAGTGCCCCAGTGACAAACTGGGAGTCTCTCCAGGCTCTTCCCCCTGCCCCCAGCTCTCTGTATGAGACAAAGACTCAAGGGCCCCTGCACCCTCTCTGCCTCAGCATCCTGCTGCTCTCACTCTCCTCAGAAGCACCAGGCAGAGCTACTGCAGCAGGTCTGTGCCCGCCCTCACTGAATTAGGGAGCTGAGATCTAATCCTTGGATCAACATGGGATGAGAAGGGATGTGCTAAGGTTTACTTAGCTTGTCATGTAAGACAAATTTTAACAGAACCACTTTTCTTTGCAACGCCAAGCCATGGGGGTTTTGGGGGCAAAATCAACATCTTAAATTGTATCTAGAAACCAACAAGCACTGAGGAGAAACTAGGTTTAAGACATGTTGTGGCTCTAAGCAATCTCTAGGTACTTATCATTTAAAAAAACCCGCCAGGTACATGACTACAAATATGGTATTAGAGAACTTGGAAGGATCTTCTCAGCGTGCAAAATAACCAGAGGACCACAAACCCTGCTGCAGCTCACAAATCATTAACACACCTATAACAGATCAGAAAGAGCCTCTGTATCTCCTTACTCATAAAATAAAAATTCCTTCTCTCACATCCTCTCCAAACAGCCCCCATCAGGCCCTTTCCCCGGGGCAGGAGAACAAACTGCTCTGGCAGTCCTTGCCTGGACGTCAGTGCATTTGTTATTCGGGAGCTACTGGCCTGGGTGTCTTGACACAGCTCCCTGTAGATCTCCTGCTTACTTCTGAGGCAGTGCATTACCATCAGGGAGGACTTAGCCTCTGCTGCATGAAAAGTACATAAGACAACCAGGTGCCAAACCTCTAACTTCCCTGTGGCCCTGTCCTAGGGCACAGCCTCGGCTTTTCCCATGGGAGGCCTGAGGGGGACCAGACTAACGCCTGGTGCCGTCAGGTCACCTGCGTCTGTTCCGACTGTCTCGAGCCCAGAGCACAAGCACAAGTTGGTTGCAAGGCCCAAGTTCTGCCCATGCTCTCAATACATGCTCATCTCTAGTTTTAACTAAAACATGTCAGGGAAAACCTGAGAGAAATAATAAGCAGAGAGGAAGAATAAAAAAACCAAACAATGATGGGTCTAGGGAATTTAGTCTCCATTTCCCTCTTGTTTCCTCCCCAACCTCCAGTTTTCATGCATTTCCTCTCTCTCAGGCCAGTTCTTCCTCCTGTCTTTTAAAATGTCACAATCTTTCCAATATCCCTTGTGCCCACATTGTGAGGGTACCATTGGGCACCTTTCCAGCAGGGATGCACAGAGCAGTGGGGAGCACAGCTAGCATTTTCAAAGGAAGTTAAGGAAATCTTTATGGAGAACTTGGTGAGAATTTTGCACTTGGCAACCTTTTGCTCCTTTGATAGTTCCACCCTACAGGAACAATCTAAACAAATGTATGCCCCAATGCTGATAAATCCCTTTGGAGAGGTATCAAAGAAAATCTTGCTGGGTTTGGAGACCTTTGAAGAAAGGGAAATATCCTGCCAACCTGACGATGAGATCTATCTTGTTCCACCATGTGGTCCAAATCATCAGAGTCCTCCACAGTTCCCCTTCCTCCTTGGGGTGTGGAGAGCAGCACTGCCTTGCTGAAGAAAGGGATTTGCAGGCCAAGAGGACAGCATAATTTGAGAAAAATTCAAATGAAAAATTACTTAACAATGGAAGTTGTTACTGTGTCTAAAAATATCTCAGTGAGTCAGATTACTAAAAACAGCAAAGCTACGGAGCAAATCCCATAGCCTCTTCTCAGCAGTCAGCTGGCTTCATTCACTAGCTTGGCATCTCTTTCCACTTATGTTTTTAATATCATGAGTGGGGTTTTTTTTAAGTCGACAATAAGTTAATGTTTAATAGGTTGCCGTATACAGTTCTGGGTGTTTATGCGTTCTGCACTAGCTAAATTTGTAGAGCAAATTAAAAATCTGTAAGACCAGGATAGGCGAATTACTGGTATTGGTTGCTCAGAAGCTATTGCCTCACTGTGTCCTGCATGCCCCCCAAAATAAACGGTTTCAATTATGTTTTCACCTTCCCCAGCAATATTAACACCTCTTGCCCCTGCCAGCCAGGGCCATCGCTCCTTAGTCTGCATCTGTTACAGCTTCCTGGGAATGTGCAACCTTGCGCGGCGCCGCGGTCCCAGGCTTTGCAGGGTAACCTATTAAACCCTCTGGCACGGGACCAGGTGCTCTGGAGAAGCACGGGAGGAGGAAAGGTGGGGACTGTGGTGTTGTCGATGTCTTTTCATACTAATGAGATGGATGGGTGTGACCCTTTCTTCCACTGACCAAAATATAAATAGTGAGAATTTTCCACTCCGTGACGCTGAGTGAGCTGCTCCCCACTCCACACCGGAGGGGTCTCGCTTGGCTTCTCCAGTTTCACACATTTCATAACTTTGCTTGGCTGGTCTAAAGGTCCCAAGACCCCTCCCTCCTTCAGAGCTGGCCCAGGTGGGACCTGGGCTCTGCCCCTGGGCCTGCCCTGCAGGCAGCTGCGATGGAAGCCACCAAATCTGTCAAGCCCCCGTGACACCGAGTGGAAAGCAGGGCAGCTCAGAGATGCCACCTGCCCCACTCACATGCTGTAAATCTGGTCATTGCCTACTCCTCATGATGCAATGGGTTCCTTTTCCACGTTGCTGAGGTCTCCCCGGCACTGCAACCAGAGGTGGCCGATGTCCCTGTGCTGTTGCTGAGCCCACCAGGAAAGGGCAAGCGAATCCCCTCGTCCCACCTTGTGCAGGGCAGCCAGCAGCCATGGCAAGCTGGCAGAGCTGGACCTAAGGAAACAAAATTAGATTTTTAGAAAAAGGCAATGTGTCTCATGTTGTCAGTGGTAAAATTCCCACTGGTAGTGGTGGGAACAGGATTGCCTGCCTGTTCTTTCCCAGGCTCATGAAGATTTAAAATTCTGGATTTCAAATGGTGGTTTATTTCTGGCTGACCTGTTTGGCTTGAACTGTTACATGTTTTCAGCTTATTTTTATGCTGCTGTGTTAGTACACAAACCTAACCAAGAACAAGACGTTACCAACACTGTTGAGCCTCCACTGGCTGCACAGGCTGAAGTCTCCCAAAGCCATGGCAATCTCCCTGTCCAGCTCCTCTTGCACCCATGAATTCATCAAGGGGAGGGAAGAGGCGAAGGTGAGGGCTCATGGGCACATCCCTCCCCAGCAATGTCCCCCCTGCAGATCTGACACCCCACAAACCACTGTGGGGTGACAGGGATGCACCGTGAATGGTGGGGGACATGTTGGTAAAAGAAACCCCTCACAGACACTTGTTTGGATCAGCTCATGTCATTGGATGTCAGTGGCAGACTCTGTGACATTCCTCTGTGTTATTTTTTCCCCCTTCCCTGCTATTTGAAGGAGATTTTATCTTCCCACACCCCTCCCGTCACCCCATGCCTGTTCCACTAAAACCTGCCTTTCGGGTCAGCGTGCTGGTAAGAGATTAATTTTACACTGCAAGGAACACTGAGCAGAGTATTTCAGCTTTGACATATGAGATGTCTGTTACAATATTGCAGTTTTTCTAAATTAAATATTAGGAAAAATTAAGCCCAATTGTGGTCTGTGCTCCTATGGAAAATATTTCTCTTCCAAACAGTCCCTCCATGCTAAATGACTTAAGTAACTGAAAACACAATAAATATGCAGCAAGTTAAAAATCTATATTATTCAGGTTTTAAGGCTTATAACTAAAAGTGGTTTAATGTTTCGTGCCTAATAATAGATTACTCCTATCATATTTCTAACCTTTATTTCTACCAGCTTTGAAGTCCAGCCATATAAAGGCTGTTTGTAGAACCACACGAAAGTTAAAGCAAATATTACTCAGAGTGATTCATATGAACAAGAATTTGCAATGAAGGCAGAGGGTTTTTTGTGTCTGTATCAAAGGAAATGAAATGTTTGCAATATTTTCAGTTGATAAATGCATTAAAACATTTTAGTTGCGTAGTATGAACATTGCTGACATAAACAGACTTTGACCTGAAACAGATTGTATTAAGCTCTGTGGGGGAGGCAGCATAAAAAGAAAAAAATAAAATATAAAATAAAAAAATAGACATTCCTAGATTTCAGAATCTGCCACAAGGTCACCGCAGTCCTTAATTAGCTGAATACATTAAGAGAAGGCTGGAACACAGATTCCATAAAGAGAGAAAATGTATGTTTAATCCTCTGTTCTTTCCTTACAGATTACCCTTTCAGAATGAGTAACCTTATTTTCTTTTTAAATATCTATTTACCTTTTTGAGCTTTGCATAGCAAAGCAGGGTTTCTTTTTTTTTTATTTCCTTCCCACTGTTGCAAAAGAAATTAATTTGTTGCTAGTTGCTATGCATTGGCAGGATTTCTGCATAAAGAATGTAAGCCATCTATCTTTGTATTCAAGATATAGTTAATCTGGCAGTTAAAATACTTTGGAAACATTTTGATGACTTATCTGGAAAAGTAGCTTTGCATTTTCAAAGAAAACTCAGAACTGTATTGCAAGAGAAAGATAAAAGATATATGAAGTGTTTGTTCCAAGCGATACTATTCATTTAAAGATCAGAATGTAACCCCACCCAAGCAATTATTGTGGAAAAACAAGACAAAAAATCCTTATACAGCTTTCTGACACGGTCTTTATTTGGGAAACAAAATAACTATATTACAGTTATAGTCTAATGGATTGCAAGCTGTTTTATTAGAGTCAGCTGAATCCTGTTTAGCATAAAAAAGAACTCTGTTTGCTATCAAGAACACATTTACATTAATATGACTTTGACAAAGTAAAATAAAATCGCATTAAGATGATGTAAGTAGATAAGACAATGAAATCTCTGTGAGATAGTTTTGGCACACCAATTAGAGTCAAGTCCCTACAGGAAAGAAACATATTTTTATACCAAGTATCCATGTGTTTTTAAGTGGTAGAGTGGCCAAAATTAATCCCATGCTTAAAATATTTCCAGCCAGGGAGAAGAGAAAGTTTATTATCATTATTTTTATTTTTCCCTTGAAAGGTAAAATTTCTGATAAACTACATTTTTATTTGCAATAATACAAACAAGTTTTGTTCTCTGCACTAGCCTGTAATCATCCTGATTATTGCAAGGGACTTTCCAATATAGAGCAGCTGAAAACAAGGTTTTAGATTACATGGTAATTTAGGAATGCATGAAAAGCCAAGCAGTCACCATAATAGAGCACTGCACAAACTTCATGACTTTTACAGCAAAACATAACATATGTTTTGTGATTCATTCAAATGATTTTTCAAGTTTTTTGGTCAAAAAATAAATCGAGCTCTACTATTGGTCCTATATTTAGGGAATCTTACTCTTGAAAAACGACGACGACACCCCCCCC
>VXAC01006232.1:15156-55840 GCA_013399225.1 Rhipidura dahli
AAAAAACCCGGCCCCCCCCCCCCCCCCCCCCTTTGATGTCTCTCCTTTTAGTTTGGTCATTAAAGCTCGGCAGTGATGGATGGTGATAATGCTGTGGGGTTTATGAGTAATCAGGCCTTGGCAGCCACAATATTTCTTTTGTAGTGAAGCTTTAATATTCCTTTGGCCGTGCATAAACTTTTTCTGCTTTTGAAATTACGCTGCACAAGCTATTCACTAAGCATTACAAAACAGATATTGCCCAAAAGCTGGTGTTTTATTTAACACCTGACAGGGTGAAGTATCCCCCCAGGACACGCAGAGCTCGGCTGTAGCACCCCTTCTGTGGTCAGGGCACGGCTATATTCACAGGAGGAGCCCCTGCCAGGGGAGAGGAATTTTTTGGCTGTGCCCCAGGCAGGGCACCCCGGACACCCCTACTCTCCTCCTCCCCTTTCACATATTTTTAGTGAACTTGCTGCAGCAAACACCAGGTGTCTCCACTTAGCTGGGCTACAGCTTAAAAAAGGGGCCTGCTACCAAAATTAAAAAATAAAAAAAAAAAAAAAACCAAACCAAAAACAGAGAAGGGGAAAAAATTAGGGTTGTTCTTTCCATGGCTTCTGCTGTGCTTGTTGCAATGCTGCGTGCGAGGATGAGGATGTACAGATGCGACATATTGGTATTTTATTTTGTCACTCAAGACACCTCTGTCAGGCAAGGCAGGACTTTCCAGAGTTTGAAATAATCCAAATTCAATCACTTGAAAGCTGCTACAATATGCAAGTCCTGGCAGCCGTTTTAAATTAATGGAACATCAGATGTGCTCTGATCCTCTCAATTTCCTTAGGCAAGGGAAATTCTGCTGCAGTGGTAGCAACAGGGGAAATATAGGGCTATCAGTAAAATACATGTCAGCTTTTGTCTGCTGATAGAAAAATGCATACAGCAAAAAAAGAGATACAGTATTTATTGCTCTGTAATTAAAATCTATTTCTATATGTGGTAAGGATTATCGTAGTGGTTTGGACAAGGGAACATTGTGCAGCCTGATCCACAGGAATGGACACTAAATAAAGCCAAAATACAAAACTCGGTTTTATTTGGCATTTTACAAATACAGCTCAATATTTTTCTTGCATGCAGATATTTATTTATTGTGCCTGCTCATGTGTTTATCAATAAAAATATTAAAATGCCCATCTTGAAAGTCCAGTTCCAGAAGACAGATTGGATTTTTGCAAGAACTGGGGGGCTGGGGGTGGGGGAAGAGAGAGAAAATCTGAAAAAACTCCATCGCAAGATGCCACCCCATGGTTTGGAGTTTACTTAGAAAGTATAAACATTCATTGGGTTTGTCAAAAGGTTTGCAGACTTGAGAACCTTTTTATCAAACCTGGGCTGTGTTTTGAGGATATGTGCCCTGAAATATGGTTTTCAAGATGCAATTCAGTAGCTTTTGCTTTTGAAATACAAACAAGCCCAAAAATTCAAATTAAGGCTCTGAACCTCGCATAAAAGCAGAAGCTTTAATGGTGCATGTTTTCTGCTGATCTGTAGGGCTAATCACCCTGGGCTATGTCCTGTCTACAAGGGCCCACATTTCATAAAGTCTTTTTCCTGAAACAAAAATACAATATAAGCTGTCAGAGTTAAATTGAGGACAAGGTATTTCTTTAATTCTGATTTTTCAGTTATTTGCTTTATATGAGGAGAGCCTGGCTTCTTCTGTGCTAACTGGGACTCACATTGCCAGACAGTATGCTTAAAAGTTATTTTTAAAAATGCTGGGGTTTGAAGGCTCTTAAATCCTTTGATGTAAATGAAAATAAAATCATAGTCTGGAACCTAACAGAGACTTTTAATCTTGATCTTAAAAGCATGAATCATACTACAGCATAGAGTAAAACTATTTTCTGTCCTCTGCACTCACCTTCTCTACACATACTGATATTTGATATTTATAGGTGGCAATTAGAGCTCTCAGGTAGTCCCAGTGCCTCCTGCCAAGCTCTGTATGCAGTTACTGCCTTGCAGTCTATGGCTGGGATTTCTACAGCCTTGCTGCTTTTCTCATTTCAATATGACATTTCAAGCAAGTCTGATTAATACAAAGCAAAGCAGAAGCAAAATGTCTCAAATTCCAGGTGTGTAATGTTGTGGCAACAAAGCTTAGACCAATTACTGTCTCAGAGCAGGAAAACTAGTGGCAAGGTAGAGATGTTTCAGTAAAATTACAGAAAAACTCTGATAGCCACTCTGGAAAGCCCAGCCACCATTTTCTGCCAGATCTGGGGCAGATCCCCAGTCCAGCCCCAACCCATCTCCAAAAGCTGCTCCACTGGGTCTCAGAAGTGCAGCCAGCACGCAGATGCCAGGTTTCAAATACTGGATGAAGAAAGGCCAGCTGAAATATGGGGGGTTTTATCAGATTTTGATCTTGTAAAATGTCAGCTTGATGTAAATGGAGAGCATGCCCTCCCAGATGTGCCAGCAGAGGCGTGCTTTCCCTACACCTGCCTGGAGCAAAGGCTTGTGACTGCCAGGATGCTCCCTCGGGATGGGCACTAAGCAGGGACAGCAGGTACAGAACCCCAGGGCCTCTTTCAGTGCTCTCCAAACAAAGGCAGCAGTGAACTCAGCTGAGGATGCTCTCCTCAGCCCAAAGGGCTCCCCGAGATCTCCTGCCAAGCCCACTGCCTGGCAGCTGCAAGGGTGCAGCAGCGTGGCTGACGGCAGCCAGGTACGTTGGTCCTTCACCCCAGCGCCCATCCCAAGGGACACAGCCTGTCAGTGCCCCTGCTGCTCAGCAGACACCTGCTGTGCTGGGAAAGGGGTGCTAGGGCCTTGAGGGGTGCCAGGGATGTTACCAGATCAGGCTTCTGTTCTCCAAGATCCTGCCATGGCTTTTGTCCCAGAAAAAACTCTGATCAGCAAGAAATGAATTCCAGTATTTGTTTACTTTCCACAGTCTCCTCCTGGTGAGTCTGAAGGCAACGCAGGATGCTTCCCACAGTTACACCCACCACCAAATCATGACAGCAGAAACAATCAAAATGGAAGTTCATCCTACCTTTATGAACCAGGCATTGAATCCCCATGTCTGAATCTTTCTGTATTTGAAGCTCTCCATTGCCTTCATTGGAGTTTTAAGATAAAGAATTTGAAGATTTGTCCCTAAATAAAAAGTACCAAGTTAATATAACAGCACAGTGAAGTTTCCATTTACTGCACACAACAGTCAAGATATTCAGACTTATGGCTCCCACTGCAATTGTAATTCAGTTTCCTTGCTCATACATAATGCTTTTATCTATTCTGAATGAGGTTATCTTTAGCTCCTTAACAAGCCCATATAATTCAGCTGTCACAGCTTCCATAAGAACAATACCTTGGAATTTCCTGCCTTTAATTCGGTCTAACTCCTGTCTATAAGCATCACATTAGCAATGTTTTCAACTTGTGTGGTGACTATGAAATCAATCATTACATACACACACTACATATATATTTATAGTGCTCGACTACCATTTGCAGAGGTAACATCTCAAAGTATTGTTAGGATCTCCTCTGGATAAATGCAACAGCCCCAGCTGGGCTGCCTCCTGTCTGTTCCAGGCTTTGCAGCTGGGCTGTTCGCTGTGAAGGAAATTCTCCTGCCCACGCAGGAGGAGACAACAGATATGAACCTGCCTCAAGTCCTTATCTACCTTTTCTGCCATGAGAACTTCTCCTGTTGCCTGACCACAGGAAGATGGTGATCCTCAGGACAGAGATGCCTCTGGCACACACAACAGAACCCCAGGTGCTGCAGAAGTGCACTGGGGGAGCTCACCCGGAGCCCCATTGCTCTGAGCTGTGCCCAGCCCGCAAGGAGAGATTGCTACAGCTGCCTCTATTCTGTGAGGAAACCAGGCAGGACATTCAGCAGCTGAGCACTGAGGTTTCCCAATCAGCCATCCTGGAGTGCACTGACAGATGGCTGGTTCTATTTTTGCCTCTCTTACTCCAGGCCCATTCATTCAGTGCACTCCTTTTGATTACACAGACCCATGAGCCCAAAACATCATCCCTTTTCTCCTGAGCATGTCAGCTGCTCTGACAGGACATGCTACCTTTCTCTAAACCACCACTCTAGAGCTTCACCACTTGTTTTGTGGCCCAGAATAACTCCAGTTTGACTGTGCTCATACTTGGCAGTTCCCCTGAGTTTCAGACCAACAGTTCTTCAAAGAAGTGCAAATTTTATCTCTCCCTTGCCCCAGAACCACACTCCTACAGACCAGCAAGCCAAGCTGGAAAGGAAGGGCATCAGGATTCAGCAAAAGGCAAGAAAGATTCAGCACAAGACCTGATAAACGTCCCTTTCTAGGTTTCTTTCCTCAAAAGCACAGGTCCCCAGAGTTCAATATACAGCAAAGCCAAAAACACATGCATAGGCAGAGCAACCCAAGAGGGACATATTATTACATCCCTTCTCAGCTGGCTCTACATTTTCTTCTCATCCCAAAAGTTTTCTAAAACTTTGCTTGTATTTTCAAACTAAGAATGTCCTAATTTGTGGAATAACAAGACCAGGGATCAAGACCAACATAAGGCTGGGTTAGGGCATCTCCAGCATAGCTCTGGGGGAGCAAGTTGCAAGCTGTGCTCTGTGGAAAAGCACAGAGTGGCAGGAGCCCAGCCCAGGGACTCAGGGCTACCTGAGCAGAGCCAGCACCACACACAGCCATTTCTGCAAAGATCTCAGCCTGGAACCCACTGTTGTTAGGCTGCTTAGGAGAACAGCTCTCACATATTTATCTCCTGTTCACTTGTGGTCAATGGTCTTATGGAAAAACAGCATCAATAATAAGTAGCAAAAGATGTGCTCTACCTTTCCAGCCCTGGCCATTAACAAAGGGCATCAGGTGGTCCAAAATTACTTCACCTTAGTCATGTTGGTTTTTACCAGCTGGGAATCTGGCCCAGGTTTCCTCTGGTTCATCAGGGAAATAAACCATACAGTATCATGGCTGAGCTGACGACACAGGTAGACCACAATTTCCACAAAATGTGGCTGGATAGAGGATAAAGCTGTTTGCATTGACCAGATGGCACAAGCGCAGTTTACCAAGTGAGGAAAAATTATCCAGCCACAGAGAGGCTGCTGCTGGCTTGGCTGGGGCTCTGGCACCAACTCTGTGCATGAACCCCAGCTTTCTAAAAAGTCTGTGAGAAGATGCGGTCCAAGGCTGAGCAGGCGGTGCCAGTGACACAGTGGATGCATATGTTCCCAGGAATACTGAGGGGCAGCCTGGCACTCTGGCAGGGGCTGGAAGCTGCACAGCACAGGCACGTGCAGCCACAGCTATCATTGGGGTTTTGCTGCTTTGGCACCTCTTCCTAATTTACTTAATTTCTATTTATGCCATTCTGTTTCTGCTTTGAGCCTTCATGAGATGCTGGCATGTTTTGTGCAGAGCCAAACTTTGGAAGGAGGCTTTGGAAAGGAGTAGTTTTAAGGGGGGGATTAAAAATGTCAAAATACTGGGAAGGGCTATTCCCTAGTGAGGGATGACTGACCACTGTAACTGCAAAAAGGCAAATGGACCAGTCCCTAGGACTAGGCCATAGGACCTGCCTGGAGATGCAGGTCCCTGAGGGTCTGTGGAATGTACCTGGAGTCTTTGAGACCTAATGGGGAAAAACCAACCTTGTTGACAACAGTTTCCACCCCTGAGTCTGAACCTCCACTAGAAAATGGAGAGAGAGGTCTGCAAAGCAAGAGAGGTCACAACCTACAGCATAAGCATGTCCCAGCTCTGTCTCTGAGGTAGGCAGTAATTGTGTCCAATTTGTAAGTACTTCTGAAATAAACCACTTAGTTACTGCAGTCGTTCTGCCAAGCACAGACAGGGGCAGGGGGTAACACTCTTCTCCTTGCCTCCGTCTGTGACCCAGTGACGCGCTTGTCACATGGACCTCCTTGGCTGGAGGTCATAAGGAGGGAGCTCCTGAGAAGCAGCTTCTAGGGAAGAGCTACAGACGCCGTGTCCGAAAAGCGCTGATCGACAGTGTCAGTGGTTAAACTCCGAGAGCTCCAATACAAGTAGCAGATGAAAAGAACACAGCTGTTGATGTTGACATGTTGCTGGCCTTTTGGAATGATGATAAACAGCTGGAAACACACGTGATGCACTGGGGAATAGGGATAGAGTGAATAATTTCAGACTCACTGGAACATCACAAATTAAAGGGCAATCAACTGAGGATGCTGAATTCTTCCTTTACAAATCATGTGTAGATCCTTTCACTACTTCATACTACAATGGCCATCAGTCCTGTGGTTTTTGGAAGGCATACACAACAAGGCTGCAGGCTTCCAGGATGACCCTGTTTCTCTTAGTCAACGACTGATGCAGAATGGATCCACAGATCTTCCTTACTGGAGGACCTTTCTTTCTTCTACAACCTCCTGAATAACTACACGGTTACTGAGTGCTCTGCGCCCGGCAGCCCCAGGCTTTAGACCACACTGCTCCCTACACATTCCCAAGGGCAGGTGGGCACTGACAGCTGTAGGACATCACTTCAAGTAATTTCTCAGTGGGACCAGTTACTGAAGGACTGAATCCCCTGTCTAGAGCTACCTTAAAATTGGGGAACTTGTTTCTGTATTTCCATAGCTCCGGTGTTGTACTCTGCCATCAGCTTTAATTGTTGCTGCTCTGAAGAAAGCCTTTGTTCAGTACAATTGCCTACTCCACAGTGACATCATCCAAGGCTGTGTAAAAAAAGCACAGCCTGGAGTAGTCAGCCATGTGATGATGTATAAATAGCACTGACAGAACAATATTATAAACTCTATTGGTACAGCTGAGATAAAGCTTGCAAGTTGCTGATTCATCTAAGATACTGGCTTGAGGGATGGCATGAGGTTCAGCTCCAATAAACATTCTCAGCTAAAGGCGTATTACTTCACCATGAATCAGCTGCTCAGATCTTTCATTCTTTTCAGAAAAGCACCTGTCTCTTCCTGCCTCGGTCCTCCATTACTGAACACATGAATTATAGGGCTTGATTTTATTTCTGCTTCCTTTATGCTGAAATATGCCACAATCAGAGAGTTCTCTAAGGCTTTATATACACATAGGAAAAGTAAAGCATTCCTAAGACTGCTTGCCAAGTGCTTGGTAACAGCAAGGTTTATGTTATTGTTCACAGCTCTATTTCTACTTTGCTTGCCACTAGAAAAACAAACAAGGGACCATTATTTCAGTAAACCTGGAAATACTGAACCATACTTCCAACATATCTGAGTAGGTAGTGACTAAGTCATTTTATGGCCTTCAGTAAGATCCATGAGAAGTCAAGTACATGTCCACGTGCAGTGTGATTTTGAAATACACAAAGTGAAACCTCACAGCTTCATGCAGGATCTCCATGGACTGGGGATGACAGAAATGAGCTCTACCAAATGTGACTGCTTTGAAATTTGGCATCCATGATTGCACTTACGGGTAACTTACTGGATTTCTGTGTGCTGGCAATTCAAGCCCACCCTGTGTTCCTCCACAGCACTATCCTACACTGTGATCATCCCCCCGCCAAGCACTGACTACATGGACATCCTGCCCCACTGGAGCAGCCTGCTCAGTACAAGCAGAGCACTTCATCTGCTGACTGCATCTCGCTTGCATCAAAGCTGCTCATTCAGGGCCATTAAAATGAGCAAGGCTTATACAATTACGGAACTTTATATTAATTTTTAAAACTTGCAGATGTTGCAATCTGTACATATGGGAATAGTGCCAAATGTTATGATGACAGAAAAGAGTTATATTGGCCGGGGTTTAAAAGTAAGGAAGCAGGGAAAGAAAAATCTCACCCTACTGCTATCAAGGCACTGCATGTATCTGGTTTTGCACGCAGCTTCTGGTTAGCAGCTTTGCCGTTCTGATAGTGAGTTAATCAGCTAATGTTTTTATGAGCACAAAACCAATAAAATGGTGTGGGAGAAAATTACAATAAATGACAGTAAAAATCCCTTATTTGCTTTTGATGTGCTTTTATATTCACTAAATCTTTTTGCTCTGCCCAGAGAAGACCTTTCTACAGTGAGTTTCGGACAACAATGCCAGCATATGATCCTACATATCTGCTACTTGTGTCAACATCCTTCTCCAGGGTGTGCATCCTTTGGGATGCCACTGTACCGCTGTGCAGTGGCTCAAAGAACATGCAGCTCTTGGGTTATTTTGGCTGAGGCTGCTGGAGGATCAACAGGCCGAGGTGCTTTGCAGAGAGCACTGAAGTGACGCTCAGTGATCTCCATAAGCAACATATGTTTTATATTTTCAACATCCCCTTTGTATTCCAGTTGTATGTCAGTACTGGTAGAGCCTACTGATGCAAAGACCAGCTCCAGCTTTGAAGCTTGGGACAGTAACAAAATAACCTGCTATTTGTTTATGTTTGTAATAAGACCTGCCATCAACTACTATTCGGTTGTGGCCCTAACAAGAAGGCTGGCCAAAGGAAACCTCTTTAGTGAATAGGAGAGGAAGGAAGTGGATGGGTTGACTGTGGATTTTCTAGATCTAATCCAAGAAGTTGATGGTTATGCTTAAAAGTTTTCAATTATTTTAGACCCCAACTTTTCAAAAGACTGCTTGGGGGACTAAGAGAAATTGAAGCATTCACTGTGTCCCTGGATAAAGGCTTTAGAAGATGGTGCAGAGCCAAACACTACAATTACAGTTTTCCTGAATCCATCAGAAGCAGCCAAGGAGCAAGGGCACATACACTGCCTCAACATAGCAGGCTCTCCCTGTTGCTGTCTTCCCCAGGCATCCCTCCCTGCTTTTCCTGCGTCCCTGTCTCTACTCCTTCTGCCACACGGTCAGCTGTGTGGATTATCCTGTGCCTTGGGGCTGGAAGAATGTGTACCCTTGTACTGTACTAGGAAGCCATCTGAGGTACTGCAGCTGCATGTACATAATCACCAGATAGTTCTGAACTGAGACTTGTGCCACTGCAACTATAGGCATGGTACCTGGGATGACATCAAAGGTACCTTTTGCACACAATCAGTTCTTATGTGTTAACATTACATTTCTGAGGTGGAAAAAAGCTGGTTTATAGAGCACACCTAAGCAGGCAATTCCAACTCCTGGCATCTCTTCCCCAGTATCTCCACCACTTGAAAGCATGTAAAGGTAGTGCTGCCTCACCCAGCCATGGATTTTCCCACAGAGCATTCCGGTGACACCACGGATTCAGGTGTAAGACTTCCAAAATAGCAGCACAATTCATTTCCATGCCCAGTTCAATGGAACCTTTCTGATTATTTTCACGGCATTCTGCAAGGGCTGTTTCTTTTCCTGCTGCATGAAATGGAAAAGCTCCTAATGTGTTCCTAAAATGCCTTGTGAAGTTAATATGACTTATTCTCTATCATCAACAGAATGATATTGGAAAGAAAGAAAGTGAGGTTTTTTTCTCCAAGTTTCTTAATATTCAGTCCTCATACGGCATAAGGGAGTAAACTCTCAATTACACGAAGACAATTACCACGAAATCTGTCAAAGCCAATAGAGTTATTCTGGGCACCTGAGTAATTTGTCCCTTGGTATGATTCAGTCTCCAAAATCCACTCTGAATATCCTTAATAGCTGTTTGCTATTCACCTACATTTTTAGCTTTCTTATAATTCTAACTTTTTTCCATGTTTCATGGATAGCTGGAGTCAGTTTCTTTCAGATGATGCTGTTTCCCCAACTTGGCTTTCCTGTGAATAACCTCCATCATCACTATGCTACTTCTGCTCAAATGTTTCATTTTTAACAATAAACATCTATCCCAGATGCCTTATTTTCAGCTTCATTAAACATTTTACTAGTTCATCCTGAGTCATGTCAATATTTACCTTGGACATGGTTCCGTATCCTTTCGTTTCTAAGACCAGAATTCTCCAGACAAGCTTATTGTTCCTGGCTTGACTTCTACAAGTCACAGCTTAAAACTTTTTTGATGTATTAAACGAGATGCAAATTCACCCAGCCATTTGCTTTGCTGTGTAATGCCAGCTGTGCCTATTCCAAACATCTCTGAGCTGATTCACTTCGACTTCTGCGTACACACAGGCCCCAAACCTGCACTCAATTACTGTGAGGTAATTTCAAAGCCATTTAATAATGGCGATTAGCAGAAGAGAAAGCAGAAACCAGGTATCAACCTCTTGGGCACAGAACCACAACAGACCATTTCCACTGACCTTTTGCATCATAGAAAAAGGTGTCAGGAAACAGAAGGGGTTGCCAGGCCCTGCAGGGTTGCATTGGCCTTCACTGTGCAAACGCGAGAGTTCTTCTGAGAGATGGGACTGCGCTTCCTCATTCCAGCTCTCTCCCCTGCTCCTGAGCAGCACAGCTGACTGCTTCTGAGCTTCTGAGGTGCAAGGGACACCTGAGGCATCTCAGCGTGCTCATCTCCGAGAAGTGCAGAGCTGCTGCCCACAGCCATCCACACCCAGGCTGCTCCTCGCTGCCATCAGCGCTCCTCATGCTTGCTTCAGGGAAGTTCTTCTAAATATGATCAAGACCACAGGGAATAAAAGTTTGAGAAATGGAATTTTCTGGATCTTTACATTGAGTTTACTTCAGGTCCTGCTTCAAAGCAGAAGCACAAAAAAGGTAGTTTGAGGTTCAATATATTTATATTTTATATCCACGTTCTGCCCTAGAATAAAACATTTTGAATTTTATATTTGCAATAAAAAAGCAGTGGTGTCAAGCTGGGAAAGTGCTTTGAAAATAACAAAGGACTTTATGTGGGATTGTTTGAGGTCATTTTATATGTTGTTCCTGACTGTATTTAAAATACCTCCTTTCAGTTTGAAATGCCTTTGTCACTCAAATGAAATCAGCAGTGCAGACTGGCAGGGCAGCTGGGCACGCACCACAAGGGGATACACAGGGAAAAAAGCACTCAGAATTTTAGACACCTCAAAAGTGAATATTATACTTGTGCCATCAACCCACATTTATCAAGAGGTGTCAACATGGCCTAGAGAAGCAGGGAGCCCCATTCTTGTGAGAGGGGAGGCAATTTCACATCACACCAACCTCCCTGAGCAAAGTACTCCTAGGAGCAGGTCAAGGAGACGGCTTTAGTTGTTACTCCAGGTGCGCAACAGTTTTCATCAGAAATGCAGGATACTGAGCTGAGTTCACAGTGCAACCACGACAGTGATGGCCACACATCACTGTGTGGCAGATACATGGGGATGGTTTAGAAAGCCCTTGCTTGGGTGATTTGGCAATAGCAGCACAAGAAAATAATTGCTGTAGCCAGCCCATGCTGTTGCCAACATCCCAGAAAGAGATGTCCACACAGTGAAATGAAGGTAATATTTCTGTGCACCCCTGACCCCACTCCAGCTCAAACACTGCTCCCATGTGCTTTGACCCAAAGGGCTGTACTGCTGACAGGACAGCCGAGGGTTTATTTGGTTTGGAACGAATTTGCTCAGCTCTAAAGCAGAGGTGATAGCTTTCTTCTTTTGGTCTAAGCTAGAATCAGAGAGATGAGCTTGAAACAGGGCTATTCAAATTCCCCTCTCTGCCCTATGTCCCCTGCATATTCACGCCAGTGAAAAAAAAGCTGCTTGAGGGACCACTGTCTCCCACAAACACCTGAGACAGAAGATAAAAGGGAATGGTTGAATACTAGATTAAATGCAAGTTTCATGTAAATGATCACTTACAGAGACCTAATATATGATTCTGTGCAAGGCATTGTCAGAGGTTTTGCTCTGCCATTTTTGTTTTGCATGTGTATTTAGGAGCTTTTTCCCCTTAGAGGATAATATTCACGTTTTAAAATTTAGATTATTCTGTCACTACATTCATCTGTCACTCTTTGAAAGGGCTTCTTTTTTTAATAAAGTGTCTTTTTTTTCTTTTTCATGTGTTACTGTATCAGAATGGAGTATTTAGGATAAGCCCTTTCAACAGCAGTGCTGCACAGGATGGGATGACATGTAGGAAGGCAGCTTTTTATAGAGTATGATCTCTTTTGACCCAAACAACTAATAAGAGTGTTAGAGGTTTTATATTTACCCTGGCTGGGGACTGTCAAAGGGTCTTCACTGCAAATCTCTCTGCTTCTAAGCACAGTCTTCATTTCCAGAGCAAAGGAAGAACCCACAAGGGACAGAGGTTTTCCTGATAGACTCCCCCAGAAGCTCTCAGGCTGGGAGTTTGTTTTGGGTTTTTGTTGGTTTGGTTTTTTTCACCTCTGTTGGGCCTGGGGTGCTACTCTAAAAAAATTACGAATTGCTCTCTTCAGAACAAAGGTCTTCGTTTTGACAGGCTGTGCTGGGCACCATCAGGTGTCCTCTCCCTGCCCTCCATTCCACCTCCCAGCCAGCGGGTACCACAGGCAGCAGGTACCCACCTCCACCTCCCTGTCTGGTGGGGCTGTTAAAATCCCCCTGTGAGGCACGGCCCATCCTTCCACCTCTGCCTGGAATGTGGATGGGGAGGAACAGTAAAGGAAGGTACCAGAAAAAAACCCCTGACTGCTGTCTCAATGTTTCTTGTGCTGAGCGTGCGCCGCCTCGGGACCCAGCTAAAATGACATCAGGTTATTGTGCCCTGATGAATCAGTGTGTTTGCTTCCTCTCCTTCACTCTTTGCCTGTATACCTTCAATTATTATTATTATCCTCAACTGGATTTTTTCTTCACATCAAAATACCTGGAAGCATTCCAGTAACTTTGTCCTGCTGCTAAATACGAGCATTTTATTTTCTAGCACACTTGAGCTTGCTTTACACATAGTATTTCACACAGGGCCCATGACTTGGGTGCTGATTGCAAGACAGAGCCATGCTATCCCACCTGTTTGAGTTCTGCTTTCTCTGCAGCTCTGGGAATTTTCATTTCACTTGTCCTCACTCCCACCAGCCATCCTGCATTTGGCCATATGATTGGTTTCCTCCTAGAACAGAGGGGACAGTCATTCAGCCTGCAGGTCATACCTAGATTATCTTTAATCACTGTGCAGCTTTGCTGAATGCAATCTCATTTCTTCTTTCGGAATGAGGCAAAAACCCTCCATGAAAAGACAGGCAGTGCAAAGATACTTCTGAATTAGTCACAGAAAAAAGGTTCAAGGCTCAATTCTTATTACCAGTCTCTCCAGTGGAAACACAGGGTAACTCCAGTAAAATCAGTGGGACTGCAGTGGTGTAGTCAAGATCCAGATCAAGACAGAGGTTTGGAAATAGGCTGCTCTGAGCATTTCTTTTTATTAGACAGCTCATCTCCTGCTTTATGAGTTATTTTGAAGGTTTACTGTATTCAAGCAGAAGCAGGAGTTCAGATTATGAACTTTGATCGCTCATGGTTTATTCAATATTTTTAATAAAGTTTGAAAAGGTTCCCTTCCATCAAAGAATGTCCCCTTTGATTAATCAATTGAATTTGATTTTTTCTTCATGGAGAATACAAACCAGTGTACTCCTTTGCCAGTTGTTTACAGGCAGCTTCATAGCACACAATAGAACAATTATTTTCTAAGTAAAAGAGCTGTGATCTGAAATGTTAATAAACTACTCAATAGTGCAGAATCTTTTGCTTCCTCTAAAAAAATAAAAAGGCGACACAATAAAGACATATCAAGCCATTTTTAATATAATCTGCATACTTTCCAAGTAACATAGTCAGTGAAACAGAGTTGTCTTAAATGGCCTTCTTCACATTTACAGCTGTAACAGCTGCAGTAGCAGCTCTGTTGGACTTGATTTTATTCAGTGTGCAGGATCAACATAAAATCTAGACTGAAAATTAAAGGGAGTAAATGTCCCCCTGACAGTCAAGAGAATGATTTTGGTCCAAGAGTATTTCTGGCCACAACTCACTTTCAAAAGCAGCTTTGTCATTTGTGCCTGGCCTAGTCCCAGTAAGTACTATTATGATTTGTTACATTTTCTATAGGACCAGGAGACCATTTATTACCCCCAAGGTATTGTATTGAGCTTCAATTATGTAATAGGCATTATTCCACTGAATATCTGAAGCTTTGTAAGAAAGTTTTAGTTCTGGAAAGAAACGTACAAGGTTCTCAAATGATTTTGAGGAAGATCAAACTTTCCCTTTTTTTTGCTAGTTGAAAGAGGAAAGGTTCCTTCTTGATATAAATCATGAATAATTTGAATAGACTTTTTTCTAAAGAAAAAAACCTCCTTTTTCTTTGAAAGCCATTGATAGCTTGGGATTCAAGCAGAAAAGAATAAAAGAAGAAATAACAGTTTCTTGCTAGGAGAGAACGCAATAGGTATGCTGCCAAATTAGTGAGATTTTAATTTAATTATAACTGAGGAGTGCATGTGTGATTTGTCCACTTCTGAGTGAGGAATGGGGGGTCTCCCACATGTGGCAGAGCAGGGGCAGGTCCTAAGCCCTGCTAAGGGCCCCTTGGGGCTGGGTTTGCAGCTGGTGTACAATGCCCATGGCCTGACTGCCTGTTGAGTGCCCTTCATGGTTCAACCACACAAACTACTGATACCTCATCCAGCCCCAAGGCATCTGCATCTGCCAGACTTGTCTGGGACCACATTAACTGCCATCAAATAACTGGTTAACTGGTTACTTGACTGCCATGAAATAACTGTTACTGGGCTGCCATAAAATAACTAATAGCCAGTTATCTGGCATCACCCTCCTTCTATTGTCCCTTAGAGTTTGTTTAAAAAAACCCATAGATTTTAAAAAGCACTGACATCTAAATAAAAATTGATCAGCTCAAAGCAATTTCACCCTTCACAAGCCATTTTACATGATTGAGGGCTTCAGCTCCCAGTTCTCAGAGGCTTCTCCAGCTCTCAATCATGTGTGAATTTTTCTCTGCTCTCTGTCAACAGCCAAACAGAACAGTTCCTGTAACCACCAGGTAAAAGTCACTCCAGCTGTTGCCTCTGATTTTGCATTTTTTAAAACTAATAACAAAGACCCTCCCACACACAATGCAAATGCAACACATACACGCAACAGCTGTTCTGCTTCGGAGTAGCAAAGCCAGTTACTCCAAGGTATTCTCAGGAAATGGAAAAGCAATGTTCTTAAGGCTGACAGATTTCTGAAATGATCTTTATTTAACGTATGCTCGGTTTAACTGGTATTTTAGTAAAATGACTCTTTATGCCAGCTGAAAAGAAAGTAGAAAGTAAATCAACAAGCTTTTCTTTCAGATAGCATCTCAAAAATTCGCCAGTGGGAATGTGCTGCCAAGGCTGCCCCTCAACCCAACCAATCCAAACACCACTGCTGGGTGAGACTACAGCTATTGCATAGGTACACTTGCATCTGTTTTGCCCTCGGTGAGAGCAAGGAAGAAGAAAGGAGGTGATGGATAATGCATTTTAACCATAACCATGCCATCCCCTGGTTATTTCTGCAGTACAAATGAGTTATGTAGGGATGAGCTGCATTTGCATTGCATTCAGCAATTCCACTCAGAGAAGCAGTTAAGCACCCTTATTTTTCACAGTAAGAGAAAAAAAGCTGGATTCCCAGTTTATCTTAAAAAATGTGAACTGAAGTAAAATGCATGTGCAAGTAGCACATTTATTGCATCAAGGGAAATAAGGCATCAAGCCAGAAGCTGATCCTGTTTGCCACTATGTAAACGATGAGTAAGTCTGGTAGGGTCAGCAGAGCAGCGGAGTCACATGAGTCACAGCACAGTGCTCTTTGGAAAGATGGCTAAATATACCACTACAGCCACTTCCAGAAAAGCTCTGCGTCAATTTGTAATAAATGCTGGCGGTGATGCTGAGCTCTGGGCACTCATAAAGCCAAAAGAATGAACAGGAATTAATAAGTGGCCTTAAACACACAATGAAGAGAATGGAAGTTTTGTCTGTGCGAGAACTGAAGAATCAGACCTTTGGTAGTGAAAATCATGACCTAATTTTTCCACCACACACATTTAGCAACCTTTCAAGTGGGTCTGGGGGGAAAAAGATGTAGAAAAGGAAACAGAATTTTCTTCAGGATCAAAGTACAGAAAATACCACTAAGCTCAACAGACCAAGTTCGTGCAAGTTACCACTCAGCTCTGTGAAAACACATAATTTTTACCAGGCTTGTCCCAGTAAATGATGACTTGCTCCTCCCAGGGGAATGCAATAATGAACCTACTGTTATCAATGAACATGGACAGCCACACCGACAGAAGCCAATCCAACACCACATCCCTGTGATTAAGCAAAACAGTAATTCCAATGAATACTCTTTTTATCTCCATCTGATACACACAGTGCTGAATCTGGAAAAATAAGAGCTCAATAAGCCATAAAAGAAATGCCCTTTGATCTTTTCTTTTTTCAGTGGGGCCATAATTTAGTGCTATTACAACAGTAGTTTCAAGTAACCAAAATTGCTTATCAAATGTATGTTTGCATTCTCTATCAACAAAGTCCTGAATTAGAAGAGATTTCATAATTCCTTATGAATTGCTCTCCTACCCAGTCTTTCCACTGGAAGCCTGATTAAATGAGTATTATTTCTTCTTAAGTGGTTTTACAGGTCGTTTATCTTAGATTTATGAGTATCAACCTACTTTAGAAGGTATTAGATAGCTTTAACGTTTGACACGTATTCTCTAAATCATTTACAGTGCTCTCCATTTGCACTAGACGACCAGTAATCTTCTCAATATTAGGTTTTATTGACAATGCACCATATAGAGTCCTTATTATATGGTAATGATTTAAGATAGGAGCAGGATTGGGAACTAATAAATCCAAAAGCTCATTTTTGATTGTTGACACAGAGATGAGGAATAATGTGCATCCATCTAAATCACTCTGTTTCTCAATAACATCACACACACACACACGTTTCACCTGCTCGAAATGCATCGCAGGGATGTGCAAACAGATCCCAATTTTTGCTTTGAGCCTGAAGGATTCATGCTTAAGACTCAGTTTTCACTCAGAGAAAACCCCCAGCAGAAGTGAGGCTCCCCCGTGGTGAGGAAGCACCAGCACCCACCTTTCAGTGTGTGTGGGAGGAGCAGGGGCTCATCCCGGCTGTCCTGGCTCCCGCCCAGCTCCCCCAGGCTGCTGCTGCTGCTGCTGCTGCTGCTGCCCCAGCCCCAGCAGAGCCCTGTCACACCTGAGTCACGCCACGGTAAATATGCCCAGTGAGATCAAGAAGCATTTCATCTGAGTAGGGAGTTAGTAAACCTGAGATCAAGGGCTTAAAAATCATCCTCATAATTTATATTTGGGAGACAACATTGAAAGCTGACATATATAACAAAGACATACCTTCATGTAGCCCCACATAATAATAATTTCACAGAAATACTGGCATTGATACTAACAGACTTCACTTGAATAATTGATTCCACTACTTCAATAGAAGATCAGCCCCCATATCTGTATTACTCACAGAAAATTAGAGTAGAAGATAAAAAAAATTAAAGTGAGAGCCTTTGGTAGCAAATGAACATCTTTCCACTGAGTTGTACAGAATTAAAGTCTCATCTGCAACCCTGTAATCCAAAGGTATGTCTTTGAAATGCAGTCAGGAGATCTGTATCAGTCCTGCTTTTGTAGTATGTCACTGGAAGTGGTTTCTTGGGGCATCAGAGCTGCATGATCCAGTGATTTGTTAAGTTGAAATGTGACATTTCAAAAAAAGGCTGGAATGATCTCAGAGCAAAACCAATACAAAAATCTGCATCCCTCTTTTATCCAAACAGATGTCTGGTAAGAAAACTTTAGTGAAAAACTGGGGTTAGTGGCAAAACTGCCCTGTGACACGTGCACATCACAACTGTGAACAACAGGGAAGGACAGCAAAGGGGTGTCTTCCTCTCACCTTGCTCATTCAGGAAACACCCCAAGATCCTAATCCAGGCTAGAGGCCTCTCAGGCACATTCAGATGTTTACAAATGAATCAGTAACAGAGGAAGTGGTGCTACGAAACACTGAGTACCCCAAGCTCCAGTCAATGCAAAACACCTTTTTAAAGCAAAGCCTTGCTGTCTTACTTTGGCAAGAGCAGGCTCAGATTTACTGGGAAAAAGGAGGAAAAAAATAAATCAAACCAAAACCAATATCCTCCCAAATGAGGGCTCCCCAGGGCCATACACCACTTCTGCCCTCATCACAAGGGAGCACGTGCAGCCCCCCTACCTACTAACCCATTAGCAGGCAATTTTCTAACACACTGTCAAAGAGCAGAATTATCACAAGTTCCATTTTCCTTACCAGTGGAGCTAACTGCATTCTAAGATGTGCTATCTACATATTTTTAAGCTTGTTTCATTCACTCAGTTCCTAAATCAGCAAAATTTAACAATCTTCAACATCTTCCTGCCATGAGTGAAATTTCTTTTACTACTGGGAAGGAGGGAGGAGGTCAAGAAGGCTTGGGAAAATTTGTTAGCATGATCTGTAATATGAATTTGGCAGAAAAGAAATTGAGAACATTTCTTTGGAAAACAATCAAAGGGCAAAGTTTTCCTCTCGGAGCTGCATGGTAATTCATGACATACATGCTCCAAAGAAACTTGCTGCTCTGATGATTAGAATAGCAAACCATTTGCTGTCTGCCTGACAGACCAAAGATGGTCATTTTTCCTCCCTTTGTCAGTATCTTTCTGTTCAGGCAGGGCCACGCGCGTGTCCCTTGACACACAGATAACGGCTGAATGATGCATCTCTGCTTGCGAGGATTAATCCAAGTTAGATATGGCACGAAAAGCAGTGACAAACAGTAACAGGGCATAAATTCTGGCTGAGTCTTGCAGAGACTGACAGATGCTTTCTCTTACCTGCATCTCAGCTGCTCCTGCTGCACATGAAAAGTGAGCATCTTCCTGGTTATTCACTCACACCACCTCAACACACACAAGCCACCAAGACAGCCGAGGATCCTGAAAGCCTCTGAGCTGAGGAAATTTGAGCCTTCAGCATCCACTGCAGCTGAACAACAACAACAAAATGACAGTGTGGAACTTATTGCCATTGAATAGTATGGTGGGAAGGAGCACAGCTGAGGGCAAAAAATGACCAGACAAGCTCACAGAGATTATGACTTTGATGATGTCCTTCGATTTCAATTGATGGGTCCATACTCTGGCTCCACAGGTTTCTAAAGTACCAATCCATGGACGGGGTATGCCCTTAGGATGCCCTGTTCCTATGCTCTTCCCTAAGCATTTCCCACAGCCAATGCCAAAGGTAGCAGCCTGGGATACTTGGATCCTGCTCTGTCCAGATACAATATATTTGATGCAACAATCAAGGCAATCATAAAAATAAGCAAGCAAATTGTCTTGGCTGAACTTTAAAAGATGTAAGATTCAAATGTCAAGAAAATGTTGTATGAAAGATCTTCAGAAATGGCTGGAAAGAGATAAATGAAAACGTTGAAATATTCATGTAGACTAACCTCAGTGAAGGGAGGCAAAATCCTGATGCCACTTTTGCAGTCACCAGAGGAACAGGCTCACTTAAAAAAGGTGCTGCAAGCAACCTCCAGTAGCTCCCACCCTGAATGACCATCCACATTGGCATCCTGAAGTGATACAGCTCCACCAGCCCCTCTCCAGGAACAGAGAAGTACCACACTCATTTAGGAGAGTAAGTTTTTTGGACCATTCTTCCTCACAGACTCCTGATGTCAAGGCCACACATCTCCCCTCTTGTTTCCTCTACCCTACCTGGCTGAGGTGCTTGTAGCAACACACCTTTTCTTTTTCTGTTGAGTCAGCTGCAGAAACATTCAAAAACACATTCAAAATACACACAACTTCCAGCAGGCCTAGGCAACTCTGTGAGTGAAGAATTCTGCATGAACAAACCTCCTGTTTAGTGCACTCTCTGTTGAGTTAACGACAGCACAGGCTTTAAACACTACTGAGTTTAAAGCAGTCCACTGTGTAAAATGTCAGGTTGTTTCTACCCTGGAAATATTTTACATTCTGTTCTTTTTGCAGCATTATGAATTCCATGCCCTGTTTAAGACTCTGCAGCTGAATGGGACTCTCAATTACATGAGTCACTGCAACTATCTTTTGATTTTTTGTTTTTGGTACATGTGATCTGAATCCACAACTGCTGGAGCATGAAGCTTGCTCTGCACACTCAAAGTGCCACAACAAAATGGGTTGAAATGCTCATTCCAAACATTCAGTTTGGAGCTGCTCGTGGCAAGCAGCACAGTGTTTTGTCACTGCTGTCACTTCCTTGTGAAGGGTGGTGGAGAAGCAGAGGACATTTCACCTTGAATACAGAACTTTGTGGTTCTCTCATACACCCTTCTGGGCCAGCCCAGGGCCAAACCTGTGCTCCAAAGGCTTTTCAGGTAAGTACAACATGCCTGTCTGGATGGATGTGTTTGAATGGTCAGCTGAATCATGTGCTGAAGAGCCTGATTTAAACAGGCCAGTGCTGACTTTGCCCATGTTTTGTGGTCAGGTTGGCAGTGTAGGTTATTGAAGAAAATGTCTTATTCTCACTTGCAAAAAGCAGAATTTGAAGCCTACGCACAGTGGCTTTTCTGGGAAAACAATTTTTCTAGGAATGCCAGTTACAATTTTAGGAAGGAAAAAGTGTGGCAATTTTCAAATTTAAATCAAAACTTAATGCAAAAGAAGAGAAGCAAGGCTTGAGAAGAAAAGGTCACGACAAAACACTACAAAACAGGTAAAAAACTGTCTTCTCTTTTTGTCTCCTTTCCCATCATTTTCAAGCCAGCTTCTTACTAGAAAAGCTGCTTTCCATCTAAACTTCCATCACGCTGTCAGTATAATGCAGAAAAGCACTGGCTGAAAATAGAGCTTTCCTTTTACCAGAGGATAATTACTAGTTGTTCACTGTTTCATTAGAAAATTCTAGTAAAGACCAGGATTTTGCCATGAAGATGCTAAAAAGCACCAACATTATATCTTAAATAGGAGAAATTACACTGTTTCATCCTCTAGCCCTGGAAAACCACCAGTTCTGTGGCAGACAAGGTAGAACACACCACCTCTTCCCTTCATTTCTACAAGATCTATCTGCTTTAAATTGAGAGCTCTGTAGGGTGGGAAGCTGTTAGGAACTATGCTATGTATGAGGATTGTAAAGAACTTTGTTAGAGTAACAGTGTGGCAAAAAAAAAAAAAAACAAAGATAGTAATACCAAAGCCTCAACTGCAGGGCCCAGGAATGACAGCATAATTATTTTTAGAGATGACTATAGGCAGTAACTCAACATGACACGAGAGACTGGAGAAATAGCAAGCCTGATTTAAACCAATTGGAAAGCCAGGAATGCAGAATGGAGACTGTTCCTAATGCACCATATTGCATCTGAACATTTTGTTCCTACCCATCTATCCAAAGCATGACGTTTTGCATTTCATATTAACATTCTGAAGACATTAAAGGATTCTTCAATTCGATGTTCATATGCTGTGTCAGAACTCACACTCTGACTGCTTAGAGACATGCTATGTCTACCTTTTATTCATCTTCCCTCCCTCAGGCTCCTAACCATCCTCCTTCCCACTCCCAAAAAACCCCAGGCTCTATTCTTTATTGGTAGCATGATTTAGTTCAACAGAAAGTTTGTTACAAACACAGTTTGTGGGATTTGGACTTCACTCTGGATTTCTGCACTACCTCAGCTGTTATGCATATGTACTGACTGCTAACAAATCATCACAGTAATACTTGAGGTTCATATACTATTTTTCATCTTCAAAGCACTTTAAAATTTCCCAGAGGTTCTACAAAATCTGGGAGAGGGAGAAAGAGCTATGGGCAAAAGTCTTTGTTTAGCATTGGTCTTAATATAAACCACAGTTAGTCCCTTTCTGCTTAGCACTAGAGCAGGAATGTTGCAGCCCTCAGATTTAGGTCTGAAGTGCTAAACAATGCTAAATTGCCAATAACACATTTTCACTAAAAAGTATTTAAAATACTCTTTGTCATATGGACAGCTCAAAAGTTCTGTTCTCACCTTTGAGTTCAAAACTAGGGAAACGGTGACATTAGCATAATGTCTTGGGAGAAGGATTTATATATGTTTTGTTAACAAAAAAGTTATATTTCATAGGAATAAACCAACAAAGAACATAATAAGGAATCAAAATATTTTTTAAAGGTAAAACTAATAATGCTTCACAAATTCCTTCAGTGTTCAAAGCAGAATAGTCAGCTTTTAATAGCTGAAAGGAAGCTCTCACCAATTTGCTGGCCAGCACTGGGAAGAGCAATCAAGAGAACTTGCAAGGGAATCATTACAGGCCCTAATTCTCCTTACCACATACCAGGGGAAGAATTTTTCTCAGTGCATGAGACCAAGTAAAATGCTCTTCAACCAGTGGACCACTGGTGTGCAGGAGCTCTGTGCCCACACTGGACACTCTGCAGAGCACACCCAGCTCCTGGTGCCCAGGCACAGCCACTGGGTGTTGCCTTTGGCTGTGGGACCGCTTCCTGCTGAGCGCACGGGAATGACCCTTCCGACTGCACGCTCAGTGCTGCGCCCACCAGGAGCAGCCCCTGAAAGGCAGCATCAAATCAGACCTTTTAGGAGAACTGCTACAAGCTTTTTTCTTCTTTTGACTGGCTGAGTCAGGCTTGCAATTTTTTTTCATTTACCACCATTAAAAAATGAGGATGAAATGAAACAAAATCTAACTTGTTACTTAGTGGTAAAGAAGTATGAAAATGCAATGAATGAAACACTCTATTTCTCATGTACTCCACTAAACTTGTAATCCAATCCAGCCTTTACGCTTCAAAGCATGACTTGCATTTCACATGCTTACCAGGGCAGAGTTCTGTGACACAGTAACTACAGGCTGCAAGTTTGAAACATAGATGTTAAACCGGTTCTTCTGAGGTCATTTATTTGGTTGGATTCCTTTTGAGCATGAAACATTTCTATAATGTCTGACAAAATATGGAAACATTCTCAGATGAAAGGATACATGCATTCCAGAAAAAATTCCACTGAAATCTAAAGGAACTCTTCTTGGGAATACTGAAGTGCAAACTCTTCAGTTATGCAATTTTAATATGGTGGAAAGAAAGAAGTGAAAGCTATTAAATTTTTTTTAAAGCTTAGGAAGCAAATTAAAGCAAAGTAACATACATATTATTAATGAACAGCTACAGTGAAAAGTGTGTAATTACATGTTAATTAAATTCTCTCCTTATTATATCTCCAGTGCCTCAAAATGATGTTTTCTCTCTATGTATTCTCCTTGTAGCAACATTTCCTGAAAAAAACCATAGGTGTAAAGCAGAAACTGTTAAATATTTCACAACTGGGAGAATGAATCTGCAGCTTTTTTTTTTTTTAAGATAGAATTTTAATTCAGAAATAAACTGAACTTCAACATGTTTTAATTATGTGTCCTTCTGTTTATAATCTTCAACTTAAGTCTAAACTAAACAACAACGCTGGCAGAACACCGTGAATTTGAGGGACTGGGATGAAGTACTTCTAGGTAAATGTTAACAGAACCATTTTCCTCTATACAGAAATAATTTTGTTCAGGCAGCGAGCCAGCCTCTGTGTGTGCCATCCCCTACTGCCCAACTCCTGCAAAACCCAGCATCACCTTTCTTATCTGGCTATTTAGGAATTTTCGGTTTTTCTGTTCTCCAAGTCTAAGCTTCTTCCTTCATTTGCAGCTTTTCATTTATGTCTGCCTGTAAAGAAAATCAGAAGAAAGAAGTGGTTATGAGGGAGCTATCTTAGGCTGCACATTGTCTTTGTGGTTTTGACACAGTGTAGTGCAGCAAGGCAGACATTATCCTGCACACCTTCCTGTTTTGCAGACAGAACGGTGTTCCAGCCTGTCCTGGTGTGATAACACGTTATCATAGAGCCGTGCACAATTCCGATGGATGGCATGGCTGCCATGAGCAGGAAGTGATCTGGGGCAGCCATTCCTCACGTAACCTTGTCTTGGGAGAGAGGCTAATTCGCCTGTATTCTCAGACAGCCTTTACCAATAGACACCAAATCAGAAAAATTGCTTTGGGATCTGGTTGTTGCCACTGTTTTCCTTTGCTGCAGATGTTTGTTCTCTAATGTAATGTGTTTTATTGAAACAGTGCTGGAATTAGAAAGCATTACTGGAAATGAACAATAAAAAACGTATTTCTGTGATGCTGCTTGTCTGTCTTAATTACAAACACAATTATGAATTTGTATCTCATTCTGGAGATCCAAACTGCTGTAGACATTGGGTGTTTAATTTGCAATGTAACATTTGTAGGGAAGGTACAGGGGTTGTGACATATTCTAATACAATCTTTGGCAGTGATAATGCATAGCAATCTCTGATTCTATGGCATTTGGAAATGTGGGCTCACTGGAAAAAGGGCCACAAACACTGGTGTTTTATGGGTAATTTATGCATATTTATCAGTACCAGCACTGATAACTGCAAAAATACAAGAGAAATGGAAGGAGTGCAATGAGAATATTACTAAGAGTCATAAAGTTTTGTTCAAACAACTTGGACAGGCTCACAGGTCTTTTATAGACTCTACATAAGCTGTTCCAAAACTCAGAGTTACATTCTTAATGGAATTTTGATAAAGCAAATGGATTTGTCCCAGAAATGCTAGCAGTAACTCAACATTTTAGGAACTTTGTGGCTTGCCAGTCCAGAAATCCCGGTTAGTGCTATTCTGCAATCTATCAATGGGCAACCACAGCTAAAATATTTTCAAAGTTCTCATTAGCTCAGATTAGAACCAAAAGGCTGGAATTTCTCTCTCAGCTTTGTATCTTTGGAGACAGCCTTCACCACATTCAATCCAAGTGTTAACAAATATGTCTTCATCCCTCTACATGATGTGTGTTCTTGGTTGCTGGAACACTGATCCTATGGGCTAATCCTCTCCCAGCCACTCCAGATGCCTTTTCTTCTCTTTCAGAGATACCTCTGTCTCTGGTCCTACCTCCAGAGAAAATCATTTACCACCACACTTCCCTACTGCTGCTGCTAAGACCACTGAGTGTCCGCACTGTGACATCAGACTGAAAGTTATTTTCAAGACTCAATTAGAGCAACAGCTGCCTTGTTAATGCATATGTTAAGACATAATGCAGATTGTGAAATCATATTTCACATATATCAAAAAATGGTATGGGTTTGATCATGAATCAGTTAAAAATCTAATTATAAGATTACTTCAGAGGTCAAGAAACTGAGAAAACAGGTAAAAATGATACACTGGTGAAAGAATTAAAACCTGAGGGGAAATTATTTCCTTTGTATACAACCAGAGTTGTAAAAGAAGAAAAAAAAAGCATTTTTCTCATCTGTGCAGTTTTGTAAAGAAAAAAAACCTCTTAGCACTGATATTAAAAGCATCAAGATCAAATGAAAACCAGGAATTCCCTCTTTTCTATTGGTAGAGACAAGAGTATGATAACATAGGCCAGAGATTCCCTCAGATTTCTAATGATATTTTGAAATGGAATATGAACTCAAATAGGTACATCTAATGATGGCATCATTATTCTAATTCATATTCCCCTCTGATGCATGGTCCAAGTAAAGCAACTTATCAATACCACACTATTTTCAGATAATATTAGGCATTTATTAAACTGCTGCTTAGTCAATAGTGTCTAATATGCTGTATCTGAAGTTCAAAGTGCCTAATGCCACGTGCTTGTTGCCAGTAAGACCAAATTCCAGCAGTTCCTTGGTGCAACTCTGTTCTAGCAGGTTTGCTTTCAATCATTTCCTATTAATTCCAGAGACAGAAGCGTCCTTCCCTTCCATGAACCTCACAAAAAAAAATCACGGACCCCTCAGAGCCTGTAGACCACATACTGACAGCTGATGTGTTCCATTAAGGCAACTCTTGTGTAGTCACACACTACCAGACAAAGCCTAAAATTGGCATAAATGACTCATTTCTTAGACACATTGAAGGACGTGTGACACAGATGCATCTAACAATTTATATTAAGCACACATTGCATATACTCCAGCACAGCAGCTGGTCCTGAACCCCTGGGAAGGAATTTTATCACTGACATCACTGAGAGCAGGATTTGGCCCATGTTTTTGACACATCATAAGGCTGAAGATACATGTTGTCATATTACTGAGTATTTTTTATCTTATCATATGTAAGCTGACTAAACTAGGAGTTATTTATAGAGGCTAATTCACATTTTTACAGCATATGGATGTGCTTTTTGCCAGCTTTAGCACAATACAGTTTATATTCATTAAGACTGAGCTAGCTAATTAACCATAGACAGAATTAGTGAATAGCTTTCTAGTAATAGTACCTCAAGGTTGCCAGCAATTTCATTTGGGATTTTACACACTGCAGACTTCTCATCTTCAGTAGTGACTCCAGCCACAGCATCTGCCTCGGAAGACGCTGCCTCTGGACGGGGCTCTTGCTGGTCATCCCCCTGGTTAGACCCCTAGCAGCAACCAGCCACAGGTTGTAGTGTTAGTCACGGGTGTAGAGTTAGAACATCCTCCTGCCCTCTACAAGACCCAGCAGCACCAGCACAAGGACAGGCAACAATACACAAAGCTGCTTTTGGGAAGTGCTGCCTTGACAGAGACCATCATGGCTGTCTCACGCTGCCCGGGCCAGGCGGACACATCCTCACACAGGGCGAGAGCCCGGAGGGGCTCACTCAAATAAATGTCCTCTGCTGACTGAATAATGCATTAAAAGTCATTTCATTCAATCTTAGAAGAGAATGCATGCTATGATCTAGAGAATAAATATCACCAGCGACTGGGATCCAATGGAAAATCATAGAAAAACAGCTTTAAAAAAAAACCCAAAATAAATTAAAAGGAACAAAATTATACCTGGAATTCTGTCACTGAAGCTGAGGGGGAAACTGCAGGCTGGTCAAGTTCAATCTCATCCTGGCAGTATTAAACAAAAAAAAAAAAGAAAAAAGAAGAAAGTAATTCATGTTTAATTATTGCTCAGAGGTTTCTTGCAGATTTTTTAAAATGGAAATGAAATGGCTGGCAAACAACAAAAACAATAACTTTTCTGTTACTATCCAGGTGCTCAGAACTGGAAAGCATTCTGAAAATGATTATAGATCAGCTTTAATTTCTAGTTGCCTCTCAAGGGGCCCTCTTTATAATACTTGGAAAGAACAGATGATTTTCATAATTTCATAACACTACAGCTTCTTACTCATGTGGATAATTACGTTTAGAAAACACAGTGCTCAGGTAACATTCTGTCTTCCCAGAGAAAATTTGTCACTTCTGAACAGGGACCTTGCTGCAGTTCGCAATTGCAGGGCTGTATCAAAGGAGTCAGTTGGAGTGAAGCTGCAGTGACACTGAATCAAATAAGGCCCTAAGCAAAATATTTTAATATGTAACCATAATTTAAGAGTCGCTAATGGCCAAAGTTTTGCTGCTTCCTCTTGCTCCTTTGCTGTGACCGTGGGAACCTCCCTGGTGTTGTGCAGGTGTGTGACCTGCAGCTTCAGGAATGCTCTGACAAGGGCAGGGCTTTGCCCCCTCGGAGCAGCTGGATGAAGCAGCGAGTCCATGCTCAGGTTCTCAGGAGCGATGCAGAAGGCAGCCCTGTGTCCTCGAAAGGGACAAGGTTTGGTGTCCTACTTTAAAAAAAACGGATGACAGAGAACATTTGTGCCAAATAGGGCGAAAAGAGGCATTTGTGAACGAGCAAGGAGCAGGGCACAGCACTGAAATGGTGTGGCTGGGGCCTCTACAGGGGAAGTGCCCATCGAGAATACGAGGCAGATGTTCCAGTTCTGAGTCAGCGATTGCAAACAGGATTTTGCTTGGATGGTGTAAGTAAACGACATTAATTCATATCAGGGTAATTGCAGCTCCCATAAATTAATTTCCTCATACTTTTGAAATTGTAGCTAAGTTGATATTTGGGTCATTTAGTTATTTACTACAGTAAAACATGATGAAAATATTAAAGATTCTATATATCTCCAGAAGTGATAGCAACAATTGAAAATAAAAAGTTAAACCTAGCCACTTCATGACAATAAAAATCTCTTTTGTAGTCCTAAAGGCTTTTCAGAACTTCTGTTTGAACTCTGTCACTATCTCCAAGGCTTCCTGTCATGTGTGAGCTCAGTAAAGCAGGTAGACAGTATTAGCCCATGTTTATGAGAACCTAAAAGGCTGACAGAAAGATTTACAGATTATAAAAAAAGCAGATTTATAGAAGCATTTTTTTCTATCACTTGTAACTCAAATTTTTAGCATTTTGTCAGTACCTACATACTCACAAAAGAAATAGAAAGTTTGGGTTTTGTATCAAAATGAAAAAACTGACCTAAACTGTATTTCTTTCAAAAATAAAGATACTTTGTTTTAAAATTATATGTTTTTTAAAAAAACTAGGGCTTTTTAAATTTAGCAATTATTTCCATTTTCTCAGATTTCTTACCTTATATTTTCTTAATAAAACTACTAGTTGAAGCTGATGAGAATTCAAAATTACTTTCTGCTTCATTAAAATAATATTTTTTGCTCAGTTAGTTACCTATTCACTCAAAATATATTTTTTTTATTTAGATTAAATCATTATTCCATTTATTCTGTCCAGTCCAAATTTTTAAAAAGCAAACTAATGTAAAAAAATAGACCAGGTTTTTAGAATCAATTCAAAGATGATCAAATACATTTTTGTTGCATGGATAAGATTTTCAGAGGTTCTGTTTCTCTGAATAATATTTTTACTTCACTGCATCTTTTTACAGAAAGCCATTCTTTACTCATCTGTTCCATGTCTAATAATAACCCTTGGATCATTAAGAAATAACTAAATTACAGCAGAACTAGTCTCTTTAATGAGCCATAATAGTCCCAACATTCAGCTAAAAGTTTTTTTTTAAAGACTGTGAAACTTCAATGTAGAATATGAAGCATTTTGTTTAGTAATAACAAGTTTATGAGCAGGACTACAGTTTACAGCCAAAATATAGTGACCTAAAAATGCCATTCTGCATTGCTCCTTCCTATACATTGTGTCCTTAACAAGTCCAGGGGAAAATGAGAACGAATGAATTGTGGTGAGAGCTGAAGCCAACAAACGTATTTAAATGAATCCTTCTGATGCAATACTTTCCTTAAAAAAATACAATTAAGTCTTTGTGTTTCCTTTGAACAAAACCTCATGTTTAACAGCACCAATGGCTCTGTAGTAAAATCTATTTAAAAACAGAGAAGGAGACACCGTAAGTTTTATACAGTTACAGTGGCTTTAAAAAAATGTTGCTAGTTTCTGAAGTCTGAGTAAATTTATGGTGAATTACTCCCACTGACCTACATTAAAAACTTCATCCTCCTTTTTTAATTCCTGAAGATTTGTCATTGTGTGAGCATTATTCACTATGACAAAGATGCATTACTCAAAGTGTCCTCTTGAATCAGTATAACTATCGAAATGTGAGAAACAGTTTGGCAAGATGATAATGCCTTAAAATTAATTGGCAATATTTTCCTGCACATTGCGGTCCAGCGGGTCCACGGGAATTCAAACATAAAGAAATTGTGAGGCAGTTGCACAAATGTAGCTGGCATATCAATGTCAGCTGCTCTGAAAGAGACTGGAGGGACAATTAGATGCACTGTTCTCACCAATTCTGAGGTGAGGTGGGGTGCCAGGAACCCACTTGGCATGAAGAAATCACCATAGGTTGATGTGGGACTGATGGGTCAGCACTTTCCCAGCCCAGTGGCACCAGCCCAGCTGAGACCTGCAGCTGGTGCAGACACTGCTCTCAGAGGCTCTCAGCCCTGTGACACAGTCCTGCTCTGGAATTCTTTCTGGTACAAGTGTGCATAAAGACAGGTTTGTATAAAAAGTGCTGCCTTGTTCTGTGCATTAACTAACACTCTTTTCTTGTTGTAGAGAGGTAGCAAATTGCCTTTTTACAAATGTAGGCAGACAAAAGACAGTAAAATACAGTACAAAGGGAAATTTCTAAAACAGAATAATGGCAGGAAAGAACATTGGTAAAGCATTCTAATAGATGAGTTCCACAGATGTGGTAGTTGTTACAAAATTTGCTTTGCATAACTTACCAATATACCATTACATTTTCCCCCAGATGTTATCTGTTACTTAAATTAATTTTGCTTAAGTTACTATTATTGCAGATTTTATCCATGCTGTATTTTATTATTTAAGTTTCTGTGGCATAAAACAAGCCCTGGCTGATAGCATTACATTTAATAATATATATAAGAGGTTTTAGTATTATAGAAATGGCTGCTGGGTATATCTTAATAGTCACAGCACAGAACGTCTGCTCTCAAAATATTATGTAGATTAAAACCAGCTATTTACTTACACTCTAATTCAAGGCATTGGAAAGGTTTGCAGTATTTATGTATGTGGTATAAAGGGAAACAACCTACTCCAGGAATAAATATCAGAGTTTGGAAATTAGCAAAGCTAAGGTCAAGGTCAGTTTGGATTTACTAACGTACTTGCTGAAAATGAGAATTCAGAGTTTATGTTTACTTATTTCATAAATGAGATAAAAGACTGAGGGGGTGATACATTAGCCTCTTTGGTAGAAGGCTTTTGTATCACAGAAACATTTTAAAACCACCTTTTCAGCTTGATATTATCTGAAATTCTGTACTCCTTTCCACACAGTCTTAACATAAATTCTCTGCAGCTAATCTTACCAAACACAAGAAAATAATTATTTATAAGGATTGGAAAAAGGATCCCATGTTCATAAATGACCATTTCTAAAGCCTTGTAACATCTTGCAAAGCCTTTCAATGGATTTGGGTTTGATTTATACGAATGGCAGATGAGTTTCAAAAAGGGAGTTCTTTGTGCATTATTCTCTATATTCCTATCACCTGTGTAGTTTGTACTTGTATGCCATGGGACCTTACGCTACCAGAGACCTGCACAGACTTCTTTCATATATATGTGAGATTTGCTATCAAACAAACTCTGTAAGACAGGATTTACATCAGTTTGCTATTCATGCTAAGCATGCCTGGCCACACACCTACAAATGTGCTGAATTTCAGCTGCTGCAATAAAAGGCATTTACAAGAGATGGTTTGTTGGCTGCCTGTATTTCATGTGGTTGAATTTGAATAAATACCTAATGGACAGAGATGCACTGATTCAAACCAGTCTGCTTTTTTTTATCCCTCCCCTTTAACCTGCCAGCATATGCAAGGACAACAAATCTACCCCACCTGCCTGCAGAGGCATCGCCCACCAGCATTCCCACAGGAGGCTCCTAGGAGGCTGCTGACAGCTCTACAAATGTATCTGCCATCCTCTTTTGCAGCAGTTTAATACATGAGGTCCAAAGGACTGAAGGATTTTACAAAGCACTCAAAAATTTAATCCAGATATCTGATCTCTATGGTGTGACTGAGGTGGCAGAGCTTCTTCCTGCACACCCTCGCTGGATGCATTTGTATTAATATTAAAAGTAGAATTAAGATCAATGAGGGCCTAAAACTCTGCCTCTGAAGGATGTTCCCCTAATGTTAATGATGCACATGGAAATTCTGCATGTGGGTTCCTGGGCAGGAGTTTTCAAGCCACTATTCCTAAAAGAGACAGAAGTTCAGTGAGTCAAAGGTAGGCTTTATGCTCTTTTTCCTGCATTTCAAAATCCAAGTCAATATGTTCTAAAGAGAGTTTTCCATGTTTCTGAGCTGAGATGTGAATCGACTTTGTTGACAATACATTAGTAATTAATCTAGTCTAAAATAGCTATTTGAAGCAATTTGGTGCCTACATTGACAAAACAGGATCTCCTCCTCCCCCCAGGAAGCTGTAAATCAGTCAGTGACATCTGGCCTCAAGGACATCAGAGTCATCTGAAATGTGGTAATTTATATTAATGAACATCAATATTAATTTTTAAATAAAAAGAATTTGCTACTGCCATTATGTTTACATAAGAAATATTATTTATAGCTTGTGTTCCTCCTTTCCTACATTTTGCCCATAAATTACTGTAAGGAAACACAATGTCACAGTTATAAATATTTTTCCTTGGAGTTAAAGCTTTTACATATCCTCTTACTGTTTTCAGTAACTATATGAGGACAACAATCAGGATTTTCTTGCTACTCCAGGAACTGCTGCCAATTTTAATGCTTGACTGAGTAGAAAAGGGTGCTTCTACAAAAACAACCAAAGCCTTCCTCTCTAGAGATATCTTAATGCAGAATGTCCTTAATACCTAGATTCTGTAAGAATCTATCTATCCTAACATACCAGGAAAAAAAAAAACCAACAAACCCCCCTGATTTTACTAGGCTGCAGTTTTCTTCTACTGCTTTTACCAAGCTTCCAATTATTGCTGCCAATTTGCAGATTATTTGGAAAGACAAAATGAAAGACATAGAAAAAAAAATCCCCAGTTGGCTTTAATGCTGAGGACACATCACTAAATGATTCACCTTGGAATGGTCACTCTAAACTCGCATCGTATTTAGCATTGCCGAATCTCCTAGAGTTATGGGATTACAAGAGAATCTCAGCTTTCATTTAAAAATAAAGTTAGCTCTTATGGTTGCAGAGGAAAGATTGAAAACATAAATCTTGAAATCTCAAAAACAAGACTGCAAGGAAAAGGAACCAAATAATTATTTTTAAGCAACTCATGATTTTTTGGCCTATGTCTCATCATTTTAAATGCTCGAGGTTAATGTAACCCTTTTAAAAATAGTATCTCCAGATTTTCAGGAGGGGTGAAGGATTTTATTTTTTTTTTTTTTAGTTCTTGAAAGTGCAACTCTTGCATGTCTGGACTCTTCAAAGTAGCAACCCCCCACTTTCCACTTCAAGGGCACCCATCAAACAAGCAAAGAGAAGCCAGCTCCTATTCTGGCTGTACAGTCATAGTCAATAGGGATCTAAAGTCATTTAAAAAACAAAAAAAACCTGAAAAGCACCTTCCCCACAGTAACCACCTATCTAGAGCTACAAACGTTTTTAAAAAATGGAGGCCCTTTTTATTATTCACGTGATCACATCTGAAAACCATAAAAGTAAGTTGTGTTGAACCCAATGACAACAGGCAGTCTAACGTTTTGGTGGCATCCACCTTTATCTGGTTGGAACTTTACACCTCCTTGTTGTGCATCTCTTTTCCCACATTATTTTATCAGTAAAGATCCAATATGAATGCTGAAAACGTTATGATAAAAATGTGAAACCACACTGGGCCAGGTGCATCTTGGTACCTCTTTCTGGGACCAGGCTTCAAACATTTTATAAATACTTGCTGCAATTCCATACTCTCAGAAAAGCAATTTGCATGAGATCATGTGCCTTTGGCAACAAAATGGCCTATAAGAATTAAATTGCTTAGGGGGCTGGTATTCATCACACCTGCTTTAGGGGCTCTGTCAACCCCCTAAACCCCTCCTTGCAGGAAGTGCAAAGATGATTGCCTCTCCTGAGAGACAGTCAGAGCAACTAAGATGAATTAAGAACCTAAAAATTCCTTAATGTACTTGCCCTGGACTGCAGAAGCACAGCCTGCTCCCTCTCCTTCTCCCTAGGGGAACCTAGGAAAGCTGTCTTCCTCACTCAGGGTCTCTGGTTTGCTCGGTGCTGAGAAATATGAAATATTCCCTTTTTTATTGAAATTATCACTGCAGGAACTCAAAAGATGATTACCAGTACCATGTGTTCCTCTTGCATCCCTGTGTGTAGAGGAAGAGTCAGACAGCGGTTGGCACTATCCTGGACTGTTTTTTCCAGGTGTTACATCCCACATGCAGCTATATCTCACCAACTCTTACTGTTCCACAGGGCTTTAGGTCAGCCCTGAGACTTCCAAAAAAAGCCAGCCAATGTAGACATGCTTGTTTCCAGCACATGTGAATTTCCAGTGTGTCTCATGCTCTGTACGCACCAGCTCAGAGCAGCCTGTGCCCCTGGAGCTGAAGCCCCATCAGATTTCTCATAGTTCAGCAAGCAAAGACTTCAGGTTTTACCTAAACAGGAGTGCCATGCACAGCAAACAAAGGCAACAAGAAGACTCCAAAAACCTGGGAAAACCTAACCCACCTCACCTTTTAGAACAAAAAGGGTTTGAGAAGAGCCTGGGGGCTCCTGCTGAGAAAGTCTGTCAGCAGAAAAAGAGTATTTTGCTGTTGATACAGTACAGTGCAGTCACTGCCTGATGCTGGAAAGAAGTCCCACCTCCTGCCTTTGTCTGCCGCTGCTCTTGGACAGGTTTCCCTTCCTACCCACTTCCTCCAAAATCAGCCTTTTCTCCACAAGACTGGTCATGGACAAGCCCCTGACACAAATGCCCCGTGCTCTGCACGTTCTCTCAGCACCAAAGGCCAGGTGAACGAGCTCTCTCCAAGCTCCTCTCAGTCATTAGGTGCATTAGATGTGGATAGGCTTGTCTGTACTGATTCATCCCCAGCTGATGCTACAGAAAATAGCTGCACTAACATTTAAAAGGTTGCATTAAAAAACCCCCAAACCAATGCAACCTAAGGAATATCGATCCAGAGCTAAGAGGGGAAAATACTGCTCACACAATTTCAAAAATACAGTATAGATTTTTTTTAAAAAAATATGCCACATTAGAAAACTTTCCAGAATATATGGCCACATAAAAATGGGGAGCTTGTGTTCTTTGTTATTAGACCTAAAACATAAGGTCTTTGCCTGAGTGTGTAAGTTTCTGTTAAAACAACAATTTGTCCCGTGGACTGTAAATTCAATTACTGTTTTTATTGGAATCACATTTTGCTTTGGAAACAATCATGCAGAAAAACAACCAGTAACTTAGACATCTTAAAAACATCTCAGAACAGGCATGGCTCTGAGAACAGATCAGTTATGGTAATTCTTCCACTGTGAACTACAAGGTTTTTAAAATCCATTTCCATATTTTTAATTAACACCTAGTTAAAAAAAAAAATTACTGTAGGTCATTTTAATTACAAATGGGAAAACAAATTTGTTTTATCAGAAAATTGATTCAACACTATTTTAGGGACTTATTTTTCATGTTTTTATCATAAAAATTAAGCCATTAGCATGCATTTCCCAATTTGGGAAAGCAGAAGCAAGCCAGTTCTTTTCTGAAATTTCAGAGTTACAGTTTTCAGTCACCTCTCTATGTGAAACTAGTCTATTTTAACACCAGAATATTTGATCAGCACACACAAAACCCCCACAGAAGTCTAAGATATCGGTACTTCTTTACAACTCCATTTCTATATAACTTGAATCTGCAGAGTTCTAACCACAGCCTGTTAGTCACAAGGAACCACCCCTTCCTTACGTGACACTTGGATTTGGTGCCACATTGTAAAGAGGCTCCTCTCGCTCCGTACGTGTTCATAAATCTGTTTATGCCGCATCTCAGCTGGAGTGCCCGTGTTTGTTTTAACTCTCCCTTTATAATCCTGTCATTCACATTAGATAAAAACGCAGCTGTGGGTAGGGGCAGGGCTGGTCTGGTGAATGCAAGAGTTAAACAAAGCCTTGCCTCAGCACAGCTCGGCTAGGTGGGTGATTTGAAATCTAGTAAAGCTTCTCCTTGGTAAACTGCCAAAGCCAACCACACCTTTGATGATGTGAGGTTGTTTTTGAGAAGGTAACATCTCCTTACAGATTACCTCCTCCCACTTCGACTTGGAAGGTTTCTGAGAACAGTCATTTCCATTTCTGTTGGGGCATGAAATGGTTTCTGCTGAGAAAGAGCATAAATCTCATTCTGCTTTGACTTGTTAGGAAGCTCACGACAAATTCGTATAATCCAGTGTGGATCTTAAGAATTTGTTTACACAATGCATGAGAAGAAACAAACATCTCTACTGAATAATTTCTCTCCAATTAAACAAACAAACAAACCAACAACAGGATCTTAACTCTTTAGCCCTTATAAATTCTGTTAACTACATCTTCCAGAAAATTAGAGACACACAAGTAACAGAAGCAACAAAAATCTAATTTTTTTTCAAAGATTTCCACAATCATATAGAATTCTATCACAACTAAGAATAGAGAGCAAACACTTCCAACTTGGGAGTGAAAATCTTGAGTCAGCCATAGAATAAGTGAAGCTAAAGGCTACTGCATTGAGTTGTAGACTGCAGCCTTTCCTCTCCTCCCCTTGCGCTTTGTCTTTCTGAGAAACCCTGTTCTACAAAAATAGGCAAAGAACATGTGATCACAAAGTTTGCACACAGTTTACCTGATGAGATAAAGACAATGTGTCAGCTTTTGATGGGAAAAAATGAAGCAATGATGCCAAAGGGTTTTATTTATTCCTTTCAGCAGCACCTTTTCCTTGGCAGCTTTCCTAAACAGCAATGTCATAAATACCTAGAGGGAGCAAACACCCAATGGCAGCATCTTCTCTTGAGAATGCAGAGCCATACCCAGAAACATGATATCACCTACTCTGAAGTTGCTGTATTTTGATCTAACCCTCAGAAGAAAGCACTCAGCAGGTACATCCAATGTGTCTGCAATGCCAAGCAGAGAAGTGGAGAAGATAGGAAAATCACTAATGGTTAGGAAGCTGGGCTGGCAACTGAGAGAAAGGCAGGCTGGACGAGGACACAGGACTTCATTTGGTGCTGTGGAATGCAAGAGCAAAGCGATGGGAAGCAGCAATCACTCCTCATGGGTGGAGGAGAGGCACTAAGGCTGAGCTTAACTTGGAGAGCAGATCAAAGATCACACTGGAGACTCCTGGAGGCGGGTCCTATTCACTTCCTTACATCAAGCTTTTCCCTCCAATAGTCCCTTGCTCCATCCAGACAAAATGTCACATATCCCAGGTCCTTTTCTCCATTTTCATTTTAAAAACTGGCAGAATGTGAAGCAATTCTCACATCTGTCACTGGGTTTGTGCTTTTATGTTGGCCAGAAATATTGACCTATGCACTGAAACACAGTCCATACACACACATACATACATACATACATATATATATATATATATATGCATGCAACTACTAAATGTTGTTTAGGCCTGGAAGGACTGAAAAATAAAATAAGAAAAGAAGGTTTTTGAAGGAGTCAGTACCAAGAACTGAAAACAAAAATGACTCAACTAGAGACCCTAAAGAAAAAGACCTTACCAAGCGTGACAGACAAATTTTCAGTGAAGTCCCTCTGCATAAAGTATCTGCACGTTTATAGACTGGTTTAAGAGATGTTCTTCGCAGGTGTCCATTGTATCATGCAAACACCCTAATAAATCATCCTGGATGCGGAAGAAATAGAGCTGATAGGAGGTACTTTGAAAAACTTGGCCACAGAACCAGAGACAGGTTATTTTTCCGTGACAACAAGTAATAGATATATTTCTCTCTCCATGGTGAATTAGTCTCAAAGCAACACCCTCCATCAGAGAAAGACCTTAAGGCGCTCTTATAATAGAAGCAAAAGCCAAATTGAGCACTTTAACTGGATTTTTAAACAGCCCTAAAATTATTAAAATAATGAACTTTAAATAATTATATTTCTACCAGTGTTTTACTAGTTCTCTCCCTACCTTCTCTGATTTTAATTTTCTCACTTGTCAGCATGTCTTGGCAGTGAGAACAAGAAAGACCTCAAACCTTTGCTGATTGCTTTCCACGCAATCTGATTTCTATAAATTAGAAGTTGCTGATGGGAAAGCAGACAGCAGTACCCTTTGATCAAGATACACATCTTGATCTCTTTTATCATTTTTTAAAAAAACAATAATATTACAACAAAAAAAAAATCATCATACAAGCTTTTCGATCAAAGTGTGTCACTGTCTGCTTCCCAGTCAACATACTGCCAGTAAATTGGCGAGGTGCCCGGAACGCGCAGGCAGCAGCTGGTGGGTTTGATTACCATCTGTAGAGCCACTAACGTATAAAATATTGTGTCTCCATCTAGTGGGCATCTGCAGTTCACAGGAAATTTGAAAATGGGTTGGAGCTGACTTCCGTGGGTGGCAGAAGGAGCTTCACTTGACTCCCCACCAGCAGAACTGGGTTATTTGAAACAAGGAAGGCTTTGGAGCTTCGCCCCAGTTCCATCCCTGCACTGGCACTTGTCCTTGAAATCATGTTTTCTACAGAGGCATTCAAAGAACAACTATTTCTGTTCTCACAACAAACCACCTCATTCCAGTGCTTTGCAGCACCCTGGAAGTCTTGGTGGCCAAATTTGAAAATGTAAAAGAGGTAACAGGAAAAGGAAGAGCAAGGATGCCATTAATGACCAGAACTCCTGAAAGAAACAATAAGGAACGAGATGAATATGCCAAGACAATGTCTTTCCTTATATTAAAATATTAACTGCCCCCCCCCACCCCCCCCAACTATTTAATGGCAGGACATGCAAAATGCCTGTTAACTCTCTCATAAGGTTTCTGATAACATATTTGACTGAAGAGCAACGGGTAAAACAAGATACAAAAACCTGTTTTTCAGGAGAGTGCCACAGAAAACAGTCCTTGGGACACAGATTTTAGAATCCATGTGGCCACCCAGAGGAGAAACTGAGGCACAAGGCAGCACTAGAACAGCTCTCTCACAACAGAGACAGGACTAGAACAAATAGTTAATAAAGATGAATTCTACCCCACTCGTTACACCATGCTCCTTTTCATCAATTACCATCCTTTTTGACAACTACTCCACTAGCAATGTACTGACTGGGCATATTTTATGCACAGCCATCTACTGTGAAAACTGCATCCTAATGAAGAGTATCAGTACAGCAAAATGAAATAAAAACCAACAAGACCATACTATTGATTTTTGTTCATTCGCACGGACTAGACCTAAATTCCCTTAGCTTGAGAAATCTGTTGAGATAACTCTCCAACACAACATGATTACATTTCATGTAATGACTTCTTTGGATGCATGATATGTCCTAAAACAACTCCTCTTTTTTTTTTTTTTTTCTGAATATCTTTTAATAAAGTTGTTGTAGATGTGTTTTGATTTGACACCTAAACTGATTACAGTAAAACATTTTTTATTTTTATCATATATTCCATTGCATTAGAGGTAAGTTTATTACTCTATAAATAATTAATTCAAAGGAACTTCAGTTTAACAGCACCTAATAGACACAGTCACTTAAGGTAGCAAGCTGGCAAATTTCAGCTTAAAATTAGAAGCTGATCTGTCTTCACATAAAAGTCAGCCTCTCAGAAGAAAGCATCAGTTTTAAGAAACTCAGGCGTGAGCACTTAAAAATGAAGTCAAGGCATGCCAACAACTTTTATACTAATTTATTATATTGCTTGTTTGTGCAGGAAGGGGATGAGATTTGTTTCAGTCTAATCTAATAGCCTTTATTTCAACAGAAACTAGAAGAATTAGAAATGACTGTTGTTCCCTCAACAATTTGCTGTGATAGAGGCTTTATTTTTCAGGTCAGCACTCTCCTTTTTTGATTGCTCAATGGGAGTGCCACAATGGCTAAAAAAAGAAGGCTCTGAAACTTCAGGAAATAGAAACTGCTGACTACCTGTGAAGGAATAATGATTTATAATATATGAATAGGGGCAATAATTGGGTAGCAGGCTGTACTCAAAAAAGCCTTAATTCACAGATCTGACATCAGAAAGTCATAATCCATCGATCTAGCATCAGAATGATGGATTATGACTTTTTGAGAATATGTAGACACGTCAGCTTCATGAGCATTCCGGGAATTGTAGTCCAAATTGTTTTACTGAGGTAATTTGAACAATTTCAGCTTTTTCCAATAAAGGTGATGCACTAATATTTTGAAATATAAAAGTTCTGTTGTTTTGCTTTTAAACCCTAAAAATCCTCCAACTAAACACCACAGGTTGCCATACCCTGAGATTCAAGAAGAATTTTTTTTTTTAATCACTTCAAGTCTGTGTAATTTTCTTACAGAATACAACAGTTTTAAAACATAATTGCTTTTTATGTCAAAAAAGTTTTGTATTCAAGTTTGGACGCAAAATAAACAAGCTGCAAAGTAAGGGATTAATTATCTTGTTTTCTTTCAGAAAAGAACTGACACATCCTATGCATGTTTTCCCCCTGGGCTACTTAAAAAGAAAAGTTATTATGTGCATTTAGATAGAATTTTTTATGTAAAGAAATAATACTCTTGCAATGCATGAATACCTAGAGGTTGAAATATATATTTTTATACAGAAGCTTTTGACATTTTAAATTTAAAAAAGACATACTTGGAACTTCACACTCCTCATAAAAACAAATATGGACTAAAGTTATTGAATAAAATATTCACAAAAGTGCTAGAGATCAGTTCATTGAGCATCGCACACTTATTTAAAAGTAAACCACAATTTCATTCATAAAATTCCATTGCAAAATCTTCCACTGGCTTTTTCCCATTACAATTAAGTAAAACGCCTATCAATTAACAACTGCTACACTAGACTAATTCAGCGGCTCAGATGGCTAAGAGTTCTTCCAAAAATGTTTCTGCTTCAGTGAAGTGTTGAGAATAAAAAGAAAATCCCACATTAAATGTAAAACATTACTAAGTATTTTCAATGTATACTCATATTAAAACTATAAAAAACCTGTGACTAAAACCTCTTCCAAAGGTATAAAAACTTTACGTTATACAAGTAACAAGGGCTAAAGGGCAAAAGAAACAAACCAAACCAAGCCAGGGTTGCATATCTCTGGATTTTTTTTTTTT
>VXAC01006232.1:55873-91438 GCA_013399225.1 Rhipidura dahli
TTTTTTGGAAACTCATTTGTCGAGGGGGCTGAGTTTCTCCTCCTCTGGTTTTTCTCACTTTATTTTCCTTCTTACTCACAAAATGTTCTAAAGGGAGCTTATTAATAAGGGAACTACTTAGGTGAAGTTTCTTGGGTTCCCCCCCCCCGCCACCATTTGTGCTCCTAAACAAAGCTATCATGGAGGAGAAGTCACAGGGCTCTTCTATAATGGCTGAAATAATTTCTTTCACTAAGCCCTATGTACACATTAAGAAAAGACATCCTGGGTCCAGTCTCAGCCCAGATTTCAAAGCAAACAATGACAACAACAAGAGCAAAGGAAGGGAAAAAGCTGCAGGAAAAATAATGCACTTTTTAGAGCAGGCAGAAGCAATTTACTTCATTTTGACAACTAAATATGAAATAGCTAATAAAAAAAATCACTGCCACATTCCAAAAAATCCTTCCTCTAAACACACCTAATGTTCATAAAAGTCTCACATAAAGGCATCACATCACTGAAAAGCAACGACTTCTTTAAATGAGCCTTAAGCAACAATCACACTGCACAAGTGATCAAAAGAGAGAGCACCTCATGCGATTAACTTTTCCGGGGAATTACCATTGGCAGGCTGTAATTACTCACTTGGAAGGCAGTCATGGGGACACCATGGCCAACTGTTCTCTGCCTGTGATTTATATGCCTGAGGTAATGACCAGTGGCCAGGATATAAGTGTGGCAGCTCCCTTCAAAGAGCCTGTTGTGCAGCACTAAACAAGGTTCACTATTACTTCATCATCAAACCATCTTCTACCTGCATCTTCCTTGGATCCTTTTCGACCAAAGTACTTACCCAGCTCAACTCAATTAAGCTTGTGACATCAAATGAGCCCAATGAGGGTGGCTACAACCTTTCCAGACTGAGGGAAGAGTACAGCCCTCAGGACTGCATGCAGGGGAAGACAGGAGTACATTGGCTATCTCCCGATTCCTCCTCTTTTTTGACCTGTGCATTAGACCCACCCCTTTTCTTGTTATTGAAATAACATTATCTTGCTATTGGTTGTTCCTTTTCCTTGTCTCCACAGACACCACTAACTCATTTAATGTATGTTATGAAGCAGCAGTTGGAAGTTAACTTTCTGTCTTCGATGACGTGTGCTTGAACCAGTGACCTTGAAGTGCAAGGCTGTGTAGATCTTTACCATTCCCTCGATATCTGGGCCTTTATTCATCAAGTGCCTAAGCAAAACCTATGTGCAAAAGGAATGCTTACTCACAATTACTATTACGGTTGTTCTGCTGGGGCTGTACCTTGCACTGAAAGAATATGAATTATAAAGTGCATGGCTTAGTAAAATTTAAATTAAGCAAATGTTTAATATTAAGCCATTTCATCTTTTTCCAAAGTTCAGCAAATTTATTACAGAGCACTGAAATTGCACTTCAAGCCCTAAGGCTTGCAGTGTTGGAGCCTGCTTGATTAATATAATTAAAAGAATAGCATAATTCAAAATTTATTAAATAATTAAATATATGCAGACTTATTGTTTACTTCCAACTGATAGCATGATTTCTAGCTAAAAATTTGCATTGCTTCATAGCTGACAAGTTGCTAGAGCACGTCCCCTTTTTCCTGCTGTGCATATGATTAAAAGAGCAGAGGTTAAACACAGCAATAAAAAGAAAAAAAAGGGGAATTCTATTTTTGGTCACAGCGGTGCTTAGTTCTTACCTTTTTTACAATAAGCAGGTGCTGCTGAAGAGGTGGAGAGTCTCATGGGAGGAAGACATTGAGCTGGAGAAGGGTAGGAAAATGCTTCCTTGGAAAGAAGGAAGCATCCTCACTTCTACAGTCACTACATATCTTGTATTGCATTCTTCTACCTCCGCCAAGACCCAGCTTGCAGGAGAAGCCAAGCTATATCTATTAGATCATTGGACATACACAGCTTCTGAGACCTGATCCAGAGGATTTCTCAGCAAGGGCAAAACTCACAATTTTATGTGGCACAGAAATCCTGCCTTACACAGTGCTTGTGAGCCACTCACACCTGCATGGCCAGCAAATGCTGGCACACCGAGGGCTCCCAGAGGTCACAGAGACAGGTTTTATGGGATGGAAATCTTATTTTCTTCAGTATGAAACCACAGAAAAAATGCCTAGTTTTTCTGCAAGTGTTGCCTGCTTATCTTTATTTTCTCCTGCAAAAATTCTGCTTTCTCTTTCAGCCACTGCACTGATCAGCAGCCCCTCCCAATACAGGAGGTGGAAAGCCAATGACAAAATTAAAACAAGTTGGCAAATGTACCTATATATACATACTTCATGTTAGCACAGTTATGCTTTAGAAATTATGGCAACAGCAATAGAATTCTGCTGCTGTGATCATGGATAATCAAAGCAAGAGAGAAAAAAAAGGCAGTGCTGAAATATTTTCAAAGGTATGAAAGTCTTTACTGTTGTGTAATTTAAATTTACTTGCCATCACTTGAAATTTCCTTTCGTCTGCGTGATTAGAATTTAAATGCTCCCAAAGTACATTAACAAATATAATTCCTGTTATATTGCAGAAATACTGCAGCAACCTCCTCTTAATGCTGAAAATTAACTAGGCTCCCTAATTTGCTACAGAAAATACAAAGGACAATTAGTTAAAATGTTTTCAAACCAAGTCTTATTTGGGAATGACCCACAAGATGAACCAATACAGAACTTTCTACTCTGCTTATACAGACACACATACACATCACAAAGCCAGTATTTTCTACAGTATTAGCAGTAGAAACTATGTAGCAGTATTTTCTACAACTGTAAATGTGGGATGTTTGCATTTTAGAGAGACTATTTCTAATGTAATAGTTTTCAGTTTGAGGCCAAATTTTGCCAACATTACACATCATGGTAACGAAGTGTTTATTTTAGATACAATCCTAGCAGTCCCCCTGAAGTTACTTGAGGCACAGTGGATTGAGGACACATGAATTGAACAGTAAATCTTAGCTGCTCACTCAAAACTTGTACCTGACAACGGTAGACATTTACAAGCCCTCTCAAGCATTATCCCATGCTAAATTTGTCTAAAAGCCTCCATCCCAAATTCTTTAATTTTCAAATTCAAGATGTTTCTGATGAGTAGAAATTACTGTTCCCTGACGACAAAGTACCACAGAACATTATTGTCACATTGAAGATTTTATGCAGCCTGAGTAAATTGGGTCTTAACTGGGGAAGTAGTTGACAGAGGCAACCTGACCGCCTGCTGAAAATGAAGCTGCAGTGCCCCGCTGGAACACCACTGTTTATTGTAGCATTGGTCAACTTTAGTGTTCTCTTCAAGAGCACCTTTAATTTTTCCCCACCATACTGATGTTATCGGATTTGACACACAGAACCCCGCAAGCAGCAGCAATCTATAAAAATGACCTTTTACACAACTGAATTCCACAGAGCAGTGTTTAGTTTGTTAAGTCATGCTACCTTTTCTTTACTCTTTGTCCATTCTTCTCCAATTGATTTGGTAGAAGGAGAAAATGAAAATTAAAAAAAAAAAAATCAAATTCTATGTGTCTGTATAGGTTAGAGTTATTGGTACCTATCTGATTAAGCAATTTATTTTGTTAGTAAAATTGCTAGTATGTTAACAGATAAATGTTAAGGAAGCAAGCAGATTTGTCTTTTTAATTGTATTGGTTCACTACAAAATGAAACAAAACCAACTCACATTATGGTCTGCAAAGCTGTAAATGTATTAAAATGGCAATCGAGCTCTGAAAAACTTTCGGGCTTAATTCCCAATTCCCAGAGGAATCCAGTCCCCTGTGTAATACACCATGTCCTGCTGACCATTTAATGTACAACCTTCAAACTTTCCTGTTACCTAAATAAGCTTCCTTACCACAGGCTTCCACATTTTATTCTAATGCATATGGATTGCTGCTTATTAGTTGGTGTAATGTTCCCACTACTGTGAAAGAAAGAAAAAAACCCCAGCAATTCAGGAGACAATTTCTCATTTTATCTTACACTTGTCAAATATTAAGATTCTCCTAGTCTGTCAGATTTCTAAGCTTGTCTAATGTCAGTCATTTGTATCCAAAATTAATAAAGTCTATCCATGCTGTATGATTTTCCAGTTGCTCTGATTCTGATTATGCACAATAATTTGTAATTTAAATTCACAAAGATGTGCCAATGTATTTGTGTTGTCAGTTTTGAAGGCTTGGCCTTTTTGACTCTGATACCAAAGCTGTGTTCTTTCTGCTCACTATAAAGTTCCAGTAATGCTTGGACTGACCAATTACTCCCGGTAATTTGATTATGTACCCTCTTTCTTTTATTATTTACCCATTTAACTGAGGATTGATCAGAACAAAGAGACAATTAAACATACTGCAATATAACCAGTATGAATAACAAGAGTAGGAACTGCAGACAAACCAGCAGTAGTTCAGAAACACAGAGCTAAGACTGAAATCCTGTCTTTAACTTCTCCTATTGTGTTTGGCTGTGTCAGGGTTGCAAATGATATTAATTTTAGATTCAGCAATTCAGAGAGCTTTATTTGCAAGCAAGGAGGAAGGACAAAAGATAAAATCTGTGTCGTGGCAAAATCAGTAACATTTGGCTCCTTATGTCCACCTTGACAATTCCTTGATTTCTCAAACAAAACATGATTATTAAACAGAAATTAAAGGTTCAGTGCACAGTTCCATACCAGCATGTATGCAGTATCAATAGACTCAAGGGGTCATTCTCAAAATCGACAGAAAAATAATGACATTTTTAGAAATTCCACTGGAGGGCACCACAGTGGACCAATGGTAGAATCATTTAAAAAAATAAATGGAAAAAAGAAAAAAAAGCCACACAGAAAAAACTAACCCCCTCCCCCCCCAAAAGAAGTCACCAAGCTGGGCTCTTGCCCTCACCATCTTTTAATCTAGACCTGCCAGGCCAACAGCAACGGCAAAAATTGAAAATAGTCTATTGTGACAAGCCTAAATGAAAGTAAAACTTTTCAATACTTCATGTAAAGTACATGTAAAGTTCACAAATTACTTCAGGTAATTTAACATTTCTCCAAATATAAGTCTTCAAGTACATCCTAATTCCTGAGGAATACAAAAAGCTGGCACAGCATCTTTCTTAGAACAAAAGAAAATCATTAAGATCCTAAATGTATAACAGACAGAGACAAAAATGATAAATGGGCACCATGAATACAAAATGAATGCTAAGAAAAACGCTGAGAGACTGTAAAGCAGATATTCAAAGTAGAATAATCTCTGAGGAACATCCCTTGCACTCTACCATTTTATTATACCGGAGTACTACATGCATTGGTTGCAATGTATTGCAATCTTCTCACAACACACAACATCCCGTAGATCCAGAGACAGACCTGAATTCCAGACTGTTAATGCCTGAAACTTGCCCACAGCCTTGATCAATGCAAAATTCAAGACTTCTCATGCACAGGATGTTCTCACAAGTCTGAGACCATATTTGGATGGTGTTCTTATAAATGAAACACACAACATTCATCTTTATCACTTACAATCTATGCCATTTCCTCAGATTGTGTTCACAAGCCAAATTTGATATGCACAGTCAAAATAAATTACAGTGCAACTGCACAGGAGATATTTTTCCTTGCCTAGTTTTATTTGAATAGAACAGAAACAATACACCAAGCACGTGAATTCTAATAGTAAGAAAATAGTCATATGCATATTAACAGGTAATTAATGCAAAATGTCCCGTTCTGTGGGAGTGGTAACAATGTTTTGTGCGGTGTGTCATTACAATATTGTTGGATTCTTGTAGAACCAACCAAAAAGGTCAGACGGACCACTTGTCATGAAAGTGGAGAGCAGAAACTTAAAGTATTCCTGCCCAAAACATCTGTATGTGTTTGGGTTTTATCCTGGACACAGCACCATCTGCGATGTAAGTCTGCAGAACCTACATGGGCTCTGACACAGGTTTTGCAGTCAGAGGACAAAATCTGAGGATAAAATTAGCCCCCCCCAAAAAAAAAAAAAGGTGAACACTCACCACATAAGCATCTTAAGGTCAGCCAAAGAGTCTGCCCCCTCTAACAAGTAGGAAAAAGCAAACGTTAAGTATAAACAATTAAGTATTCCTTCTCTTTGCTCTAAGTTGGCCAAGAAGAGATTCAGGATGAGTTCACTACCAAATTCTCAACAGTGCACGTTGGAAACCAGACCATTTAGATAATAGCCTTAACCCTGAAGAACACCAAAAGGCTCCAGCTGCTGTGTTTTCAAGCCTGCCCCGAGGAGATACAGTATAGTCTACCTATTCAGTGTTGTTTTTCGGAGTGCTGGAAGCACATAATGAAGTCTCAGCTTCCACAGAAATGCAGTGGATTTGTGGGAGACTCAGGAAGCACAAGGTTAGCTAAGGCTGATGGAAGTGACAGATGGGAACCTACTTCCCAAATGAGAAGAGGAGACAGTGAGGCTCAGTGAGCTGGAGCTGGTGGGAGCTGGCCATCAGCCCACACTGAAGAGCGGACTGGAAGGACAGAATTTCCCACCCTGCTCTGTCACCAGCAGCCTGCAAAGAGCTCCTGTCTCGGAGTCAAATGGTGAAGGAAACTGCAGACAGGAGAGAAAGGGGCCAGAACCAAGTCCCTGCACTGTCACACCTGGGCTACCTCAGCCTGATCTCTTTGGGTGCTCACCAGGTGCAGGGGAAGGAGGACATGGAGAGCACACTGCACCCGAGTATGCATATGGCTCTCCTTCCAGTAACATTGAGCAGCTTATTCCCATATTTCTGATGCCTTACAATATTGTTGCAGTGTATTCAGACTCTCATGAAAGAATCAAACATTACGCTTTGGATAAACTCCATCCCTTTCCCAAATGTTTTCCTCATTTAAGCCCTAATAAAAACATTTTGAATGATTACACTGAACCTAAATGGTGTTGAAGTCTTCCAAAAGTCTAGCAAGCTACAAAGAACAAATAACACAAATGCTGAAGAAAACAGTTGTTTTGTTAATATTCTATTTACACAGCTGGATTCTTAGGAATTTTATCCATCTGTATATTTAGTAAGCAACGCAAATTAATGCTTAGAATTGCCATTTCCTAAGTGAAAAACAAACCAGTAAAATGAAAAGGCTCCCCCACAATCCATCTCTCTCTGCCCCATTCCAGAGAGACACGCACACCTCCCCCGTAGCCATGAACCACGAAGTAACTGGAGAGGATTCTTCACAGACAGATGTAATTTATAACAAAGGCAGGAAAAGGCAACCCTAACTCAGAGCTTGCTGCCCTTCCTATAAAGTTCACCTCCTTACCAAGAAAAAGCAGAGAATAATTTGTTTGGTTTCTGTGCTCAACTCCTTTTTCTTTTATTGTGAAAAGTTTCCATTGTCCTTTTATGTTTTGATTATTGAGTAAGTTTAGAGACTTGCCAAATAGCCCTAGATTGTTAACAGACCACCACTATTTAACTTTGAATGCTTTAACAAAATAAAGGCACAGTTCATATTAATATTCAATACCCTCATTTTATTTATTATATTTTCTTTGAAATTTAAACAATTTTCCTAGCTAAGGTTTATTAAATGTAAACCTAAGTAGCAATATAAGTTACCTCACATACCAACCAGTCATCCGATAAAACTCAGGTTTCTAATGAGTAACACCACATTTTGCTGAGCTTAACATACTCATAGGAAATCAAAATAATGTTTTATGAATTAAATATTCAAATACATCAGATTCAATGTTCAGTAAAAATACTTTATGTTGTATCTTATGACAAGTCATAAAATTCAAGGTGAAATTAGAAGACACACAAACTTTCTGGTGCATTTTAAAAGGAAATTTAAAGGATTGCAAAACTTGTCTGTTATTTAGACTTGGATTACATTTGTCCTCATAACATCAACTAAACAGATGAAAATTTATTAAAATGTATATTGATTATAAATCATCACAGTAAAGAAATGACATGCTATTTATTTATATGAATAAGGTCAACATGTTATTAATAACATAAGGTCACAAGATGTATGAATTTGATACATAAATATTCACCCGTGGGGATACATTCCCATGAAATATCACATCACTTGCCCATTCCACAGATACTTTTATGAATACAATTTAATCTTCAAGATGATGAAAAGCTGCAGATAAAGGTAATGGGTACAAAATAGTTGTTCATTGTAGTATAAGGTCATGGATCTCTGTCTGCCAATTACCAAAAATTATGCAGGAAATTTTGGAAATAGGGCAATTGCTCTGGAAAACCAGTCTGCAGTAAGTCACACTGTACAAGCAGGCACAAAAATGGTACCTGCTGGCAAACAACTTTTAAAAAAGGCAGCTAAATTTGAACCAGCAAAATATAAATGAAATCTGGCACTTTCTTGTATAACTGCTTGATCCCTGCTACATTACATGGAAGAGTTTAACACTGAAAATAGCATTGTTCTGCAGCAGACATAATGCTTTGGGCCCAAAATAAAATGTCTCCGGGGTTTTTTTTGGCAGATTCCTTTCAAGTTATGTTCTTTGAACTTTCTAAAAATGAGTTATTGTGCAAATAACCTTCTGCCAACATGCCAGCAGCAGCCTACCTGGCTCTCACCAGCTTATGTACAAAGCCCTACCAGAGGTTTGCTGATACAGAATCCTGGTTTCTAGATTCCTGTCTCCCCAGCAACACCCCCTGTGGAAAGCTGAGGGCACACCGCGGACCCCATGGCCATGTGGGCCTTGCTCCAGCAGAGCCAACTCCGCTGTCTGGCACCAAGATGGAGCTGGGGCTCTGAAATGATCTTCAAGAGCACTGCTTTGGTGTCAGGGAGTTTAAACACAGACATGTAAGAATAGCAATTCTGTTAAGTGTTTATTTTTTTGTCTTAAACTGGAATTAAATCAAACTGCGAAAATCTCAGATTCTCCTATGAAACAAAATCACTGATCTTTGCTCAGCTCCAAGTACTTTCTTTTATGCTGGTCAAGTAAAACAAGTAGAATTCCCAAAGGGCACCAATGGAGTGAGCTATTCGGGAATACTAGAAAAGTAAAACAAAATTCATATCCTAATAGTCTGCCTTCAGTTACTTTGCTTAACCACTTTAAAATTTCTCCAAGTCAATAAATTTCTGCCAATCTCAATGTCTTCTATTAAAATTTACATCTTGATGGATAACCATTTTTAAACATGTGCTGTAGTCTTCTGATAGAGCACTTAATCATTTGCACTGTAGAACATTCTGATGAATGGCAGAAACAGGCTGTCATTAATGCACTGACTATCCTTCCAGTCAAAGCCTACAATTCCTAGCTGACCTGCATTCCAGCAAATAAACAAGTCATTACTGCTCTTATCACAACTATGTGTGTTTACATACATACAAACACACACATACGGAAATCAAGCCACTTTCTAAATAAATAATTTAAAAACTCATAGAGCACATCTGTGTATATATTAATTCCTGCATTGTTCCAGGCAGTTCCTGCCAAGAATTCAAGCTTTTTTCCCCTCTCTCTAACATCATACAGTCAAAAACTGTGATGCTTTGTCAACTGTACAACTGAACTAAAAAGTGATCATGAGCCTCAATTTTTTTTTTTTTTCTGTCTAGTATCTTTAGCTTTTTATCCTCCAGGGTGCTGAACAATGTGACCCCAGTCACTCCTCAGTTTAGTTCTGTGTATGTGAATAGGTCCATTAAAATTAAAGTCCCCAATTTGTCAAAAAGTGGTGCTTGTTGAAACACTGTCTGGGTCAGAACCATGGTGCTCAGCACACTGAAGGCACAGCCCACGTCAGCTATTTGGCATTTGTCCTGCCTGAATTCTTTTCTTCCGTGACTTCACGCACGTTACTGAGTTAAAAAGCAGGCTTGTTTTGTATTTGATGTTTCCTAAGAAAATAATTTAAAAAACGTTTTGTTAATCATTCTCTAAAGCATCGTAAAAGTACTCAGCACTGGCTTATGAATTCCACCAGCTCTCTGGAGCTCTCACCAGCTTTCAGGGCAGAGCAGTTCAGCTACCAAAACTCAGGAAGGTTAAAACTGCTGTAGAAGACTGTCAGCATGTGACCTACATGGAAATGTAACTGCTAAAGGTCAGTGTATCTCCCCTACTGACACATGAGTATACCAACACAAGCTTTGGAAAACAAAGGTTGTTTCTACTAGGCAAGAGATGCTTCAATATTTGAAGTAGCACTGCACACAATTCCAACAGACTCCACTTTTCATTCAGACTAATCACAAGTCCTTCAAGATCTCTGGTTACAGCCATAGCACGCCTCAAGATCAAAGGGCTGGGTATCTGTGAATTTTGTCACAAAACTCACTGGCTCTCCAGCTGCTTACTTCAGTAATCCACACTTGGGTACGACACACTTCTGTGATGGACACCAAAAATTTCCCCTCAGACATCAAAAGACCAAGTACCAGTTTTAAACATCCATAATCAGAAAATAATGAATCTACTCCTGAAGCTGTAGTTTTGATCTTCATAGCAATAAAGGCTTGAGGGACATGTTTTGAAGGAAAAAAATAAATAAGAGCATGGAAATGAAAGAGAAGTGGAATGTAACACAACATCAGTTTATCAAAGATACACAATGCCAGACTAATTTCATAGTTTATTAAACAAATAATTTCCTAGACAAAAGCAATGTGAGAGACCTGATCAATTCATGAGTGGGCAGGAATACCACACCGAGGGGACTGAATGGCCTTGAAGACTATTCATTCTTGTATTCAATGATAAATTGGGAGGTGACATTGTGGGGACATATTTTTTTTCAAACCTACAGTGCACTGGGAGTACCTCAGCTGGAAAATACAATAACAAAGGAGAACCAGAATAGCAGATGTACGATGAGACAGCCACATGACACAGGTATAAAATGTGCTTCCAGGACCTATCATGCAGGCTATTCCCAGCAGAGGAAAAGAAAGCACTATTGATATTTTACAAGGCCTTGCTTTTATCTCAGCAACAATATTATGTCAGTTTGGTCACTTAAGTTCTAACAAAACTGATTTAAAGTGGAACAATTATAGAAGAAGGCCAACAGGATGACAAGAGACTGGTATGGATGTAAGCACATGTGTATCAAAGTCTACCTTGAATGGAAAGATTAGAGGAGGCTGGCTTTTCTAGTCTAGCTGAATGAAGGCTAACAATAAGATTGCTGTCTCTTTATACACTAGAAAAATAAACACTGGGGATGGAACGAGAGCTAAAGGTCAATGGCACAAATTGGCACAAGGACAAATGCACAGAAGCTTGTCATGAATACACTCAGACCAGAAACTGAAGTTTTATAACAATTACAGAAACCAGGCACCAGGGCACTTCTTAACTGAAAGAGCAAAGACAAAGAAAAGTTAACTTTTTAAACTGGAGTTTGACAGGTTTCTGAAGAGGATTATGAATGTTTCCCTAGGAGAAAGTAGCATGAGAGCTGACAATTGAAGACATCCCTTCCAGTCCTATGCTCTCTTTGCCATGGTGATATTTAGAAAACAAAGCTACAAAAAAATCAACTCTTTGGTGTTTAGTCACTACAAGTATCTAAAACCTCCAGGCTTTGAAAAGCACTCCATTAGCTGGAGCATGAGTTTCTGTAGTGTGAACTAATATGCTTGTGGAAATGTTCTGGTTTCACACATCTCTAAAATGCAGTTCTCAAGAAATCATTAAGCAAATTTGTTTAAACAATTATTGATTAACCAATCTAAATATGCAACACCTAATGAGGATTACATTATCAACATCAAGTCCCAGACTTTTTGCCATAAGAAGAAAAAAAAAGCTTTATTAGCTTTCAGAAAGCATATTCTTCCTATCCACCTCCTTAAATTCAAACACAGAAGGGATTTTGTTCAACCTTAAAAAAAAAAACCCCAACCCACAATTGGATAAGGACCAGACACAGTCCAAAAGCTTAATGCTTCAGAAAGTAAGGAGTACATGGAAAGAAAGCATTAATGGAAACTGTTTTGGAACTCTAAGTACAGAGGATGATATCTAGTGACTGCTATAATACTGAATCTGCACTGCCATTAAATTTAATCTTCGATATTTTTATTGCAACCTGACCCACTATGACATCTCTAAAGAAAATTACATTGTACACTACTATTTCAAGAAGTCAAACTTAGCTAGTCATCTGGGCCATAAAATAGCAGATTACTCCATCAGGCTGGCTAAACCAACTAGGAATAAAACTAGATTTACCAACCACATTATTTTTATTAGGAAATGTTTCAAAGCAGACATAATCCCAGAAGACCTTAGCCTCATACCATCCAAAAATACACAACAGAGAGCAGCAAAAAACACGAACTGCAGTATAAGGTACAATTTGTAAATGCAAGGAAAAAAAAATTGCAAGATATGTCGTAATATATCATCCTATCAAAGCAAAATAAATTAACTGAAATAGAACATAGAAATAGAAAAGAATAAAAACTTCTACACAATTCATGTATTAACAATTTGAACCTTTGTTATAAGATCTGGCATGTGTTAATAGGAATTGCTCCACTGCATCCCTTCACATCAAGATTTAGTCTGAACTCCTTTTGCTTTCCTTGAAATTGCAAGCTAATATAGGTGTATTAAATCACAGGTAGAGAGCAAAGTGTCCAGAACAGGCAGAAGGAAAAAACCAGTATCTTTAATAGCAATATTCCTGAAGAACCCTGCTAGGGTAGCACTACTTGCATTTTATTTTGGATCATAGCCACAGAACAGCTAAAGGACAGCTTCTTCTGTAATCACTCTAAATGGGGGGAACTGCTCATAATAGTAACAGGAAAAAAAGGCAATGAATTTACTTGGCAATCTTAACACTTCTCAGCAATTCCTTTTACCGCCATGTTTTCTAACAGGTATTCATGCATACATAATATATAGGTCTTTGTAGATCTGGAACGAAGGAGAAGTAAGGGATTTGATAGCTGGAAAGGCAAGTTTTAAATTTTAAATACTGTCAAAGCAGGTTAGAAGTCAGATGTGTGTTTTATCATCTAACTAAGCATTCATGTCTTTCTGTTTTAACCTTTTTTTTTCCTAGGCAATATGATCACCTCAGGCAGTTTGGGGTTTAAAGGCTTTAGCCCATGCAAAAAAAAAAAAAAAAAATCTAAATTAGCCTGGCATTTGTTACCTTTTTTTAAGAGTTGAGCACTGTCTGTGTTTTACAGAGGTGCCTTTATTATGCTAGCTGCATCAAATGCAGAATATTAATCAGACTGTGAAGCTCCACTAATTATGTGCTACATTTAAATAACTTAGATTTTGTTAAGTGGCATGGCCACAAATATTGTATGCATAATCTGAGTTTTGAGTCATTTCCCCTTTCTTGTCTGATTTTATTCTACACAGGAAATGACAGGGTCATTTGGAAATAACTGCAGTGAAAGATCAAAAAGGAAACTTGATTGAGAACACTGTATAATTGCCTGTGCTAGAGAAAAAAAAATTCCAATGACTTTATAACCCATCACTATAAGATTTCTCTGGAAAACACACACTGTGGCTTCCCTGAAAGGATATCCATTACAACACTGAGTACAGCTTTTATTTGTTGTAGCTGCATCTCTTTTAAAGAAGCAGCTCTTCTCTTGAGGCTGTTGGGCTTTTATTCCGTAGGTAATTCTTTTGGCACACATACTCCCCGAGCTAAAGCCATTTCAGTGGAAGCAAATCAATTCTGTTGGAGCAAGTCATTTCACTGACTCGTCTGGAAGTGTTCATTTGCAAAAGGAGATAATGCTGTAATTAAGCTCTTGGAACACCACGGTTCTTGTTATCTGGGCAAATCTGGCCATTACAATGTCCTGTTCCAAAAGAACAGGCTTTCAATTGCTGGAGCTAAAGGAAAACTTTTTAGACATTAGTTGCACTCAGCTTAGAGTCAGGATCACGTCCAGCTCTGCGTTGTGGTGTGTCTGCAGTGGCCTTTTTTTTTTCGGTAAGACATTGGTCTACATAACAGGACAGCAGCCAAACTTTCAGCACAGATTTACAATTTACTTTCAGCACATGGATTTCCCAGTCAATCTCCTGTTCCCTGAGCAGATGCACTGTGGAGCAGGCAATCCCAGGTTTGTTCCTGCCACAGCCACACACACCAAACCATGGCAGCCCAAAAACTCTGTTCATCTATGGGACTGCAAAATAGAAGTAATGATTTCCTTTGTGCATAAGAATTTCTAAAAAAACCAAAGTTGCTGCAAAAGATTTTGAAGTCTATGCTGGGTTCACCTCTCATCCCATTTCAACACACAAAGCAAGTGCAAATAATGCCATAAATTTGTACGTGCAGCTTCAGTGCCCTAAACTTTTACTTATTGAAGAACAATGCATCACCCTATCAAAATAAACTCTAACAGAATATAAGTATTGATTTTCTTCGGTGTTGGAGTGTAGTTGGACAAATTAAAAGCTCTCTGCCACGGAGCTCAGAATACAAAACACATGGATTTAAGTGAAGCGGTGCCATAGGTAAGAAAGGGCCAGAAAGGAGTTACAGCTAAAGATTGTCATGCAGGGTTTTGTGACAGCTGTAGCTGGCACTTGTTACTTGGATGGATCATCACCGAAGTCATTCCCTCAGATCCATTTCTGCCATTGCCCAGAGGTACTGGTACTCTCAGCAGAGGTGGTGCTTCCCAGCAGAGCCTGCCCAGGGCAACCTATCCTTCGGCTGGGACAGTGCAGGCTGATCTCACCCACCCAGAAATGGGTCTTCAGGAAACACACAGGCATTTCCTTTAAGCTGGTCTAAAGCCTTTTAAGATTCATGACCCAAATTTACACAAGAACCACTTAATCAAAGCCTCATTAAAATCGATTTTACCAATTAAGAAGTGCTAACCACCCACTGATCTAATTAACTAATATAAAAACCCCACCCTAACATAGTAATGCTGAAGTTCTGCACTACCTTTGTATTGACAGTTTCATCATTAATTTCATCATAGCTGGAATTGTAACGTACCTAGTAAATGATGAGAATTACTTCCAAATACTTGTAGCCATGTCAAGAAAAGTCCTTTTTTATAATATGACTACTTAAAAGCAGCATGGAAAGCAATTATCCCACATCATCAGAATCAAAATACCAGCTGAAAGTGTAAAGGAATTTTCCCAGTGCATTAATTTTAACTTCACTGTGTACTGATAAGCTAAAATATACATACCATCAAAAAAATTACACTACTGTGCCTCTCTGGGCAACCAGTTGGCTCCTAATACAAATTTAAAATGCAAATATTTTTTAACATATATCCTCAAAAGGCACAGTCAGTCTAAAGGAAGGTTTAGTTGATTTATTGAACCTGTCCATTTGATTAAAGGCCACATCCTGCATCAACACATCTTCCTATGTATTTTTTCACATGTAAGTTATAACACATGACAAAGTTCACTGTGAAGCCAACTCACTATCGTGAACTGAATTCTTTCAAAATGCTCAGTTTCTTAGCTCCCTTGTTTCTTTACAGCCAGTATAATTAACTCTTGGTGGGCACAGTAAAACACAACTCTGTACATCCACATGCATACATCTCTATTAGGGCTCAGGTCAGACTAGGCATGGCACACCACCTTTTCTGATTTTGATTGCAGATTTTAAAGCAGAGTCAGACTCTCACATTGCTAATTCAAATTACATGCATCAACTTACAAATACCTACACATGTGTTCCTCATTTAACACAACCAATGGCTTAACCAAGCAATGCATTTACACTTTTTTGAAATCCCAAATTAATTTTGAATATGAGGATCAAAACATCTTAACTTGTGCTCTTTAATCAGCCATTTTGTGTTAGTAATGCAGGGACGTTGACATGAAGTTGCTTTGAGCAATATAAAACACATGCCATGGTGCACTCGTTAAGTAACTCTGCATAATGAGTTCCATCCATATAAATGACTCACCTCATTACTTATCACAGGTTCCTCTCTACGACTGTGGAAGAGGTATTCATATTCTTTATAGTGTTTAAATAAGCTGAAAAACAAGATAATATAGACTATTACAGCTGGAAGTTTTTGGAAAGGTAACAACATTATGACTATTGTTAAACTAAGAGTTAACCTCCAGCATGGTAACAGTTCAAATTTTAAAAAGAAACAGTTGTTTAACCTCAGATACAACATGCAGCATATTTAGTTTGCAGGATTTATTATCAGATGGCTGTAGAAAATACAGTGTGATACTTAAAAATACATCCACTTAGCCCTTATGAAATTGAATTCTGAGAAGACAAAGTTCTACTCTGAAAAAAGTAATTCCTGAAACACTTATCACCAGGATACTTATGCCTTTAATATCAGCAATAGCAGACAAGAAGGAAACAAAGCCAAATCAGCTTTCAGATTCTGGGATGGGCTGCCAGTACAGGGAGAAAGTTTGATCTTGGAACACCAAAACAATAAAGAATAGAAACACTTACTCTTTCAAGGTCACTTTGCAAAATCAGTGTATTTTTTCCTCAAATTAAAAAACTAGATTGACACAATAGTCACAATAGTTTTGTGTATTACAAAAGAAGTAACTTTAAATAGACTTTGTCAATAGCCTAAAATATTTATCTTCCTTAAAACACGTCTAGCTCTTCATTTCACATGTTTTAAATAATTTTCTTTGTTTCCTTTTCTAATGATCAATGATATGGCATTTGTTTAATCAAAAGTTTTGTTTGTCACAGGCCATCTGTTGCAATTAGCTCTTCTCTTACAATCATGATACAGAACTCCTGGCTTCTGTCACGTCATTTTGACATATGATTTAAAACACTGTTCTGTGATTTCATAGCAAGTCCAGCTTGAAGAAGGATTCCAAGAATTTATCGCAGTCCTGTCTGCTGTATCCATGAAAGGTACAGCAATATTTGCAGGGAACATCTGCAACTGGTTCCTGTGCTTTCTGGCTAGGGACAGGACACAGGTTCTTTTCCTGGGAGACCCATCAGCTGCATCAGCAATATCTCTGCCTTGGTTCCTGCATGGCCCATGTTAGAACTCTGGCTGCCATCAGCTAGAGGCTGCCTTCCTCCAAACCCAAGCACACAGGCAATTAAATAAGTTCTTACACTATTTGCAGTTTGATTTAAGTACATTTTTATTGCAGCACTTCACCAAAGAATTCCTGACATGTTTCAGCGGAGACACAGAAATAATGTTTAAAGAGAGTTCAAGACTTAACATGGAAATGACTCACACTGACTTATGGAAATACATGTCCCCTTTCATATACAGCTGTAATTTGCTAAAATTCTAACAGGAATTATTTGAAAAAAGACAAAAAATATTTTATGAGACATGCAAAAAAATAAGACATATATCCTTCCAATCAGATTGGCAGAAATTAATATTTCAAATTTGCTCTCTTACTTATCCTAGTGCTTTGGAAGGAAGTCAGATTTACAGCACCTAAAAATCAGGTCTCTCCCCCTTCCCCTCCAAATGTGTTATGATATTCTTTATGGACAATGTTACAGGTACATATAACTTAAAATATGTACCCAAAAATATGAGTCATTTTTTTTGGCATTTCTGAATTTTATGTCTTTATTTTTAAACAGACCTCTGTTCAACCTGGCACCCTTAATCCTGTATGAAGGAAAGAATTCCCCCATTTAATGCTCTTTAAATCAAATCACATAAATCAGACAACAGCATTTATTTAGAAAAAACAGTGTAGTTTTCTTTCTTCTATCAGGCATTATATAAAATACCCTTTTTTGTTTCTATTTTTTGTAAACAATTAAAAAATTCCATACCAGTTTTCTAGCAATTACACAGAAATAATTTTACTTATGTAAGTAAGATTGTTAAGAATAGGCCCTCTTATGATGTCATATGAGAATATGAAGGTGATTACCAATGACATTATTTCCCCAGCTCCACCGCTTCCTGAAAAGGAAATGTCAGGAGCTATGCTGATGTGTGTTTGCCCAAGGAGACAAGATAAAAAGATGATAACTGTCACCTTCCACCAAACCTGAAGATGTCATTATAGTTGCTGCACAGTTTGTGCCAACGTAGTTAAGCATTTGTCCCTGTTTCCCTTATAAATCCCGTGGGTTTAGAGCTCATCTGTAAAAATGTGATCTGAACTACAACATGTCATACTGTCTTGAGTAGCAAAAAAGCTACAGGCCTATCATTTAAAATAAAACAAGAAAAAATGTTGAACTAATACATTAATTTGAATTGCAATAAAACTTAACCTATTTCTGAGTTCATAAAGTTTAAAGTACACCCATTTAAGTGTGCCAAGTCCACTCTTATTTAGAAAAACATATTCCAGTGACTGGAATAATGCATTGCATAAACTGGACGCACATGATACATTTCAGTGTATGCGTGTACCTCCATGACATCGCCACAGCACACATTTGTAATAAACTGAGCAGTTTGGACATACAACCACATATTTGGTGGCCAAAATATCATTCTGCTGCAAAAGGTTTGCAGCTTGATTGTATTCCTGCCCAGTTAATACTTTGGTGGTAGTAGGATGGAGTACCTAATCTCTTGGACGAAATTCCTGTGACTGTGAAGGAATTACTTCATGGACAAGATATCTCTCAATGGGTAATTTACACAAGAGCTACAGACATGCTATTTGGAAAGAACATTTGTTCTATATAAATATACAAAAGACACAGACAGGAAGGGAGAAGTAAAAGGAGTTGAGACATCTTAAATGCCAAGTTTCCTTTTAGTTTAGGGCTAGTACTTGGCAGGACATTAGTTTGCCTTGACTACAGAAATTTGAGATTTAAAGAGATGTTCCCATTTCTTATGGGAAGAACTTTATGTGTTTTTTATTTTCCATGAAACAGAAACAAAAGAAAAAAAATCAGAGAACAGGAGAAAGAGACAAATTTTACAGCCCAGTCATAAGAGAAATCGTCTATGCCAGTTTAAATCCCCATCTGAATCCAAGTACTCTAAACTGGAAGGCTAATAGCTACCCTAGTATTTTTGCCTTTCTTCAAGAGAAAATATTTTTCTGCATTCAGGAAAACACCCTAAAAATCTCCTCTTTGCTGGGTTAAACTTTTCCTAAAGAACAGTCAGAAAATTCCCAACAAATCTATGTATGGATCAGTCATGATCTCACTCAATTTTTATGCCCATCTGCCACAAATCCCCCCCTCTAGCCCCCATTTGGGTCAGAAAACAGGCTGAAGGGCTGTAGCTGCAGTACAGTGGATGAGCATATACTACAGGAGTAAGTTTTTAATTTTCCATCTCCTTGCCCCTGACATTCACGGATGGTTAAACAGCTTGAGAAGCGTTCTGTCCATCGTGTACTGCAAACAGGGGTATGTGAGTACAGCCACTGCCTTCACCGTGGCATTTCAGTGGAAGAAGGTGTGTACACGGTACTGTACAGCAAAAACTTCATACAGGGGCACGACTGTTGCTATCAGACTCAGTGTTTTTTCTCAAATAAATAAAGAATTTACTGCTGTTTGCACCTTTTTCTTTGTCTGTTTAAAAGCCGAGACATGTCACAGAACCCTTTCATGTACATATCGGACTTGTGCTGATTTTGAAATGCAACATATTTATGACTCCTACATGATCATAACCTTAATTCGGTAAAGTGAAAAACTTTAAATCACTTCAGTCCACTAAAACTGTCAAGGCCAGTTGTCCCTTACAAATACTTACTCTAAGAGTATAATACTCTTATTTGTAAGACAAATACTTAGAGTAACAGACAAGATCCACAATTTTATTCAGATGGAATATAAAAAAAGCTTTTTAAAGGAAACTAAGAATATTGTCCACACACCACTCAGTTTTCTTTTATCACTCAAAACAAAACCCAAAAGGAATATTTTCAGCATAACCTTGCATTTTGATAAACTTCCAGTCTAAATTTATTTTCTGGGCTTTGACATCTGAGGCCATATCTTTTTCTGCTCCTTGCATATTCTCTCTTCTTTTTCATGATTTAAAGTTTGGTGTATGCAGCATGTTGGCACAGTAGGAAATATACACTAAAATAATAGCAAAATACTAGTAACAGTAGTAGTAGTAATAATAAAAATAATGGTTGATTTTGTTGTTATTGTTGTTACTGTTATTTTATCGGGCATTTCCCTGCTATATTAGATTACTGAAATAAGAATAGATTATGTAGAAATAAATACCTGATAACCAAATAATCAATGATTGCTTTGGCTTGCTCAATGCTGAACAAATTTGTGTCACCCCTTTCTTCTGAGTCAGTTTTTCCTATTCCAGACATTGCTCTTTCAAGTTCTTTTAAATTATTTCCCAAGGTCATATGTTTGTCTGCAAAGTAATCCAAAAGAACAAAAACTGTGTAAAACATGACAGGCTGGGATGGCTTTTTGGGCCCATTTTAATTTTAAGACTTCTTGAAGTTTTAGTTATAACCCACCACAAAACTGAAAAAGCAACAGCTGTCAAATGCTTCTCTCTGTTGCCATTATTCTCATCAATAAAGTGTCCATTAAAATTCCATCACAAAACCACCACTCTGCCTTCACAATGGAAGAATCACAAAAATGGGTGTTCAAGACCCTACAGCTTCCCCTCTTACCTATGCAGAGAGAACCACAGGCAGATTAATATGCAAATTTGAAAGGCAGAGTATATTTTTCTTTAAAATAGCCTACTGCTTATGTATTGTAAAACATTATTCTTCCGACCATGCCCCTTGCAACATAAGCCACTAAAACAGGAACAGATATTAAAAAAGGTGAACAGTATTTTTAAGTGCTCACAGTCGTAATAGAATAAACATGAATATGCATAATACCCTGTATGTTTCATATGTATCATGTATGACTTGGAGACATTTTTGTATCCTTCCAAACCAGATAATTACGTTACGTTTTTACCCTGGAACTCAAAACCAAATGCCGGAACAGGTTGGAATTAGAATTTAAATTCTGTTTGTTAACTGTCCTGACAAAAAGGAAGATGTGAAATGTATCAGTGCTTGCTGAACCTATAAAAAGAAAGGATTCATCTTTCTGATTTGCACAGTGTCTGCCATCACTAGAACCATTGGGAGTTTAAAAAAAAAGCTTCAAATACAATTTATTTTTTCCTTTTATATCTAAAAAATCTACAGGAAAAAAAAGGTGAAATATCCACCATCAGTGAAACAGATTTATTTTCCTTATTGTTTTATGTCTCTACTGATACACTCCTTGGGTTTTTTTGTACAGAAAACAAATTAAAAGACTTAGAAGACTTCTGTTCTTTTATAGTTTTGCCCTTCAGTGGTACAGTAATCAAAGGCCTGAAAATTTTACCTCATTTTTCAGTAAGAGAGGCAGCACAATATAAATAACCATGTGGGAACTGACAAGAAACACAGAGAATGCAGAGGAAATAGAAGCCATGGGAAATAGAAGCCATAGGAAATGAGGAAAAGTAACAGAACCAGAAATATCATCCTTTGTCAGGAAGTGAAGGCACATAACAGGACTACCTAGCCCCTGAGTCTGTTGCCAGCTCATCCAAATTTTCTCTTTCCTCTGCACACCTGATTTTCAGTCCCAACAGCTGCCTCAGGAAGACTCTTGCAGCACTTCTGTGAGGTCAGGAGCACTTTACCCACAATGGATAGAAGAGGAATCAAATCATGTAACTCATTCTGACTCCCAATCAAGCACGGCCTCCAGTTTCCAAACCTCAGTTTTCCTTGCTCCTTTGCCAGCCTTAAATGCATTTCCCCTACCCTTCTCCTCTAAATCCATTCTTCCTGCTCAATGCTACTCTTGCTATTATGGCCAAGTCAGCTTAATTCTCCAGGCTGATTGGGTCCAGCGCAGGGAGAGGAAAATGGTCATTAATACAGAAGACATCAGAATTTTGCTTTTAGTTGAAATGTTTGGTAATTACAAGAAAATTCATCTCAGCCCTGGGCTACAGCATACTTTGTAAAATGGATTATTCAGGGGACTAAGCTGTGAAGCAAATGTAAGAAGTTTTCTGCAAGCATTTAAAAACTACATTTTCTTTCTCTAAAAACCATGTGTATCTTAGCCAAATCTAAATGGATTTTCACAGGACAGCAAAAAGCAAATTCACAACTTTTGCTTGCCAAACCTTCTATCTTTACCTCAAAGCACCGGGGCATTAGACCTGTTAAAAAAAAACACCTGCACAAAATAGGTTCTTTTTCCCACAGCTTCTGTCTGCAAGTCCACTGAACTGGTTCAGTTGCAATTTTATAAATAAAAATTCATCAAAAGCAGACAGTGCCATAGAAAATTTCAGCTTAAAGAGTTAAAAGTTTGGCAAAGCTTAATGCAACTAAGATGACATTCCAGAAAAACATCAGGCAGCTTTAATAATGGGTTGTGCTACCAGCCTGTTGTGTACACATGTATTACACGCTCTCATAAAACTAATTTCTGACAGGTTTCCATTCTGCTCCATTGTTATAGTAATATAGTTAGCATATGTTAAGATACTTTCTCATTGGAGACAGGAAGGACAACTGGAATTCCAATGATCATAAAGCACGTACATATTCTGTCAAAATTCCAAGTCAGAAAGGCCCTTGAACTAAATTACAATGAAAGAGTATAATAGCTATTATGAGCTTGATTTTGAATATTCACCCTCTCTTTGAATGAAACTGCTGAGTCCTCTCACTCTTCCTCTGGGATGGACTTTTCTCAACACAATCACCTTCAAAGTGAATGTTAAGCAAGCATTAGGATCTCTGAAAGAGAAGGTTTTAGAGGACACTGCTACCATTTTTTTCTGGCTATTTCATTCCCACTAGACCAAGTTTCATGCTTTGTGGCAAATTTCCTCACAGCCACAGGAGCTACGGTCCCTTCCCTGTCATTTTTCCCCTTTGGCAGTAATGCCAGTTTACTTCCCTCACCAGTCCTTAGTTTACATATATTCTGTGCCAGAAGTGCCATATAGAAAGATGTCTGAGAGTTGACCTCCAAGGATAAAATAAATGTAATTCACCTGCTGTAATGCTACAGGATGCACCGAATATCTCAAACAGCAGAGAAATGTGCCCAAGGCTACAGTGAGTCAGTCACTGAGCAGCTGGAATTGGAATTTAGGAGCTCCTTGCTCTCACTCTACTGTAATTATTATTTATTTTACCATAGCAAAGAAAAGGTCTCTTCAGGACCTGGCTCATTAGTACCACATACTGTACAAACAAAGAATAAGGAATATTCTGCTCAAAAGACTTGAGTTTTCTGTAACAAAAATTCAACATCTGCCAGTAAGATTATTTTCAAGCACGTGGTCTAACATACCAACATTCAAAAGGAAAATAAATAATTTCACAATTACTTGTAATTAAATATCCCTTTATTAAAATGACTGGGAAACATTCTTGCCTTCCACTTCACATATTTATTTTACAATTTTTAATTATACTTACTGCTGAGGTTCTCCAAGGCGAAATTTATTAGATCCATGAATTCTGAGAGCTGAATAAGACTGAAGTTCATTTCTTTAGCCCACCAAAATCCTGCAGTATAATAATCTAGTAAAATAGCTTCTTTCAAAGATGTCTCTGGTTGTGTAAGATTCAGAAATTCTTCCATCTTTCTAAAAAAATTGCAGAGTAAAATAATGAAATTAAAAAATAAATTACAGATGCCAAAGTTTTACATGGTCTGCTTGCAACTGTATCTAAATTTGTTATTATCAGTTGCTATATTATTCATGTGTGCATGATGTACATAATTTCCTGAATTTAGCTCCATCAATTCCTAGACAAGAACATTTATGATCAGAGGACATATCAAAAAGTAAAAAATCATCTGCAGGTTTCAGCAGACACTATTCAAGTGCTAAGATATGACTAGCAAAAGAACAAAAATTAGAGCATTACAAAAGCAAAGAGAAATACATTGAAAATCCCAGAGAAAAAAATGAGTGTTTCATCAGGAATTGGTTTGTGGGATGAAACGACACAATTAGTCTCTGCTTTCTACTATCACGCTTTCACTCTGATTGAGATAATTTTACAGCAGTAATAAGATCTTGTTTCCCTTTCAGGATTCTTTTCCATGTGGCCTCTGATGAAAAATTACATTTGAAAATTAATGTAAATAATATAACATATAATTACTGAAAGTAGCTAAAATATTTAGAAGTTTAAATTGCACTTCCATAATGGTCAAAACATTTAAAAAGAGCCTTATCCCATTTTACTGGCACATGATGAAAATTTTTCCACTTACTTTAACTTGCAAAATGTATGAAAAAATACACTCCCTTGTAGGAGGCCATACTGTTGCTGACACATTTATGTCTACTCTATCCAAACACAGAATTAGTTAGGTCTTTTATAATAACTGTGTGCATTTTTCCACATGAAGAGAGGGGATGAGGGCTAGGACTTGGTTTCAGTTCTTCCAGTATAACTGCAACCATGTCTCAGGTAGTTAAGTTTTACATTAAAGCAATCCTTCGCTTCTTAACTACAGCTGAGGATGCGGGGGCCAGTGATTACAGTTTCTAGTCCCCTGTAAAAAAGCAAAGTCTTCCCAAGCCCTGCTGCCTTCTCATTCCTTCCTACGAAGGGCATTAATCCCACACCTACTGATAGCAGCCATTAGATTTTCAGGGGTTTCACCAACACAGTACAGACACTCTGTCAAATGAGATGAGTTTCTTTTTTTAATTAAAGCCTCAATAGCTAACAGAGTAAAGCATATAATCCAATCACTTTTGTTTAAAACATGTATTCCTTTGTTCTGCATGACAAATTTGTATGGCTGCACACATGCAAGTCGGTTAAAAACACTTAACTGTGTCCTGAAATAGAAGTGGAACGTGGCCAGCTGAACTTTCCAAGGTTTGAAACAGTCCATATCCTCTCTCTCTGAAGCTTCTGCCAACTCTATGTTTTCATAATCAGAGCTTCTCAGGGACTTAGATTTTCTCTGATTCTGCTAACAGCACCAGTACTCATCTTTTCAGTACTTTGTAAGGCATGTCATTAACAACAGTATCTGTACACGACTGGGACATGATGGGGCAGTTAGATTTCCTAATTACCCTCCCTGCTTTTTCTCTCTTCATGGGCCTCCAGTCCTATGAAGATGGACAGCAGTATGAAACTCCCTGAGAGATTGGAATGCAGGACATGAAAACTCTCATATTGAATCAGATCTATTCCGATTTTCTGACCTTAGCTGTGGCCTTCAAACTGCTCTTGTAAATAGACGCAACGCACTGTGGTAAACAAAATTTTAATGCTGCTGCTAAACTGCTTAGTGTGCATAAAATACCCTGTAACTATGCTCCTTGCAGTCAGATGCAGTATATACTTAAATTCCCCTTGTACAGTGTGTATATATAAATACATATGTGATCAGCTGAGACTGAAAGAGAATATGATCTTCCGTGCTTTTCTTTTTAATCTTAATGAGAAAGTTGCACGAAGAATTGTGTCGTTAAGCACATTTTAGTCTCCAGTGAGTTGTACACTTCAGTCTCCTCTAAATTTAAAGAGGCCTATTGTGCAAGAGAAAACAGGAAAGGAAAGAATTTTTGTTTTATTATTTGATGGTAGCAAACTTTCTTTCCAGTTTTCTTAAAAAAAAAAATCCCAGAAAGACCTTTCCTCCATAAAAATAGTGACAAATAGGAAAACAGAGTATGTTTCAGGAATATTTTAAGCTCAATTAAATGGTTACCTATTCAGAGGAACAAAGTTGGATTTTATATACCCCCCGCCTCTTCCTTCCCAAACTAGACAATCAGCCCAGCCCTTTGGCTTTCAATTCCCTAAGAACCTGCTAGCAGACACAAGCACTCTTAAACAATTTGTGCATTTCTGGAAAGCCCCATCTTTCAAATATAAGTCTGGAGTCTCAGGTTGAACTCCTGGCCTCCTAAATTCAGCTGCTATTAAACACTAATAACAAGAGTGTTGGTACAGGAAAGACACGACAGGCTGACATCAGAAGTCTTTGGCTGTCTCCTATTTCCCCAGTGCTCCATAACAGCGACCTACTAATGCCTTCTTAAGCTTTCCATCCCTTACTGAACTTTAAAGACCTTTTTGATTTTTTGGTAACTTGTGTCACAGTACAGAATCTCAGATGTTTTAGCAAAAAAAAAGTTACCAAGTGATACTTATTAAAAAAAAAAAAGCTTGGTATTGGCCTATTTTTATTTACACCTCAGTATTTTGGTTACAGTGTATTTAAAGCTATTGTTAATTCAGAAACCACAACAATATGAAACACAAGTGGAAAAAAGAAGTCCAAGCAAAATCAAGAGATATAGGAAACACAGTAACCAGACTGGATCTGAGATCAACAATATTTCTTCCACTGTTTGTGAATAATATTAAATCTCAATGATTTAACTGAACAATTAAACACTAACAACATAACCATCACAAAAGAAATCTAAGAAATAGGCTGCCATTTTTATTTCATCATTATATGGGTTCCAGCATTGTTGTCATTGCTACTTACTTTTCAACTCCTTCCAGATTTTCTTCTGACAAGGCAGTAATTTGGGAAAGAGAAAGAAATGTCCTATTAACAATCTCCTTTCCACCTACGTCATCCTGATCTTGGCCTTCTTCCTGATCTCGGACTTCTTCCTGCACACATGCATTTAGGAATGTAATTTTAAAAATGTTTATTTTATTATGTCAGTAACTTATCTAAATAACATTTTTTATATTGAGGAGGTATGCAAGGGATTAATTCAACAAATGCCAAAAATATAAGACAGCTATAATTATATGGCAGTAACACAATACCTTAACACATTCTCACTAGAGGAAAGCAGGGCAGATACATGGAACATAGTATTTTTATCATAAATTCATGTGGGAACACAGTGACATATTATGTGCTGCACAGGATTAAATTAACTTGCAAGTAAAAACAACAGAGATTTAAAGGTGCAAAAGAATCCATGAATCTAAATTTGACCAACATGATACTGCACTGCACAATAATTAAATTTTAAAATTAAGTTTCTCCTAAACATATTATGAGAATACACACTTATTACTATGCTATTTGCTTTCCACCCTGTACTTGATTGCATTTTCAAATTTACTGTCTACACTGACTCCTTCCCTAACCAAAGAAAAGTCCAAGATGTTTGTTACAACAGAATGATACACACAATGATCTGACAGTACTATTCCTGGGAAGGATGTACATGTTTTAGGGGATAACAAACTGAGCATGAACTAACAGTGCAATGGTCTTAGAAAAAATAGGAATAATTGATGATATTTTATTTTGTGTGGTCATTGATAAAGAAGAGATTTCAGTAAAAAATCTATGAAATGCAAAAAACAGTAGAAAAAAATCCCCTAAAACTGTTTCAAAATAGAATACGTAGGTGACAAAGTGAGGGGTCAAAGCACGTTATAAAATGTGAGATGAGGCAGAGGTGCAGGGCAGGGGCACAAGGGACAATGGTCGTGGGACAGAGTGCTCCAGTTGAAAGGGACCCACAGAGGGGCAGCATAAGGAAAAATATTTCACTATGAAAATATTTAAGCATTAGAATACATATCCCAGAAAGGCAGAGGAATCTCCTCCTTGCAGGCTTGCAAGACCAAACTGGACAAAGCCCTGCTGGGCACTGGGTGCTGGGTCAGCTCTAATGCAGCAGCTGAAGCAGCCCCAAAATGCCTTCCAGCCTCCTGCTGGGAGTCTGCCTGGCCTGACCACACAAGCACTGATCACAATCTGCTTGTAGCAGGTACACTTCTACATCCGCAGGACCTGGGCTTTAGAGGAAGTGCAGCAAGGCAAAACTTGCAGAATCCTGCTTCCAGCTCACACGGAGAGAGCGAAGCACAATTCCTGACACACACTGATTTCTGAGCCTGACCAGTCTGCTCTGGGCTGCTACCAACTCACTCCAGCGCTGGTCAAGGAGAGCCCCCAAATAAAGCTACACTACTCCCCCTGCTGCTGCTGAACTGCAAGATGTACTGAAATCTGGGACTAGCTGAAGAACCACAGTCTCAAGAGGGACGAAACAAGGCTGAGGGAAACAAAGAACATTCACTCAGTGGACAGACTATTCTTCCCCTTTCTAATTAAATATTGGAGTACTTTGACATGTACTTCGATAAGAAAAATTATTGTTCCCAACTTTAAACAAGTCAGTCTCAGACACAATGTCTCATCACAACAGGAATGATGGCATAAAGGAAGGCTTCCTTCACATAGTTAAGAGCATGATGTTAGTTTGCTTTTATTAGCAATAATTTACACAGCATTAAAAATTACTCCTACAGTCAGTAACGCTGCTATAATTGAAGCTGCAGGGAAAAAACAATACCTCTACATGTTAATACTATGCAATTATTGAAAGACATATTTTAATAAGTAGAGAAAATATAAACGCTTTCCTGAAGTGTTGTTATAAATCTGTTGAACATAAGATTTTTTAGAAGCTGTGGAAGATTAATTAAAAGAATAACTGATACCGATGTTTTGGAACCTGAATTAATGCTCCTCCCTCACTTTCTCTTCGAATGTTCAATACATAGGATACTTCAGTATTTATAGTGACCACCACTATATAAATTACATATTACTGGTCAGTCAACATCTTACTGGGCATACTTGTTAGTAAGGCAAAATGCTAATATTTTACAAGTTATAGTTTAAACTGAAGAAACAGGCATCTGCTGTAACTCAGTGTTGCAGATAAGGCTCCGTAATCTGCACATCAAATCACAACAATCTACAGGGCAAGGTGAATGCTTCCCAAGAAACATTTCACCATCTGGAGCTTGGAACAACATTCCCAGCAGCAATGTACCCACCAATGCATTACTGGTTTTGTTAATGCTTGTGATAAGGATGGGGTTGGGGCACCAACGTCCACTGTAACAAGCACAGGTATCAGATAAGAAGAAATACTGTTACAAATGACAGATGAGTAACTACAGGAGAGAAAGCACGTGATTCAAAAATAATTGTTAAAAATTAGCAATGTTTCTGTAATTTAAAAAATATTGAAGGTCCATAAATCATTTAAACAATCCTGCATTTATAGACAGTTTCTGTTTGGGCTGAACCTACACACACACACACATACCTGACTAAAAGCTTACAATTATTTTGACTGATAACTTTTGTCTTTTGATTGCTGCCTTTAACCACTACTGAAAATTCCAGGAGATTATTTTTATATGCATTCACTGGTGTCAAAGAATTTACTGTTCATTTTAGTGTTAACTGCAGTGACTGACTGAGGTAATCCAAGGTGAGTTAATTCTAGTAATGCTGTCTTCATGTGTCAGGAAAAAAACTCCTGAACCAATCCTACCAATACACATTCCCAGCAGTAGACTTAGCCTATTTAAATACTGGCTACTACTAGAGAATTATTTGTTACTGTTTTATTTTCCTTGGAAGGATTTTTAACTGTTCTGAATGCATAGTATGTTTCTGGCTGTTCAATACATTACTCCAAGAGCTGTGGGCATCCCTCGTTAACAGCATCAAATCAAAATATCAAACCAAACCAAACATTCTAAAGCAAAAGAGTAAAATCTTTCTAAATCTCTCAGCCAATGAGAGACACCACCATTAAGCAAGAAATAGCAGCAGCAGAGTGATAGAGTTAAACAGCAAATTGCAAAACACCTCTGTGTTTACAGGGGTGGGGAAGAACTCTCAAAACCCCAAACCCATACTAGGTCATCCCTGGCTAGCAAAAATGCCCCACTACCTGCAGTTTTGGTGAGGGCCTTTCCAGAGTGGCCAAACCTGGAAACCCAGCAATGGAAATGAGCACCAGCATTCCTGAAAAAAAATAAGCTTGTCCTCTGGGATGAGCCCTCTACAGGGGTTGCAGATAGTATTTGCATTTGTTTGACAATACAGCACCACACTTCCAAAAATCATGGCTTCCAAAAATAGACACTCAAAGAAGCAGCTTACCAAATCTCTTCAATTATAGCAAATACTTGAAGTGTAAGGAACCTAAGATCCTGCTCTCCTCAGCCTACCAGGGAAATCAGACTGGACTCAACTTTCCAGTAGCTCATTGTAAGGCAAGCTCAGCTACTATGGCTGGGCTGACAGCAGCGCAGATGTACCCTAAAAGAGTGTTGTGTATCAGTTACAACTTTAATCAAAATGGGAATGAAAAAAACCCAACCAAACTACACCAGCAACACAGGCTGTTATTTGTATTATTATACACATTTCGTTATCAAGCTGTCAAATGCTTCAGCAGCAGCAGAAAATCCTGAAGCTTTCTACATAAATAGTTAAGGCAGAAACAGAAACACATTCACTGTTCCTGTTTGTTTTTAAAAGGCCCCACTTGTCCACTCCCACAATGGGAAGTTAAGATCAATAGTTGCTATTTTAAGTCGTAAACACTTCTTTTGTCATCAAACAAATGAGGAAATAAAAATAGCAGCACTAATTTCAACTACCTTCAAAAGGAAAATATGCAGATGCGTCAAATGCAAAAGACAAAACCTATAGGCAAAGAAAGCTTTCAAGGACCATTATAAACATGATAGTGTCCTTTTAATAACAAAATATGTTTCAAAAATTTCACACAGTCCAAACATTAAGATTTACGGCTGACCAAATGTATGATGACATTAAATTTTACTGATGTTTTCACAGCTGCAGACCACTTATAGAAAAAATGTGGTTAAAAATAAAGCAGCAGCAAGACTTGCTAAGATCAGGATTCAGATTTTCTAATATATCATCTGCTGAAAGTAATTACAAGTCAGAAGAATTATAAAAATATTCAATTTGAATCAAAAGGAATTGTCTTAAAATGTAAGAAATTATATAAAAAATAGTGCCAGAATAGTGTTTCCTACACCTTACATATAGACCATGCCAAGCTATCTTCAGCCAAAACTAGAGACTATAAAATGTAATTTATAAAAATACACAATTCCACAGGGTTTCCAGTAAAAATAAATCATAAAGGATAGATGGAAATATCACAAAGGTAAGCTACTGTGTGCGGAACAAATTTCAGGAACAGAAAACATGAGAAAAAAGAATTGTTCACTGAATTCCTCTAAAGATTCTTTTTATAAAGCCACAAAGTAAAAACTACAAAAATTTCAGTGGTACATTTCAAACAGATGTACAGTATATTTTTGACAGCCTGTCGTTTCCCATAGAGCACACCCTGTATCCTTTTACTGTGATCTGACTGCATTACCCCAGTGTTACGCTGCTCCAACTGCCAAAATATTTATGGAGAGCACTAACGGAGTGCTTTATGAGAGATGCATATATTTTTCATAAAGTATTTACAATACTTAATAACACACTTCACATGGAAGAAGGTTAATTTATTTAAGGAAACCTAAAGGTTAAGCTTTTGTACTGACAAAGACACAACCATGACACTGGCTGAAGGCGCTTAATCACTCCCACAACAGTCACAGCAACTTCTTGGCCAGCGGAGACAACAAAGCAACTCAACCAGAAGAAAATTATCTCGCAGTAGCTACAGCTACATAGAAAGGCTTGAGGGAGAAATTCGGAGTTGATGCAACACCTCGTATGTTCTTGGGAGGAATAAGTTTTATTCTTGTATCTCTTGACATGCAGCATGACATGAGTTGCCTGTCAGAAACCACACCTCTGTCAACCAAGTCAAAAATGAAAGAGGAAAAAAACAGGGAGGAGGCCAAAGACAAGCAAATAAAGTAAATATTAATGCAAACACAGTGGATTTGTAAAATCCTCCAGCGCACTTCAGCTACCTAAAACAATGAAAGGTGAGAAATACAACTGTGATATTGCTGGAAGGAAAGCGTCAGCTTGCATCCACTCCCTCAGTGCTCTTTGAAAGGCAACCAAAAACCTTTCCCTCAACAGTTCAAAATTAGGAGACTCCTACCACCACAAATAAGTGAACTGTGTTGCTTTGACCCAGGCTGGATGCCAGGAGCCGACCACAGCCTGTCACCCCTCTCCTCAGCTGAACAGGGGAGAAGAAATACAACAAAAGGCTTGTGGGAAGAGATGAGGACAGGGAAAGGTCGCTGACCAATTACTGTCATGACCAAAATAGTCTCAGCTTGACAGAAAAATATTTATTACCAATGCAGAGTAGAATAATGAGAAATAAAACCTACATCTCAAAGCACCTTTCCCCCACCCCTCCTCTCTTTCCAGGCTCAACCTCACTCACATTTTTCTCTACCTCCCTTCCCCAGGAGCAGAGGGGAATGGGGTAGAGTGCTTGCAGTTGGTTCACTGCATGTTGTCTCTAACCCTGCCCCAGCACAGGATCCCTTCCACAAGGGACTGTCTTCCATGAACAGCTCCAACATGGGTGTCTGCTCCACTGTGACCTCCATGGGCCCCAGGGGCACAGCTGCTTCACTATGGGCTGCAGAGGAATCTGCTCTGGCACCTGGTGCACCTCCTGCCTCTCCACCCCTGCTAGCCTTAGCATTTGCAGGACTGCCACTCTCCCATATTCTCACCCCTCTCTTCCATCTGCTGTTGCATGGTTTCTTTCTTTCCCTTCCTAAATCTGTTATCCCAGTGATGCTCCCTCTGCCACCGGTGAGGCAGGCTGTGGGTCTGTCCTGAAGCTGGCTGGCATTTGCTCTAGCGGACGTGGAAAAAGCTTCCAGCAGCTTCTCACAGAAACCACTCCTGCAGCTCCCTACTACCAAAGCCTTGCCACACAAACCCAACACACCAAGAAATAACCATAGACTTGTAAAGGAGAGCCCTAACCGAGTGAAACCTGGTGAGGTGGTGAGAGGTCAGAGGTGGACGAGGCACTCAGCAGCAGCTGCTCGGGGTGAGGTGAGGCGGCGTGAGGGACAGACCCGGCTGGGCTGTGCCGCCCAGGCCCCGCAGTCTCTGCTGGAAGAACTGCCTCTCCGGGACAGGCACTGTTCATTCAACTGCCTGAGGGACAACAGTGACACAGGCGTATTTATATATATATATATATATTTACATACACACACACTGCATTTTTAACACCACGCCCTTTTCTACACCAAGTCACAGAACGGGTAGGGCCGGCAGGGACCTCTGTCGGTAATACAATCCAACCCCCTGCCGAGGCAGGGTNGAGGGGAATGGGGTAGAGTGCTTGCAGTTGGTTCACTGCATGTTGTCTCTAACCCTGCCCCAGCACAGGATCCCTTCCACAAGGGACTGTCTTCCATGAACAGCTCCAACATGGGTGTCTGCTCCACTGTGACCTCCATGGGCCCCAGGGGCACAGCTGCTTCACTATGGGCTGCAGAGGAATCTGCTCTGGCACCTGGTGCACCTCCTGCCTCTCCACCCCTGCTAGCCTTAGCATTTGCAGGACTGCCACTCTCCCATATTCTCACCCCTCTCTTCCATCTGCTGTTGCATGGTTTCTTTCTTTCCCTTCCTAAATCTGTTATCCCAGTGATGCTCCCTCTGCCACCGGTGAGGCAGGCTGTGGGTCTGTCCTGAAGCTGGCTGGCATTTGCTCTAGCGGACGTGGAAAAAGCTTCCAGCAGCTTCTCACAGAAACCACTCCTGCAGCTCCCTACTACCAAAGCCTTGCCACACAAACCCAACACACCAAGAAATAACCATAGACTTGTAAAGGAGAGCCCTAACCGNTGCTCCTCGTCCTGTCACCGGGCACTACTGAAAGGAGTCTGGCACCATCCTCCTGACCTCTGAGACATCTAAATACACTGGTGAGATCCCCTCTCAATCTCCTCCAGACTAAACAGGCCCAGCTGCCGCAGTCTCTCGTCACAAGCGAGATGCTCCAGAGCCCTCACCGTCCTCGAGGCCCTTGGCTGCGGCTCAGCACGGACACTTTAGCACAAAACACCCCAATCCCAGCGGGAGCGCTCCGCTCCNCCAAGAAATAACCATAGACTTGTAAAGGAGAGCCCTAACCGAGTGAAACCTGGTGAGGTGGTGAGAGGTCAGAGGTGGACGAGGCACTCAGCAGCAGCTGCTCGGGGTGAGGTGAGGCGGCGTGAGGGACAGACCCGGCTGGGCTGTGCCGCCCAGGCCCCGCAGTCTCTGCTGGAAGAACTGCCTCTCCGGGACAGGCACTGTTCATTCAACTGCCTGAGGGACAACAGTGACACAGGCGTATTTATATATATATATATATATNGTCACAAGCGAGATGCTCCAGAGCCCTCACCGTCCTCGAGGCCCTTGGCTGCGGCTCAGCACGGACACTTTAGCACAAAACACCCCAATCCCAGCGGGAGCGCTCCGCTCCCCTCCCGGCGGTACCTGCGCAATATCCATCATGGCCGCCGGCCCCCGGCACGGCTGGCCCCGCCCCTCAGGGCCCAGCCCCGCCCCTCGCGGCCGCGCTGGCACCGCGGCACGGCCCAGATCCTGCTCCCTTTTCTTTAAGAAACTTGGGACAGTAATGAACTAAAACTACGTTGAAACATTTTCTCTGTCAGCTTTGTACTGCATGGAGCAGCAGTAATTCAGAGTAATAGCAAGATCAAATAAAATGCAAGCATTTGGAAGGTGAACAGTTATGAGAACAAAGAAAGAGCTAACTTACTTTGCAAAGTTTATGGATGTGCCGAGGGAGCTGGTATGACAAAACAGCATCTTTGCAGTGCGCCACATAAAGCAAGGGCCTCCCGGGATTCCTGCAGCTGTTTAAAGCTCTGCCACTGCTTTGGAGCAGTTTGCCACTTTCAGAAGGTTGTCATCATCACTTTCTTAAAATGTGCAAACCACTAAGTACCTGTATCCTAGCTGGGTCACGAGAGACAAGAACATGCCCATTATCCACTGAGACTGTGATTTATAGTGTGAGATTCTTCACGTCTGTAGCTCCTGCTCCTGCTCAAACACCCTGACCCTCACTGATACATGTAGACCAATCGAGCTTCCAAAAGGAGTCAGAAATCTGTTTGAGGTTCAGAGAGCTGGATCCTGCAGTGTTTTGTAGAATTATTCATAGTATTTTAAAGAAATAGAGCCCACACTGTGAATTTTAAAGAAATAGAGCCCACACTGTGAATTCCTACAATTTGTGCTGTGCTCTGGGGCTGAGAGCTGTACAGCTGTGTTACTGCCCCTTTTCCTGTGTATATAAATCTGACCAAATAAGAACATTATTCAGAGCTGCAAGCACTGAACGTAGTAAGGTGTTAAAACGGGGGAATTAAGTGCGATATTTGGATGCAATATCACATTGTGTGCATTCATTATGATGTTATCTGGCTGGTAAGAGGTAGATGCTAGACTTAACCCTGCATTCCTCTGGATCTGAAAATGCCCATTGATTTCCATGAACATGTAAAAGACTTTGGGGCTTAAAGCCTTTAGAAAGATCTAATTCTGTTTCTCCTGCTCAATATTAAAGGACTGAATTCTCTGTTACACAAAACCTGAACTGAGCAGGTGATTGAAGCTGAGCACTGATTGAAGCTCAAACCACATTTCCAGTAGTGAGCTCCTAAACTTCCTACTTTTCAATTTAGATTTTTAGATAGTTGGTGTCAGAAGGCTTAGAAATTAAAAAAAAAAAAAAAAAAAAAAAAAAAAAGGAGGCA
>VXAC01006232.1:91444-174949 GCA_013399225.1 Rhipidura dahli
AAAAAAAAAAAAAAGAGAAGGATTCAATAGTCGCATCAAGCCATGCCATCTAATTTCATGTGGATCCTTCATGTTTACAAAACTGCATTTGTGTGTATGTCAATATTTAAGGTGGCTTTTTGATTTCCTTCAAATGCAAAACTTGTAAGTGCAACACAGAAATACTGAACTTAAAACGCTGACCTAGTCCTTTCTGACTACAGGTAACCATGGTAGATTTTCTATGATTCCTAATGGCCACGGAGACTCCAGGTTAGGGGAGAACAGCAGAGCTCTTTCTGCACAGGAGTAGCTGTGTTAGATGCAAAGGTTTCCTGAAAGCATCTGTTCTGGCATATATAATTTAAACAGAACATATTTGATAATCTGGCTTTACACAGTAAGTGCTCTTCTGTTTGTCTGAGAAACAACCAGAGTTCAGGTTTGGGAGATGTTTTGCCAAGGCTGGTATCATTCAGCGCATGAGGATCTTGGAAGGAACACTTTATCTTCTCTCTTTAATTACAGCTCTTCAGCTCATAGTGCCAGCACCACCTCCAGCCTGTACAAGATAACCACCACAGAGCCCACTAACACTCAGCCCTGGCAGGGGCTGGGCAAAGAGCTGGTTGTTCCCCTCAATATTCTTCAAGTTCTCAGATTTTCATTTTGCTAATTATGCACTGAAGCATCACAAATACAGCAATTCCACACTGCTCCCTGCAAAATGAACTACACGGTTGTCTTTGTAGAAATACTCTCCTCTTCATCATATCATCACATCTTTTGGGCAGGGAACAGGTTCACCTGCATCACACAAGTCCACGTCAATAGGGGAATAAAAGTCACAGCTGCAAGCACAGCTTTGATGGTGCAGGCCACCTGCAATTGGAACACAACTGGCAGCTGCAAGTGCTCCAAAGTATTCCACTGAGTCCTCCAAAATTTTAATAACCAAGGTGATTTAGTCTGATTTTGTTACTTGTTGCAGAGATTCTGGCACTTCAGGAGTAAATTAAACATATTAATTTAAGAAAATGAATGAATTTTCAGAAGTTGCCTTTTACAAAGCAAAGGCCCACAGAAACATCCTCCTATTGACAGAGATCCTATGAAAACGTTCAATTGCAAACACATTTTCATTCACTTTTAGTTAAGCATCACCAAGCACAGTAATTAGACATAGGCAAATTCAGGATGAAAAGCAGATGGAACTTCCTAGCAGAGCCTTGCTTGTTACATCAACATCAGATGGACATATAGCTCCCCTGGCTGCCAGCTCTCATGACAACAAATTGCTTATACTTACACCCTGGGGGACAAGAACTGAGAAAAAACCACGGGCATGTGTGGAGGACTTGCACACAGTATTTGGGTTTGACCCTCCAAGTAACAAATGGGTAATTAGTGAAAGCAACAGGATATTAATGCTATATGGCTCATAGTAAAGAGCCTTACATTACTGTCCATGAGGGTATTAACATAGTAATTAATCATCCCCTCCTGGCTCCTTTATAAAATTCTTCACAGATACTCTATCCAGGGAACAGCATTCCCTCTTGGGTAATGTTTTTGTTTTACACATATAGATACACACCTTCAGAAAAAAATTCTGGGCATGATTATGTACTAGGAAAAAAAAAACATTAATCCCAGGTTGTCAGGGAAAGTTGTTTTTAAAACAAAAAGATAATTCTGCCATTTCTCAGGCAGTATCCAATTAAAATGAGATACAGGTACAAGAAGATAACTGCTTTGGTGTATCAGCAGCAGGATAGACAGAGTTCTGAGTTATTTAGGGAGAGATGTTGCTTCTCTTTTGCTCATTGTTTGTCAACACAATCTAGCTCAATATCTCTCCCAGTCTGCTTAATTAATAGGTAGGCAAAATTTCCATGTGATATGACAGTGATTTTGAGAGAAATGTAATGTTAGTACTCGGCCCAGCAATAAGAAAGTACAAGTTAAATGTAGCAAATCATAACTTTTCAATTATTCAAAACAATATGCATGGGGAGAAATGAAAGTAGTAAAATGTGTATTCTATCAATGATTCCATTATCCTCTCACCATAAAGAGAAGTGGCTCAATGGAGGATAAAAGCAAATTTTAGATTGATTCTCTTCTTGATCATAGCCAGAAGACTGCTATATCTATTGCCAAGAAATTGAATCGAGGTTCATAGAATTCCTAAAAATTAGATAGAAAACACTTAAAAGAACATGTAGCCCATCTCCAGGGGACCTGTACTTTTTCTTGCCAACAAGAACTTCAAGCAGAAATAGGAATGTATTTAACCTGGTAGTTCAAGACAGCTCCTTACTATGTATTAAATTGTGGGAATAATGTAAATGTGCATACAACATTGCAGTATGCCATCAGTATGAACTAAGAAAGCTTAAGTTTTTCTCCCCTCTATGGACCTTTTAGTGAAAATGCCTAAACTATGAGACCTGATGCATAAGATAAAGCAATATGGATAATTTAGAGTGCAGCTATTTCGAACTACCTACCTCAAGGTCACCAATTGCTCAAACAAAACCCAACATCTCTGTAGAACTGCAGGACTCCTCACAGTCATTATTCAAACCAGGAAAATTCACTCACAAGTCCCAAATTCAAGACAAGAGACAGAAAGAGCACTGACCACTGAAGGACTCTAAGCCCCCTAGACTTATACAGCCATGAGTACACTGGTGACAATGGACAAATAATTTAACATAAGTGTAGTGTAGGAGTTTGGGTTTGTTGGGAGCATTGTTTCACTGACAGAGCACTGCATTCTTCAGGAGGACACACTGTGCATTACAGAATTTGCCAATTTATGTCATGAGAAAAATCACCAGAAAGAATAATTAAACAAATTATAACAGCAAACAGAGACTAAATTTATCAAATACAGTATTACATATATTCGTATTCCATATAAAAGACACTATGTATTAAACATATATGTTCATTAAACATATATGTTGGTTCTATGTAATATATATGTATATATTCTCTCTTCAAACCACCACTTGAGCTCAGATTCCCATCTACTCTGTATCTTTTCTAAGGATATAATGTATACTGTTAATCTTGGCAAGTTTACATGAACTGGAGTATATTTTACTCCACAAAAAAGATGAGACATTAATCTTCTGGGCAAACTCTCTTGAAATTTCATTTTGATAGATAAAACTTGACTTTTCAGTTTGAGCTACTGCTTCATTCTGTTGGCAGACCAAAGAAGATAGAAAGACACAACTGTGTGAAGTATTACATCTTAGTAACAGAGCGAAGTCTACAAAAAAAAAAATAAAATTCACTGATTCAATTGTCCTTGCCCTTTTGCCCCCAAATGGGAACATCATTTCTTTCAGAGATTTCATATTCTACTCCTTTCATGCCTTTGGTTTGAAGCTTTATTGATTTTTTGCCACCTTCTCCATATGATATTAACCAGCTTTTAGAATAACATATAACAATTTAGGGTGGCAAGTGAAAAAATACATCCAGCTGAAATTACAGGGGGATTTTCAATAGAGAGACTATAGTTACCCAAGACAAAAGTTGTCTTGTGTACTAGAACTGACTGTGTTGTTTATTTGTGAATTGTTTGCTTGTTGGACTACACACACAGCTTCCAAGGTGTCTCAATATTTCTTTAATTATTTAATAATGACTGGCAAGCCTGAATTACTGGGACATAATGTAAGTGGTGTCTTGGAGCAGGATCCCAGCTGTGGCAGCAACACCTGGAGAGTCAGTCTGGCAAACATTTTACAGAGTGAGATCTATCCAAGAGAGTGAAATTTGTCACTCTGCAGTCTAGCAATACATCCTAAGTGTCCCTGCCACCAGAACCACATAATGAATTGAGTTAGGTGTCATATGTCTTCTCCTTGTGTACTTGGAACTACAGAGTACAAATCCCAAGGAGTAGATGAGCACGCTCAGGAAGAATGTGTCCGTGTAGTCTCCTTAAATGTGTAAGCATAAAGGTTATTCTGTGATCACTAGGCAGTAGGGTTAAAATTACGATGAAGCTGTTTGTTATTGCCCTTCCCCTCTTCTTCCCTGACTCATTTGAGGTTATGGACTCATCTTGGCAAAGTACATTAAAATAAAAGGGTATATAACTCAGTAATCAGTCCTGGGAGCACTTTCCTTCCTGGATTCTGAATTTGAAATATCTGCTGTGCAAGCATATGTTTATAGAGAGCTGCAAGGAGGAGTTAATGTCCATATTCACTCCAAAAAGATTATGTAGTTGCATGTAAAAAATGAATTTGCAGAGCTCCAGAGAGCTTAAGTATATTACTTCTGGTAAAAATAAAACTCATTGAGCAGAGGACCCAAGGCCAGCACATATATTTGTGCTAAGAATACCACTTTAACTGCAAACAAGCTCTGCATGTGATGTCATATGGAACATTCAAGAGTTTCTTCTAGAACAGGGGTCAAATGCTTCCATAAGTATTTATTAAAGCAACGTATTGATTTAGCTGAGGCAGAATTAGCCTGTTGTAGAATGGAAGTCTGATTAATCTGACTGATTCTCGAGTTCCTCAGTATCTTGGAACCCAAAATTCAAAAGGAGAGAAAGATGGGGCACAGCTCACACACACTCTGCTGACACTTGTGACTGCTGGGTTATGGAGAACAGGGGTATATTTTGGTCCACAGGGAGCAGAGTTACCCACATACTTATCCTAGGAAACTTAGAAGGAGAATGAAAAAACTCAGTGCACTGTTTGACAGTGTTCCTTGAACTGGAGCTTATGCTTTTCTCATTTACTTGAAATTTGAAAGAAGATGATAGAAGTTAATGGAGTTTCATTATGGTAAAGCAGTGTAAAAGGAATCATCCTCCTTGTTTTAACATCTGTGAACACAATCCTCCTCTTCCTCGCAAACAAAACATATGAGATTCTGCTCAATTTTAATTCTGTTTGGCATCTGTGCCTATACTGCCAGGGACATTCAGAACCATTTACATTAACAGCAAATATTATTTTCACTCTAAAGAAGGAAACATATCCTTATTGATATTCAGCAAGTGGTGCGTTTTTGCAACCAAGATATAATTTACTCACTTGTCTGACTGGATTACATTACTCCATGCATTTTGTAGCTTCATCTGTGAAAAATCGAACTTTAGTTCTACTGCTGTCATTTCCCATAATTCTTTTAAAACAATCTGTGGCAAAAGGATAAAAAATAGCTCCAATAGAAACTGCTTCTGGGGATGGCATTTGAAAGGATATTATTTAGAGTTAATGAATTAGACTAAGAAGTTTGTCATATTCTTTACATGAGCTGTGAGTCACACTTTGTATACAAGTATTTCTACCATTTGTGTACTTTGTAAAAGCCACGACTCCCTTTGTTCCCTGGGAACCCTGCAGTGAAAGCATTTTTGTTCAGAAGCACACGGCTTCGTTAGGCTGTGTGGGTCATGTTTCCAGTTCTCTTCGACCTTTCAGTGTGCTCAGAACCAGCGATGCACCCGCCTGCTGCCATCCCTCGCCAGGGCTCCCCCAACTCAGCACTGCAGCCACCTGGGCAGGACAGCAGCTCAGCAACTCACAGGCAAAGCCACAGGAGTTCAGCCAGCGAGAGGATGGGAGGACTGAGCCATTACTTATTTATGAAATTAGCAATTAGAACTCGACTGCAGTAAAAATGGAAAGTCCCCAAAATGGAGGATCAGGGAAGCTTTTTCAACCCTGATTTCTGCCTCTTTATTTCCTCTGATGTAAATTTTGAAACTCCCTTTGATGAAAAGAAGATGAAGCTCCCAAAGCAGACTAAGCTTCAAAAGATGATTATAGGCTTTCCTACACAAAAGTGACTCAAAGTTTTATTTCCTGGGTTTATCACACACAATGTAATTTTTCTTCTACCTCTTGGTTTTACACTAGCACATGGATCACACATTCCTTCTTGGTAACTACCTTTTGCATGTTACCCAAGCCAGACATTACTCTTGATAAATGACTATTTAAATTTTCACTGCCTCTGCTGCGTTTCAAAGTATAAACTGTAACTGGATGTTTTATACACATACCAGAGAAATATTTTTCTCACAGCCACAGTGAAAAGTTTTGTTGAAAATATAGAGAAATTGAATGCAATCCAAATAAAGCATTTTTTAAGTTGAACTCAACCATGTAAATTTTTGATGCCAAAAGAGAATTAAAATCAGAGCCTGCAAATAGGGGATTATAATGGAAACAATTTATCCAGTGCTACCTACACCTTTTGCTGCTATGCATAAATCCTATTATCACTCATGCAATAATGATAGAGCAATCATAATTATTTCTGTATTAGACCAAAAAAATTTCCCATATGATTTCATCTGATGGCAAAATGTAAATCATTATACTAAATAGACACAATTTGTCTGCTTACAGAAAAAAATGGATTCAATCTTCTTTCTCTCCACCCTATATAATTAAAAAAAAATTCAGTAACCGATTTTTAGCCAAGCATTCATCAGAGTATGTATTGTTAACAGGTGTTGTGTATTACATTTCCCATGCACACTGTGTTGGAATGTAAAACTGTAATACTGCTCCTAGGAACAAGTAGCATAATTAAAATTCTTTGTGAGTTTGATTTACTGGGTATTTTCTTCCTTTAAAATAGCTACATTGCAAACAAGAGCAAATTTCTTAGATTTGATCTATGGGTTGTACAGCTTACACTTCAGGTTCAAAATGGTGATTTAGACAATAACACATAACAGCTGAATAGTTATTTATAATAGCACAGCACCTGTGGCAGATTGTCAGCTGAAAAGGCAAATCTAAATGCTTTCAAATTCTCTTGTGTATTATAATGGCAGTAGTAGTGGCCGCTATAGATACAATAGTTAGGCATGTAATGTAACTTTTGTTTCTGATTACTTGCCATTTTCTCAATTTCATTCCTTTAAGACTGAAAATGTTCATACTTAGTGTCAGCCCATATGCATTTCAAGAAATTCAGACACAATATAGCTTTCTGTTAATTTGGGGGGGAGGGTGGTGTCAACAAAATTAAATATTAACTAGAACATCAAACTCCTTTCTTATAAGATTTTCCACATTTTCCAGACTGTTACACATGCATAATTAACACAAGTTTGGCTGTTTTTTTACCTTGATTAATGCTGCTGAGAACTCTGTAAAATTTTGATCTGAAATTTTAAAACTCTAAAGACATTTTTCTTACCTCAATATGTGCCAGAATTTTTCTATGAGCCTTTTAGCAGCAGCTCCCACTTAAAATTCTGAAATTGTGCATATGCAGTTTTTTTTTAAATTTGGTTCCCTCCTGGACTGAACCCGGCATTGATCATTTGTGTAATGATGTGCTAATTCTGCAGTGATGTGAAACACATGTTAGGAAGAAATGTAACAGCTTGTTGCAGCAGACCCAGGCCCATACACAAACCATCAGCGCACTGATGTAACCTCCACCCACAACACAAAGTCCATTAAGATGCACAGTCCACCAAGCAACGTTCAGGTTTCCACCAGAAAGAACAGCTGGAATCGGAATGTGCAAGGACCATTCCCAAAAGGCAAGCACTCTAAACCCATTAGAATTTTCCAGACAAGACAGAATTTGAACTCCTCTTGACTATTAAATATCTATAGAATTACCTATTTACCTCCTGAGTGTTGGGAGGCATGAGATGGGCCATGTGCTGTGGGATCTTTAGTTGGAAGGTGACAGACAGTCTAAGTACAACAGGACCTTTATGCCAGAACAACCAAAATCATATTAGGTAGTAACTATAAAAACATAAGCAGAAATAGCATCTGTCTCCAGATGAAAGGAAAATAGTTTCCAAGGAGCTAATTGCTTTAGAATACAAGCAATAGAAAAAGAAAATAAAGAAATGACTGGTCTCTACTAGAGATCTGTAACAGAGGCTAGGAACAATCCACTTGCTCTGAGGTTGATGGGATGACGCCATTGCCAATTAGCATGAGTACTTTGTTTTATAACATCCATCTAATCCCTGTATGACCTGTTTTAGAGTACACCTCAAAATCATCTTTGGAGTACTTCCATTGGAGCTAAGGGAGTTACTCTGGGAATTAGCTTGGCCAGTGAAGTAATTCATATGCAATAGAAAGAGTTACAGAAACTTAGTCAGGAACGAGTAATGGAGAGAGATTCATGCATGCTATAAATCTTGGCTTTGTGCTAATGTTATTTATCTAATTGAGATAGGGAGGACGTTCTATAATGTGTGCATACTGTGCAATATGGGGCAGTGGCTTTGTAATATAAACTGTCCATTAGTAATGCAAAGTAACTTATTTTCATCTGCTAGATCCTTACTGCAAATTTTTCTCCTGAGTTTTGACATTTTATAAATCTTTATAAAGTCCACATTTGTTCTCTTTATCTTTTACTTCCATTTGATTCACTCTACTTCAAATGTATGTAAACACACTGTAAGACCACCAAGCTTTTTGTAATTTCAGTAGGGCAATGCTTCCACTCCTAGGAAGAAGTTGATGCCCCACATCTCAGTCTGCTGGCCCAGCTGGGGGAGACTCAGACATTTCCCTGAGCATCCCTCACTTCACAGTACCTGCACCACCGTAAGACACAAAGGATTTAAATGGGTCGAAGCGCAGTTTGAGAGAGCTGAGCAGAGCTGTGGCACCAGCAGGGTGTCAGGGAGCCAGGCGTCAGAGCTCCTCCCCAGCAGTAACCCAAGTCCCGATGTCTCTGCAGGCCTTTGGCAGCAACACGTGCTGAAGCAGCGCTGGCCCTTTGGAGGGCGGCTGCCTCGGGGCTGACTCACAGCCCCTTCATCCTCCCAGCAGCTGTATGAGGTTCCTGGCATTGCTTCTGTCCATGTAACACTCGAGGATCGCTTGCAGGGCTGCAGCCCTGCACCAGCCGATGACACCAGACCAGGAGTGACTCCTTCCACTGGCTCACAGACCTGACCTCTCAAAAAAGCTGCCACACGGCCCGTTTGGTACCCCTGGGTTTATTTCATTTGGTCACAGTATTTCCCATACTCTCTGTCTGCCAATAAAGAAGGGATGGAATGCAAGAAGCAGTAGGCTGCTACCCACTCTGGAATAACTTCAGGTCTGGTGGGAACTGTTGGGATTGTTATTAACCCTTGCTTCACTGCCTGTGCAGTGCAGATAGATGTACTTACTCATCAGGATTCCTCCAGTTGTTTCTCATCAGTAAACCTGTCTCACCTTGGTGCAGCAGAATCCACATTGTTGCACCCAACTCATTCTCTAGAAGAGCAGTTGTATGGTAAAGGAATAACATGGTATTCCAACACCAGAATTATTTGCGTACTCTGTATTATTCTGACTACCTTATGATAAAACACTGAAAGAAGAAATTAGGCTTTTGTAGGACACCTGTCCTATTCTACTTCTTGCTGCAGATCTGCAGCCACAGCCACTGACAACTCTTCCATGCTACTGCAGTTTCTCTCTAGTTTAATGTTGTTTTTATCTAGGTGATACTGTAGCCTCTATCCCCAGACATTCAAAGCAGGAACAGGAGACCCGAGTTTGCTGCTGCAGTTGGCTTTTCAGCTAACTTGGATGCATAAAGTCCAGTGATGTCTGTGCCTGGTATCATCATCCACAGATCCTATAGAGCAATTTCACTGAATATTCAAAGCTGGACCTACTGGCACATCACATTTGTATATTTTTGGAGAAAAGAAAGCTGGAGCAAAGTCAGTCCAATGCACACAGGTTAATTATGGCAGAATAATCTTAAAAATGAAAATAAGAACTTTCATTTCCAGCTCTTAACTTCATTTCTCAGAAATTTTTGTGGTTTTGGTCAAACCACTAACAGTTTTAAAAAATTATTTCAATATAAAACTAGGCACCCAACATTTTCAATAGCATTGAGGCATTAATATAACTTAGAATGTTTTTAAAAATCACCGAAGGTATGTATCTGAACCTTCCAAGCAAACTTAAATTTTCTTTCAGGATTCATCTCCATTTCCTTCAAACTCTTGATTACATTATGTAATAATTGCATACACTTTCTAGATATCTTCTGAGTTCGTAAGGCTCTACTAAAAATTCTTTCATTAATATTTATAAACTACAAGTAAAGCTGTAAAGCTTTTTTTTCCTACAATAAGATTTATACTTTTAGCATTGCATATATATATATATATTTGTAGGAGGTATATTGGATTTAATAATCGCTGTGGGAAGCCAGTAAAAATTAAGATTTAGCTGACATTCCTTTATCCAGGAAATCCTGATTAGTACAATCTTACATAAGAAATACAGAAAAGTAATGCAGTTTTACATTCTCTTTAGGAATAGGCTCTGGGGATATAGATTTTCCTTCTTTGGACAAACACCTCCAGGGAATTTCAACCCAGGAATTAGAAACTTCGGCTTTTTCCTTTCATTCTTTTTCATGCCCATAAGCCATCTCTACTCTGAAGACTATTAAATAGCTGGCAAGGAAATGTCCTTTATTGTTAAATACCGCTTAGCTCTTTAAATAGTTCAGCAGCTAATAGTCACAGGTTACTAAGATAAAAGCATTAAACACATTATCTGTATGCACTTCACCTGAAATGAATTCCCAGGCACTTCCTGCCATACATGAATACTGCAATTTGCAGGATAACCAAACCAGAGGCATTGGTAATGGAGCTGACATCCCTTGCTGCAGTTCCCAAGGGTTATAAAAGCCTGTCTTTGTATTCCACCCCTGTCTGTTACACACACTGAAGTCAATCAGGGTTCCGTGTGCGCTCCAGTTCTGCTCCCACTGGCTCCCAGACAGGCACAGCAGGGCTGCCTTGAGCCCAGGATGCTGCTGTGCTCCCTACTGAGAACACATGGACACGGAGCAGGCACTTCTTCAATGCTTTCCTTTTATCAACACCACTCCTTTTGGCAGGAACCAGTGATACACCACAGCAGAACAGCCAGCAGCTGTGACCAGTTGCCAAGCTAACAAGAATGCAATTTTTGGCTTCAGGCTCCAGAAAATGTTAAACCCATCCTTGCATCTTGCCCCTCACTCTGGTAGGCAGGAAATGCCTTTCCTCTGCCACATCTGTGAGGGAAGGTTTGATGAAAGATGACCCTGTACTATAAAGCATTTACACTGAAGTGGCAGAATCACATTGACCTGCTATCCCACACCATGGGATGACAGTCCCTGTGCCACGAATCCCCTCTCTCAGGCCATCCCTGTGAGCTTGACAAGCTGCCTGACAGCAAACCAGATATTCTGATAGCCTTATTCACTGGTCATAAATTAAAGCAATAATAGCCCGTAGGTTGTACTTGACTATTGGAGATAAATAGTTGTTAGCAGTAATCCATCATATTTCAAACTATTTGGCAAAAGGCAGAGAAATTCTTAAATGATGCTGTAATTATAAAGCTGAGTAATTTCTTTATATTTATTTTAACAGTATGGATTTTAAAGTGCCCTCTGGGAGCAAAACAATGTTTGTAGAGATAAAGCTGTAGGGAGCGATACATTCATGCCGACATGTGTAGCTGAACCACCAATTTTGCTTTATTAATTTAGTTGCTGGATTTGTTCCTGATATCTACAGCTGTATTATCCCCTCATAGAGGTGGATGAGTGGGTGGAATGAGGTTGATTACAATTGATTTAGTAACCAAAGAGTAATTTTTTCTATTGTTTGTTCAGCACACTACTAAACATATGGCTTAATTACGATTGCCTTGTGTTCTTTTCGGTGTGGTATTGCTTATTTTACAGAGACACTGATTTATGCAAAATATTAATTGAAATAGAAAACAGGCTTACTGTGAGAGCTGACATTCATAAAAACATTAGTTGCTTATATTTTGCACTGAGCCTATTGGACTTCTCAGGGGAATCAGTGTTTACAGTTTAATTTGGAACAACATGGGCTCCCTCCCTCCAGAAACAGTGGTAATGCATGTACTGCAGTCTGGAGCAGGGATAAAAAAAATTACTTTTCCCAGCAGCTGCAAAGGGAAATCCTCAGTGTTCTTGAGCCAAAGTCTCAAAAATGTGCTGAGGTAGCTGTTCCATTTCAGTGTGATTGCAATAATTGTATGCAAATGTCTCATTAAAAGTAATTCAACTTTATATAGCTATAAATAAACTACTATGCTGTTGTAATGTGTTTCCAGGCCATTAAGTAGTATAATAAAGATGCATGGATTCTCTCAATAGATTAGATAATCAAAAAACCACCCACCCCCAAAGTCAAGCAACTATGCAATGAGAGATCTTGTTTTGTTTTCAGAGTCATCTTTATAATTAATCTATTTGGAATAAATAATTCACCAAATATAAATATAAAATAATGTTCAGTCACAGAACTCATAACTCAATATATCCAGGAGGAATGTTTTTATATTTCCTATTCAGAACTTTAATTCAATGCATTGAATTTTGCTGTCTCTTTCATAAACCAAATCTAATATACAATCAACTTTATAACCAGAGAGTCAGAATACAGAATTAAATAGTTTTGCAGAGGCACACATAAAATCCTCCCAGATATTTTTAGGAGAGAATATGAGAATTTTGTAACCTTTACTACCCACTAATAGGATTCAGATATCCACTGTGAAATGATCCAAATATTTCCTGGGTAACGGCCTCTGCAGTTATAATATTAATTTCAAAAAAACCCAAAAAACAACCAATGCACATGTCTATACTGTTATATAGAGATAGTCTTAGGAAGCAAGACTAGACAATGAGGGAAAGAAAAAGTGAGACACAATATCAAAGTCAGCAGGAATGGCAAAGAGAAGGGTTTGGATACCATCACTGGGACCACATCCAAGGACTGCCAAGAATAAAAACCAGAGCAAACCCAATTTAAAGTTTGTCCTATGAGGAGGTGAAGATACCCAATCTCTCAGTGGGGTGCATGAGGCAGCTGGAATACCCCCACACAGCCAGCACACACAGTGTTAACCACGGTTACTGCCTCCCACTCTGCCTGCACTAGGCTGCACCCAGATGATTTTCTTTTGTTTGGTCCTTAAAACTAGGAGAGGAAACTCAGATTGCCCAAGAAGAACAACAGTATTAGACATTGTTGTGGGGTCATAAGGAGGCATTAAAATGGATGCATGGTATGTTCTTGCCTTACTTTAACCCCCAAAGATTTTCAAGGCTTCAGAAACGGGAGAAAATAAATCTAGGAGAAAAAAAGGAGAGGGAGAGCAGGAGAAGAGTTGAAATTTAAGTGACTTTTTAACAGTAAGTAACACAGCACAAGATAATATTTAAAGGCTGTGGGCGCACCAGGAGAAAAAAATGTCAGGAGGTATGGACGGTATGCTTATCCTCCATGCTGAAGTTAGCTAGGACAGGAAACGGCCACCTTCAGTGCAAGGTGCTTTTAGACCTGTGGTTACTCATAAACGACAACCATGTGCATTCCTTCTGGTTGGCTTCTGCCCCCTCACTGCCAAGCTGTCAGGGAAACAAACCAGGGACAACTGTCTGAAATCCCAAATGCTCTCAGTGGCAATGTCAGGATGTGCAAAGTACCCCATTCCTGCACTGGTGTCTGGAGGGGCACACAGGGCAGGTTGTAACGTGAGGCAGTCTCCTGGGAGCAGCACAAGCAGCTGCCACAGCCCCAACCTCACCCTTTGCCACTCCTGGTCAGCTCCTACAGATTCCCAAGCTCTTCCCCAATAGCAGATCTACATTTTCTCCACACTCCTGAAACATCCTGGGGTCTGTATTGGAGCACATCAGAGTTGGCCTTCTCCAAGAAGGGCTGACTGCAGCTACAGTGCATTCACAGCTCAGGGCTCACTGCTGCTCTGCAGCAGGAAGGAAAGGAAGGACACAGAGCTGCAGAAGCATTAAGGGTAGTCAGCTCAGAGAAGATGCCAGGCACAGAGGCACAAGCCACCAGGTCTCCAAAGGAGGCATCTTGTTCTCCCTGAGGAAGTTCTAAGCCAAGGAGCTAAACCTGAGTAATTCCCAGTTGGTGCAGCTCCTCATGAAGTTCATGGGCAAAGGGCAGCACTGACCATCAGGATCTGGTCTAGTAAACCTTTGACTACTGTTCAGAAACGCTTCAGTTGCTAAAGACTTCCCAATGTTGATGCTTTTCCATCCTTCAAAGGCTTATAGCAGTCCATTAAATGTAGTCTTAGTATGATACACCCCTAAACCTTTCCTCCTCCTGGAACGAAATCACAGCATGAGGCAAAATGCAATTCAGTGATACAACATGCATGGTGACAATTTTCCAGAATGTTATTATAGGAGAAAAAGTTCCAAACCCATCACAATCACTCTTACATAGTAGCTTGGAAACCTGAAGCAACAGAAGGAAAAGAAACCAACAGAGAAAGAAAAAGATATAAACAACTCCAAAATGAATTGTTAATTCAAAATTGCAATATAATCTGTATAAAATATTTAAGATGTTTTTCTATTTATTCCTGAACCTAGAGTGATTAAAATGCCACCATAGTACACTGTTGCTCTTTTTTTAATCACAAATGCAATTTTAAGCAAGTAGACAAACTCTAGGAAATTAAAGTGAATATTTATGTCCATATAAACTTCTTAATGGCAACATTCTTGCTGTGAGCACAGCAGCTGAAGAGGGTGGATTAAATTATTTTGGCCAGATCCTGTTACTATTGTTTTCACTGGCAAAATTCCCACTGACTTAATGGGAGCTGGATTAGATCCTGACTTGAATAAAGTACAAATCTCAGATGCATATATAACATAATCACTGATATTCCATGCATACACTCTAGTTTTCATGTCTGTTTTCCCTCTGTGAGTTTTACTGATGCTCTGAAAATACCGATCAGGTAAACTATATACCAGTGATTAAAGGTGTGCAGTCTTGTGTTTCCAGATTTGGGAAAATGTGTGGTTTACTCATATTTGAAATCAGAAACCACAGTCTGAATGATATTCAGCCTCTTGAGCACAGGGCTTCAGATCTTGGTATGTGTAGTTCCTCCTCTTGCAGGCTTTGCAAAGCATATGAACAGCATTTATTTAAGAGGCCAGAGAATTACAACCCATTTGGCAGTCAACAGATGCTGTTGGTGTGATATTTTCTCTCTCTCTCTCTCCTTTTCCATCATTTGGGAATATTCAAGAGCATCCTGGAAAAACTAGGAAGCTTTTGGGCTTCACTCCTTCTGTCTTGGATGATGATCTCATACAAAAGAGAATAAGCCTCCAGAAATTTTAAGAGGGCATGTTAATGCATAAGGGACACTGCTTCATCAAAGGTCTTACAAGAGCAGTCGCAGTCACATGTCCCTCAGCAGGAGCTTCAACAACCACAGTTCTTGGGGCTGACACTGCTCAGCTCCTGTCGAGTGTGGGACCAGCAGCTGCCTCCTGAGGGACCTTGTCCTGGCTCCTGACTTTGCTGTTCTCACCAAGCCTCTTTCAAAGCTTGCTAAGTGTGTGCTAAGGGAGGAGTTTGCACTCCTTAGCAGTCAAGGAGTCTGACGCCTGACTCCAGGTGTATCCAGGGCTCCAAGAAAGAGGAGAAGAGCCCTGCAGGGAGACTCAGTCAGAACACCCAAGTGCAAGGTGTCGTTCAAAAAAAAAAAAAAAATTAGCTGAAAGGTTCCCAGGATCCCCAGAGCTAACAGGGGTTAGGAACTGCACGCTCCGTATGCTCGGAGTCAGGCTCTGGTTTCACACATGTGAAGGGGAGTGGGTTTTCTAAACAAGTGCTCCAAGTCAGTGGAGATTTATCTGTGATTACTGCGGCCCAGCTTTGTTTCAGCTTGGGAAAGCAATGTTACTTATAAATGACAGTGTAATTTCCTATGCAGAGGCTGTTTCTCTGTATGACTCATCTATGTATTGTATTCCAAGATGTAAATATGAATCATGGATAGCTGATAGAAAAATGCAAAAGAATCCATTAAATTTTATTTTTTTTATTATGCTCTAAACAGAGCAACTTTTTAATTTTTCTCCTGACTGTGAAACTTACTGGAAATAAATTGTATCATATCCAATTGAGAAATCTTTGCATTCTCTAAAGCCGCAGGGCTTCTTATTGCTGTTTCAGGAGGGCTGGGGATGTGGGGGTGGTTATTGGTGCAGTTGATTTTTATTTATTTTTTTTGCACTAAGCATCCAGCTGGAGCTTTATATGGCCAATGTCGGCAGCAGCAATGCAGTTAGCTTTTTGATTGTTTGCTTTAAATATAGTAAGGGAGACAGAAAATTAACTGTTGATTATTATTATTATTAGGTATCAGAAAAACGGGCTGTAGGTGAGAATCTAAACCCAGTAATTCCAAGGTTAGTACCTGACATTTAAAGAATGATTGTGAACAGGTTTGAGAAATTCACTGCAGACCCGTTTTAAAGAAAACAACCTGCTGTAGCACTTCAACCCTATGGCATAAGGGAGTAGTTTAGTAATGAAAATGGAGAAGCCACCTACAGAGGGGAGCCTTGGAGAGAAGCAAATTGTGAGCACCAGCCACAGTGAGCCAGTTCTCAGGCACTGAGTGCAAGAACCAGCCAGCCCAAAGTCAGGCACTCTCTGCCTGGAGCCCTGCAGGGAGAGCAGCCAGGGGACATGCAGCCCTGCAGAAGGGTTTGGGATCATGGCTTCAATATCCAGGGGCACCTGTGAGGAAGAGGATGGTCACAGCTAAAGGAGGACATGTGGCAGGGCTGGAACAATTAAGCTAACTCAATGATTTCTTTCCTGGACTGTGCCATCTCTTCCACAGAACAGGGGAGACATGTAATTTCAAAGACTACATACATCTGTGACTGAAGTTCTTTGACTAAATCTAACCCAAATCTATTCAGTCTCTACACCGTCATTTGGGCTTAAACTGTGACATGGGCATCAACTATTCAGTTAGGATTTGAACTCTAAGGAGTGCAAAACCAAATCCCTGGTGTAATGAAAACTGCCAGATTAACAGTATTAGATACAGAAACAAAGACCACCTAATTTCCAGGGCTGGAACTTTACCATAGTTTTATCTTGCCTTAGAGCTTTTGTCCATTACAGACAACCCAAATTGAAGTGCATGGATTTTTTTTCTATATACTGCATTCTGCATGCTACTACTTTTCCTATTTTACGCCCATAACACCAATTCAGAACAGAGACTATTATGCCTGGCATAATGACCAAAACTGGAAATACCTTTTCCTGGAGTCCCTGGGGCAACAGGACATTTATGCCTTTGATGAAATTAAAGTGACATTGTCAGCTTAATATTCTCCCATAAAGAGATCAGGATAGCTTGTATTTAACTGTATGTTGGGATTCAATACACATCTACCTGTCCAAACCTCTGCTTTTTGGAAGGACTGCTGCTAGATCTGATTCCTTACAAGTAGAAGAATTTTAAAAAGAAACTGCCAAAGTAATAAAATACAAAAATTCAATGCTGGCTGTAATATTTACTTTATGCTTTTTGAGACAATATGTCCTGAAATGAAAAACAAAATGTGAACTTTATAAATCTCAAAATCTATAATTAAGAACAACACCTGACAAGATCATTTTCTCAGCTGACAAATAAATGCCACTTTTAAAAGAATCTTCCACAGAGTGATAAAAACAAGCAAAGGGACAAAAATTGTTCCCTCTGCATTGGTAGAAAACACGGAGGGGGTTTTGCTAAGTGCTTACAATGACTGTGCTGTTGACTTGGCAGCCACATCAAAAGTGTGACAGACTTGATTCATGTTCCTGTACAATACAAACAGTGACACAGGGGCTCGGTCTGAACGGCTCTCAGCAAGTAATTGAAGGGAGCACAAACACATTCTAAAGAACAAGCAGTGCACAGTTCTGCTGTTAATAAATACAATTGTGAGCTAGACATGCACCTTGTTATTCCACACTTTTCTCCAGTTATTTATTTCATTGTATAAAGCCCTTTTGCCTTGGGCCAGGGACTTTCAGAGATTAACTGGTCCAGTTACTCTGCAAAAAGCACCAATTCCTGTCACAGGTGGGGCAGTTTTGCACTACCCGTATGGGGTTACACAGGTGATCTGCCTCTTGCTGCTACAGAAGTGAAGAAGTCTTTGCAAATGAACAAATGACCCTGTGTACTTAAAGGCAGCAGAACTGGAAGGCATCTTGCTTAATTAGGTATAGCTGCAGTGGTTCTTCTCTGGTTTTGGAGTACTGTTCTAAATAATACAGCACAAGCAGTTCTGTTTTTAAATGCAATACTCTCTCCACTGGTACCAAGGCAAATGAATATGAAATTACCAGCATCATAGCAAATTACAGTAGGTCAATACATAATGCTTTCATTTTCCAGATGTCTGAATCCAAGCCATTTCCTACAAAAATGTTCATACTAACTCCAAATTAATAATACATTTTCTTGAGACATCTTATGGAAAACAGTGCTAGTCTATCATTCATACTGAAGTCAGAAGCAATGTACACTTAAACCCAAGAAACTCAAGAGCAGGTATAGTGGGGAGGAGGGGCTGAATCCACGGATAAAAACTAACACTTTTTAAATTCTTAGCTTTGGTCTCTAAATCATGATTATTTTTTGAATAATGTTCCCCTTCAACATCCATGATCATAACTCATTTAGACGAACTACTTTCTTCAGGTACTTGAGGAAGTAGAGGAAAGGGAGTCTTACTTGAAACAGAATATATTTGTAAGGTTAAGTGCTCTGAATGCAGCACTGATTAGGAATATAAAATTCTAAGTTCCTTCAAGTTCAACATATATTAAAATAGACATTAAAGTAATTTTTAAAGCAAAAGAAGAAAGAAATCAAAGCCTTATAAAAATCTTCTGCTTAAGCTGTCTTTTCACGATAAAAGTGTGAGTTTTCACTAAATATACTAAGCAACACAGAAAAGTTTCCCTCAACTAGAAAATAAAGCCCAGGGCTGCACTTAAAAAGATGAGGTTATATTGAATCTCTAATAGCTTACATCATCATTTTAAAGCCAAGACAACTTAGTTTCTCAATTTTTATTGAAATCAAAACTTCATCCAGGTGTTTTCTGTTCCTTTAGGAATTTTTATGCTCATTTTCACTGAAAATTAGTTTAAGCAAGCTCCTGATTTAAGAGCTTCAACGTTTTAATGTGTGAAGAACTCTTTCAGAGAGCCCATCCAGGAAAGAAAAGCAGTAATCACATCTGGAGGCAAACAAAGCATAAATCACCGTGCTGGCAACCAGCCAAGACAGTAGGGGACAAGTGTAAAAATGTTACTGAAATGGCAGCACAATATTCTAACCACATGCTGTTAACAAGAGAAACCAAGGTTGAACATTATATTTCTTTTGTCACAGAACATTGCATATGAGAAGGAAAGAAGAGTGAAGGTTTGCAAACTGAGGGTCAAATTCACTTGTGGAATAACAGGGAGAAAGTCCTTTAAGAGACAATAGGAAAAAAGCACTTCTTTAGATCAAACCCATACTTAAGCCACAGATATTCCAGTTGGGAAGGGCTAAGCATTCAGAAGTTGCTATTTCTAATAATTGCTTTAATATTATATTATTAATTTAAAATGCAACCACACAGTTCAAAGCAGATCAGGCTGTAATGGTACAGGGCATTTGGAATGCTACACACACCAGTGACAGTTTAGCTTGCCATCAAAAGGCAAATATTACTGCATGAGATGAATGCCAAAGCACTTCATTATGTAAAGGTTTGCATGATGCATAAAATTATCATCAACTAATGTTTAAATATAAGTAAGATTCCAGTCCAGCTCAAGGGTGTATTATTTTAGACTCTGCTCAGGAATAAAAGAGGTAGTCTCTGCCACAAAAACAAACAAACAAACAAACAAAAAAAAGAACAAACGAAAAATTTAAAAATGTTAATTAGATTATCATGTGGGTGAGTTCCCCAGTGATAACCTTTCAATCTGCAGTATCCAATGCAATCCAACATGATATCTATTGCTACCCTCATATAAAAAAAGTCCCAATGGCTGCAGCAGACAGGAAATCTTTGACTTTCAGGAAGGGACAAGACCTCAAGTACATGGCACAGAATACAAGAAGTGATAAACTATTTCTAAGCATTAGGTGACAATGTACTGTAGGTCTGGCAAGACTCATCTCCATGTTTTGAGTCTGATGAAATGAAGCTGAATTTTTGCTTAAAAACCTATTAACAACATGCTAAACAATTTTAAATGCAAACACTAAACACAGCAAATGGAAATCAGTCATTTGATGAGCTTTCCACTTAAGGATCTAAGTCAGAGGATTTGTGACTGACACCAGCTGTAATAAACTGGAATTCCAACCAAATATTGAAACTTTGCTTTAAGAACAGACACCATTTCTTTATATTCCTATGAAGGCAAATTGAGCCATGCATTCAAATTCATTGAGAATGGGTACCTTTGATATATGGTTAAAGAGAAAAGGAGTTTTCTGTAAATGCAAAAAAATTTATGCGATAAAGTGCCATGTCAGAAATACAGAGACTTGAAATATCATTGTATGAATAATATTTGCTATCAAAATGGCTTATTTGCATCACAGTGTAAATGTGAGGTCATGCAGAGCCACAGCTATGGAAAGAGGCAGTCCTGGTTGCACACAGAATCAGTTCCAGCCAGCTCCAGCAGTCAATCCAGCTTGGTGTCAGGGCCATGGAGAGGAAGGCTGGCTGGGACTTCCAGACTGGCATTTGCCTAAGCAGCAGCTTGGGCAGTGCAGAGAGCACGCACTGGGCTACCTACACCTGGCCACTGGGATATGTACTGAGATGTCCAGCAGACAAATTCCCACATGTGTACCCCACCCCAGAAAATTCCAGTTACAGCACATTAATACAAACGTGGTAAACATGAAACCAAAAGTCCCTGAGTTCAGAAAAGCAGGAATACAGATTTACAGACAGAATTAAGCAACCAGCTAACCAGGTACCAGGCCTCCAGATACCACAAAACAAATTTAAAATCAATTAGCAGAAATGAATCCAAGCTGGGAAGACATGAATTTTGTGCTATTGCCTTACCACCTGAAAACTCAGAACTACTTGGATGATACTAGTTTCCTGAAAAATGTTCTTTTATTAAGAGTTGGAATACAGTTTTGCTATTTCTTGCCAGGGCCAGTAATCTGTTTGGAAACTATTCTGCTGTACAGCAAGAAAGCACTACTATGGGATGGTTTTCAGTTAGGTGACCCCCTTGATCTCAATACCAGACTTTGAACAATAACACACAATACAAATGTGAATAGATTTTCTTTTTCCTTCACATAGAAAGCACCTGTTGATACCCAAGGGCTAACAGTCACTGCAAAGCAGATCACCCTATGCTGTAAATCTCATAAATCTGGTTTCTGCAGAAGAAAACCACTGTACAACATGCTCTTTGGAAGAGGTCTGAGAGGAGGAGATAGAAGATTCAGAAACAAATCAGAAAGCCAGGGGAAAGAAAGCTTAAGAAGTTTGATGAAACAGGATAAAAGCCCGATTGATGAGCCACATTAGTCCTATTCCTGTCAGCTAAGAGAAATTTGCTGAAGCACAAAGTACATGTGGTTGGCAAAGGATGCGTGCAGTTAACTGCCTGATGAGAGAGGGAGGCAGAACATTCATCCTTTCTACTGTTAGCCAGTTGTTAGCAGTGGTGAGACTTATTTAATCTTGTGTTTTCTCTGAGAGCAGATAAAATGGAAAGGAATTATATTCTGTGCTTCTGCACCACGCTTGTGGGGCCGCACTAATAGGCAACTGTCACTGCTTGGGGCAGCTGCGTTTCTGTGTTTGTGCTGGAGGGCTGCCCTCCCTGGGCTCCTTACGGCTTTCCAGCACTCAGGAGAGAAGACACAGTAAATTGTTCTGAATTGGCACATGTGTGCACATGGCCTGATTTCAGCTTTACCAATGTGAGATTGCTGGGTAAAGCAGACCATGCAAATTCTCCTTTAAATATCAACCTTCTCCCAACCATGTTCATCCCTGCTCCCTTTCTCTGAATTGCATCAGAGGGCTATAAGCATATTCTTTTTTGTTTCACCTAGAAACAAAACACTGTGTTAAAACATTGTTACTAACAACAGCCTCTTAATTATTTTGGAAATCTATTCTGATTTTCCAATACTTGGTCCCTTCCTAATTCTGTCATATCCCCCTTCCCCTACCACAACTTTATAAATCTGCTCACACTCGCTTCCAGTTCTTTGTCTTGCAGCCAGCATTTGTCTGTGATGTAGAGGATAAGGGATTATTCACCAGAACACAGCAAACCCCACCCGGACTCTTTACAGCAAGTTAACAAAGGTGTGAAGAAACTGCTCGCCCTTAACATACAGTCACAGTTTAGAGTGAACAATAAAACTCCCTATAAACCAAAAGAATTGTTTAGCAAAATGTAATAAGAAAGGCTGGCTGGGAAGCACGTTTTCTTGTTTGCAGGCTTTATTTACTTGTTTGCTTACTTTAGCCCAGCTGGGGACGAAGCTCGTGCACGTGGGGAGTTCCTCACCCTGGGGGCACAGAGCACTGCGGCCACAGCGCCGGGTCTGTAAGTGCTGCCAGCAGCAGGAAGGTGACATTGCTGCTGCCCGCTCCGGGCACCTCACCCACGCTGACGGACGGCTCTGCCATCAGCCGGGGCACCTCCAGCCTGGGGGCATGAGTCTGTTGGGCTGCAGAGTTCGGAGAGTGCTCCAGGGCTCGGGATTTGGTTATGTCTCAGAGCCAGGCAAGCCTGGCTCGGGAAACACCCATCCTCCATCACTGGAAACAATTACTGAGGACCTTTAACAAGATGAGGGGCACAGCAGGCTCAAGTCATCTTCCTTCTGCCCTCATCTTACCCCCTCAGTATCCCCGAGAATAGGTAACCCCCGGTTTTCTCTCACTGACACACTGTACGAGAGGATGAAGCTGTGCCTGCCCTTCTTCTCCTTTTTGTGTCTAGAATAGTCCTCTGGGTGACCCACCTGGTGGAATATGATCATGCTGCCAATATTTGAGTATGATCCTCAATCATAAAAAAATAAATGTGGTTGCAAAGTCAGGTACCCGTGACAAAAATGCCAAACCAATTAGATTCCTGATAGAACTTTGTCATATTTTATTACTTTGCTTTGCTTTCTGTACCTATTTCGGATCTTATGCCAGTTTTACACTGGTACAAGTTTGACTTCAGTGGAGCTAATGCTGATTTGTAGCAGCAGGCAATCGGAACAAGGCTCTTATATTTCCTTGGCAATGGGTCCCCAGAGAAAGCTTGTCCATCTCCAACAGCTGTTGCTTTGCTACATCTGTCTAACTTTCCTTTTTAATGTCCATTTTATCAAGTTTTTTTAATGTCAGTCAGTGTGAGATAACATCATTTAGTTTTTCCTTTTGCAATCAAGTTTTAGCAATCACAGCCAGATGTTGTTTCCATTACAACCTCGACCCCTTTTCAAAAAAGTTTCAATGTTTAACTATCAAGAACACTTTATTTTCCTTTCAATTGCCAGATCTTCATGCTTTCATAATCTATTTCACCCTGACATCCTGTCTACAAATATGGCACCCCTGAATGTTTGCCTTTGTGTTCTTTTCACTTTCTTTTCCTGTTTCTTCTGCAGAGTGTACTTTATCCTCAAACCAGGTCAGTCCAAAATACTACAATGCATTTCTCTGTCTAAAGATATTTAGAGATCATTAAGTAGCAGGAGGGGGGGCGGGGGAGAGGGCAGATGGAGGCAGATGAAAATTTATTGATTTCAGGATCGGAACTTTAAAGTACTGCTTGATCCTTTTCTTTCAAATTTCTGCACATATTGAGGAGATAGAGAGTTGATATATTCAGTATTATACTCTGTGTCTGTGGGGATAAGTTCCTTCACAACCCAACCAGCATTTGATTCATGTTACAAAATTCAGACAGTTCACCATCTAAGGAAACGTTTCTATAGGGGATGAAAAAAATAACACAAAATCAGCACCTCCACTTTGTGCATTGCTAAGGGGCTCTGTGACCACACAGCTGAGCTAACAAGAAGATACAGTCTCACTCATGGAGGTAAGAACAGAAGGTTAAATTCCTCTCTGTAGAGTGAGGGGTTTCACATATGCAGCCAAGGTGTGAGGAACTCAAGTAGGCCTAGAACAGGTAGGATGAACGAATAAGCAGAAAAAAACTTGTCTGAACAAGTCCATTAACTGTGGACTTCTATCTTGAGTGCAGGCCAAGTTTGGTCTCACCAGTTCTGAATCAAGGAGAGGAAGAGCCAGGGCTAAGCCTTTACCACTGTGTATTTACCAACTCATAGCAACTGAACAGTGACTCCACTTCCCAGAAGCAGTTTTCTGGTCCTTAGACACGCGGGTTAGTGTGTGTCAGGCATAAGAAAGGGGTTTCTGAGCTAATCCTGCATTCAGTTTGATTGCAAGATTAATTCCCAAATAGTGCTATGTGTGGGCAGATCTTCACCATACAATGTTTCCTCGCTGCAGAATACAGAGGTTCTTGTTAAGGCTCCAATCTTGCAAATCCAATTGACAGTGGCAAGAGGATAAGCACCTACTTCCAATGAATTAATGATACAGGCTATATCCATATAGATAAGATTGAAGGACCAGACATATTCTGAAGGAAATTTATATTCCTTAAAAATAAACTTGAAAAGAATCAAAACTTAGACTCTAATCAGCAGTGGGTCTACTCTGTAGTGGTTTGAACAATCTTGCATATGAAATCAGTTGGAAATGAGACAATGAAGGTATTTGTCATCACATACCTCATCATTACCTGCATTGTGCCAACTGCTAGAATGAATGGAGGGTGGCATAACAGCTGCTAAACAAAGAGCAGGCAAGTGTGGAATTACCTGGTTTAGAGCAAAGACTTCTCCTAATCTTTTACTGCAGAAAGAAAATCCAACTTGTTGAATTAAAACACAGCTCATAAGTACATTAGTCAACATGATTGGACAGCTAAGCATATTCCTCAGCTCTCCTTTTAAAAATTCCATTTCAACTTCTGTAGTTGCTTTGCTAAGAGCAATGACATTTAACAGGATTCTTTAGATCACTTCTGTAATGCAGTGTCCTAATTACAGTAAATGCTCTCTGTACTTTACCAGTAACTTGATAAAATTGATTTGATTTTTCTTTTCATTAGCAAAGGAAACAAAAAACTAAAACCATGGTTACAGACAGGTTGGAAAACAGTTGCATTATGCTTCAGAACTGCTATGAAGAAGAAAGAAAAGTTGAAGAGAAAGAGAGGCCTAAAGAAATGAAGTATTTGTTGTTAGCATAACAGAAACAAGTGTATACCCTGCTTATAGTACATTTTGGATACCTATTAATATACTTAGAACTTTCAGAAAAAAAGCAAAGTGCTTAATTACAGCTATTTGGTGCCAAGCATTCACATTTTCATACAAAAAAGACACTGTATAAAACACTGGCTATGCAGTCAAATACTCCTAGCCGCAGGCCTCAAGGAGCTGGTGAGCCACCTCTCACAGCAGATTGTTTAAAATGGCAACAGGAAGGCTGTTGGCCAATTCTTTGCTCTTCAAGGTACAAGGAGCTCACAGCAGCAATTTCAAGAGCATGCAGAACACATTCCACTGGGGCTGTTTTATCTCTGCAGATGCGTCCTTGGGTGCAACACTTGCATCAGCATTTTGGCCAAAAGTGACTGGGCCATGCACCTCAGTTCTGCACATTTCCACATGGCCAGGACAATGTGACTCACTCTCTTGTGCTGATGACAGTGGTTACTGAACCAACAGGGCAGGTTTCTGATGCAGAGTCTAACTAAAGTATGGCTTTAACACAGTGGGTAGAAGAAAAAAATGTTAGAAGAAAAATACTGGTCAGCAGGTGCTGCTGGGAGGAAAGTGTATAAACTTCATCTCTTTTGCCTTAGCTCCTGTGCACTACTTGATTGTAACACTAAATTTAGTTAAACTGCCATGTTCCCAGTTTCATTCCAAGCCTCAAAAGCCAGATATCTCACAGCCCCATTTGCCCATACCATCACCAGGCTCTATATTCACTACTTAAAGTAATGATGATGTGCTAGTGGCTTTGTGTCCCACATCACCAGTACCTTGTCACAGCTTCCTCACCATACAGAGGGAAGAAAGATCCTCCCAGCATCCAGAAAAGTAAGAAAGGCACTTCATTTCCTCTCTCCCCCTCCACCCCACCCAGTTAGCAGGGTTGAAAATTTTCTCAGCCTAGGGTCCTGCTATTGTGAAAATAAAGTCACTCTATGCTCATGAGGCATTCAGTCACTGCAGAGAAAATGCCATATGTTAGATAAGGGCTTTCTGTGTGAAAGTACTTTTTAAATTGTGGAACCCAAACAACTATCAAGCTAGGAATAAAGGAGCAGGATAAGATAATTTCTCTGCTATCACATTTTTTGAGCGTTAGGAGGAAAGAAAGTCACTCTAACATATGACAAATATGTATTACTCGATTATCACTAGAAACATTTCTTATTTCACTGTTTTCTTTCCCTTACAAGGTCTAAACTTGCAAACTTTCCTCCAGCACAATTTGCTCTACAGGATAACTGTGTTTTGTTGGGGAAAAGATTACAAGTCGTGGGCACTGTGGTCAAATGTATGAGGAATAAAGTGCAGAATATAAATGAGTTCAAGACAAGAAGTAGAGCAAGTCATATACTTCATTCCACCTTGCAATTTGCTGTTCACTTAAGTAGGACCAGATCAAGACAGATTATATTAATTTCTAATGCAGAAAGAAGATCTTAAGGTGGAAAGGAAGAAATTAATTTACGAAAGTTGGGGGGTTTTTTTCTTCTCGTTTTGTATTATTATGTTATTTAGATTGATTAGTGAGACCTAACATTAATTTTGTTCATATATTCAGAAGATGTCCAGAATTGTCACAAGTTTACCCAATGTCTGAGTGGTACATTACATCCTTTAATTTCTAATGATACTGAAGATGCAGCCAGAAAAGTCCTATTGGCCAAACATCTGAGGAGAGTCAGGAGGTCAAGTTAGTCCAGCTAAGTGCAGAAATGACTTACTCTTACCTCCCCTTTCCCCACCTCAACAATACTGCAGCAAGTAAACCTGCAAACAGAAAAGGCGCCTCAAAGAGCTTTTGCCCTCTCCATCCTATGCGGGAGCATAAACGTAAGGCAAGGCAAGAGGAATTCAGGGATACAGCTTTTTTAGGCTGAAAACCATTGGAGAATGGTGCTGTACTTGCTCTGGAGCTTAATTCATCTTGCTACAGAGTGAAGATAAATATGAGCTCATTTCCTATTGAAGCACACAAAATGTAAAATAAATATTGCCATATATGCAGAGGATTTCATTTCCTATAACAGCATTCAAACACCCTCACCAATGTTTACCTTGCTACACCCAATTCAATTTTATTTTTGAGTAATGGAGTCAGATGATCAATTTTTCAGGATATTCTCCCAATGAGCTGTCAGATATATGCCAAGATATTTCATGTGGCATTACCAAGCTATTTGCTGGCCTGCTTAAGCTGCAGCGTGTGAAACACAAGCTTAGGATAACTAGCTCAGCATGGTGCTCCCTACCCAAATACAGACTGCATTGAACCAGAAGTATTGGGGTATTTGCTTACATATCACCTTTCCATGAGCTATTTTATCTGCTGCTGAAGATGGTGAGGCAACAATCAGTGACTCTGGCCTACATTCTCCTCCTGCGCACACACAGCCCCAATTTTCCTCTGTGCATTTGGCAGGACTTGATTTCTCTCAGCTTGTTTCACTGTCCCAAGTGCTCTGTCCAGCCTCCTACAGCAGCCCCCATTCCACCTCATTTCCCCTCCAATGGAGGGACTCGTGGCCTATAGAGGCTGGAAGAAGCAGAATCTGCTGCCTTGTGCAAATAAAGGCTGCCAGAGAAATGGGCAGATTAGTATCCTTACCCCTGGCTCTGTTCCCTAGTTCCTGCTAAAAAAAAAAAAAATCAAAGGTGAGGGAGCAAGAAGAGGCTTTTGCTGGATCTTGAGATGAAATGGCAGGTCACAGATCTGAACCACTGCTGCTCTTATCTTCCATTATCATTCAGTTGCTCTGTCTCTGTAAAAGCGAACTATGTAAAGGAGCACATTTGGTCCCGTGCTTGGGGATTGTTTTAATTCCTTTTCCAAAGAAAATTTGCTCCAACAGTTTGATATGAATAATTTTTTAAAGAATAGATGATATTAGCTGCTTCCTGCAGATAAGACTTCTGAGTTTTAAAGTTCCCTGTTTTCATTCCAATACTTTAATTAAAGGTTTAAAGAGATTCAGTTTGGTCATTTTAACTTCTTTTCTCAGGAAAGTCATAAAGGCTAGGGTGAAAAAAAAAAAGGCAGCAAAAAGAAATTCCTGAAACAGGACTTCATTCCTCTTTTCTGTGTTATATATAGTAAAATTTCACTCTCCAGAAAAAATTGGGATGGTAGCATACTAGGTAACCCACATTCATCCTGTTTGAGTCTTGAGGAACAACCGGCACATGGGAAGATACAGGTCACAGTTCAGTTGAAATATTGGAACTCTGCTGGATCAAATCAGGAATGGCCAATAACCTAATATGGAAACTTTTATCATGCTTGAACTGTTGGTAGGACAACAGCAAAAGAAAGCATTAGAAAAGCCCTAAAAAAGCTATCACACTGTGTGGGGAAAAATTCAGCACCTTGTCAGGGGTGGGAGAGGAAATATCAGGTTACTGGGTCAGGTGCTGGGGTGTGCAAAGGCAGCTCAGTGTGTCCAGCCCTGTGCTATCCATGTGGGAACAAAGATGTCACAAAATGCTAAAAGACTTGGCTGTTCTTGCCACAAACCCACAGAGAATCAAACTGAGTATTTCATATGTGTATTACTATTTTGATTATGTTCATATCCCTAAGGGTTGGGTGGCACCTCCCAGTTTCATTTTATATAGCTGCCCTGATTTCTGGAGTATTAAACTTATTTCTGATAATAATCAATGCATGTGGAGTCCATGCATGAAAGCTTGTCCTTAGCAATTCTGCTTTTAGCAAAGTCTACCTTCCCACCCCAACATTTAAATGTCTTAGCAAAACTTGCTATAGAGGATAAAAGAAGCAGATTGGAATGAAATTATCTTTAAAAGCATCTATTGAAAATATTTTGCTCAAATTAATGTAAATTGATCTACAACTGTTATTTCACTGCTTGCCAACAAAAGCAGATATAATGTGCTCCCCTGTTGCATTAAGACATAATAGCTGAAATATTTTTGTTTGTTTGGGTTGCATTTAAAGAGTCAATAACAGCAGCTGATACTTAGTTCTAATGCGGATGTGGTTTTCCTTTCCTTGATCACAATGTTGGCTCCTTGCAATGAAAAGCAGCTCATCACTTAGTTTCACGTCAAGTAAATATCGAAATAACCTCTGGCCCACAAATGAAAATTTACTGTGAAACTTAAAAAATTTAATGCATTTTTAACATTCTACACCAAAGATTTTTTGGATCTGATATTTTAAACAAACTGCTTTGTGTGTGAGAAATTCAAATACCACTGCTGTACAAAACAAAAACATCTTTTGAGATGCCTATTGTATATAATTTCTTCTATAACTCCTATCACTACTTTTTTCTTTAAATTTTGTTTGATTTGTGACATTTATCTAACAACTTAAAAGGGTTGAACAGATGCTGTTTCCTTCCACAGCAAACAAGTTTGCTATTTAGTAGATGGAAAGATACCCTCTACAAATTCATATCCAATACTGTGTAAAGGAAACTGGAGTACTTACATTTAACCTGGAAATCTTATTTAATCACAGCCATTCAAAGAGTACCTGAAAAGGTGTCCCTTCATTTGGGGAGTGAAACACATTTATATTATGTTTTCTGGTTCAGGTGCTCAAATTCACTATTCCCACACACAACCACCTGTCAGACACTTTCCCTCTCTCTCCACCCCTGCCTACCTCCCTCTGAAGATGTTTTCATTTCAGGCCCTGTTGTTTATGCTTTATTTCATTTACATGATATTGAAACTAAACCTTCCATTATATTCTGACTTTGCTACTGCCCCAGCAGCTACATCATTTACTGTTTGTTTCATGTGTGTAACCAACAATTTCACCTCTCTGCTTGCTTTTTTCTCTTCTGATTCACAAGAGGAGGTGTGAAATTTCTTAGGCCACCAGGGAAAGCAGAATCCACCAGAGCAAAAGGAAGAGGTTACAATTTTTAGGCAAAGCTGCCACCCTAAGCTTGAAGAATTACAGTTGATCTCTGCTGGTGACATGGCCAACTTTGTTAGTGTAGCAGTGTACTTAATGTTTAGCTGAGTCTTTAAACTGGCTTAGTAATAAATATTGCTCATTTACATTTTCATGATGCAAAAGCTACATGATCATCAAAAAGTTTTGATTTTTATCCTGGTAACTTCATAATGTATTTTTCACCCCTTTAAAATCCTCTTCCTGAAATGCTTTTTTTGTTTCCTTTAAAATCTGTTCACTTTCACTTAACACTTTCATTGCTAAAATTTCCTGGATATGTTGGTGTAAATACGAATTTCTGTGTTAAGTCTTAATAGCTATTTAGTTGAGTGTTGCCTCTTACCTTGAACACTGTTTCCAAACTATATTCAGATGTTCCAAGGTCTGCATATTTCACGGGGTTTTTTGGGACAGTCCCTGCTGGTTTGACTCAGATCTCACACATATCTAACCTTGCAGCTATGTTTTTCTACAGTTCAAACCATTATTCTTAGCGAACATTTCAAAACCTGCTACCACCGAAGACCTGGCAAAACAGTTGCTCTGTTCTGTACACAGATGCCCCCTCTGCACTGCTCTTTTCCTTGTTTCTCTACCAGCCCGTGATTCTGCTCTTCACTCATAAAGACAGCATAGTTTGTTTATCAGACTGGAGTTGGCTAGGAATCTGCCAAAGGATATTCATCCACTGATGCTCTCTGAGAAAACTGACAGTGATGTTATTCCCATCTGAACTGGTCACTTGGTTGATTATGCTGCATAATGAGTGATAGGCCAAGCCACACATTATAAATCGCATTCCCCAGCGATTCAACATCAAGTCTTTCAGTCTGGTTTCAAAGCTTATAGAAAAAACAGCCCCAAAAGCTTCACTCCATCAAGGGTCCCTTTAGGCCAAGATGAAAAGCAGATTCACATTTATCAATCGTTGAACAAGAAAACTATCAATCACTGAAAATACATAATGCAAAACAGTGAAGAATGTTTGCTAAAGGCAAACAGCACTGAGCACAGAGTTACTCAGGAATACAGGGTAAAGTCAAATCCTGATTGTCTCTGCAGATATGCACGACCTATACATGACACAAAGACACGCTGCCCTTTGCCTACACAAATCAAGATCTATAAATCATGCCGACACTCACCACAGTTTACCTCTCTCACCTGAAAAATTACAGCATTCTTGCTGTTTTATGACTTGCAGGGTACAGCGGATAAAGTTTGTCCTTGTGAATTTAACCATTTCCAGGGTATTTTCAGAGGTCTGGCAGTATCAGCCAGCCTTACCATGTGGCTGTAAGGAGTGATGATATATTGATGCATGGTATGCACTGTGATCCTTCCTGCTGCACCAGAGCACTTGCAGTGTCTGCCTTGCCAGGCTGCCTGTTTGCACACAGCAATGTATTTCTCTGGAAGAGCTGGCCATATTGACTCTCACCAGCCAATTTTAATGAGACCAATTTGTACTGAAAAATGGATTAATGATGCAAAGCAACTACTTAGCACTGCATGTGTGCAACTGAAACAACTTTTTCAGGAAGAGAATAGAGTCAGTCACCTCTAACAAGGCCTGTGCCCATAACCTAATTTCATTTGTTCTGTGGGGTTCCTAAGATGTCCATTATAATGATATTCAATTTTGGGTTTCAGTTATTTCCTACACTCAAAGAAACCAGCCTTTTATTGACTAAACTGATCTCAGAGCAGGAAACTCAATATATTACTAGAACAAAGGTCCCCAGACAATTAGCATGAGCCACATTTACTTAGTGAGTCACGTACTCCAGTCTCTGCAGTGTCACAGAAGGCTTTGAAATGTGCCCTAAGTGACTACAAAAGTATTTCAAAGACCCCTTCAAATTCCCACAAATTTAGACAAAGTGAAACTGAGCAACAGACAATCTCCAAGAGACCTTCTGTAAAAAACCAACTTTTTGACAATTAAATTATCACAGGAAAAAGATCAGAAAGGCTAGTATTGTGAAACTAATTCATTGGGCCCCAAGGAAAACTAGCAGAGTAACAGACTAATTTCTTTAAGGTTTGGTGTGTTGCAATTGATTGGCTTCAATGTCTGGGAGGGGATGTGCAGACTTTGGTTGTAGATACTCCTACTTTTCTGTGGCATTCCATGTAGTGACATTCCATCAAGTGACATGACAGCTTTTCTCCTAGTTGGCAAACTTGATAATCTCCAACTTCTATTATGCCATTAAATTAAGGCAAAATAAGCTAACAGTTATTTGGTACAGAACAATAAAAACTAGGCAGACTTGCCTGTACAAATCTAAACCTGATCTAAATAGCACTGCAATGTTTGAAATAATTCCAACGGTTAGATTTACAAAATGTTAACACACATGCATGTGTGTGTGTATATATATACATATATATTAGGAACATTCTCCACTAATCAGTGAAGTAGAACAATTTTTCCTTGCTACTGAGTAAGCAGAAGAGTTTGCTCTTGGTCTTTGCTGGTTTGGATCCATCCTCCTCAGCAGACTGGGTTGGAGCAGTCTAGCACACAGATGGGGCTGTTCCGACCTCCGCCAACTGGCTCTGATCTGAATGCACAGCCAGCTAGCTGAGGACCAAAACTACCCCTGATTCCAGTTACATTCCTATCAGGGCTTGAAATGGAGGTGCTGGTGTAGCATCAGGAGACAGGATCCCTTGATCTGCTGGGGGAGCACAAGATCTCCCTCATCTGCTTGCTGCAAGATCAGTAGAATCAAAACTGAACAAGAAAAGCAGTGGCACAAAGTTGTTTTTTGGGTATGTGCCCACCAACATTTATGTTGATTTTTTCCCTGCAAATGAATCACACACACTCACATACATTCAAAGGAAAGCGCAGCTCACATTCTAGTACTACATTTTGGGGGCCAGTTCTTATCTACAGCTTTCCAAATGAGCTATGGGCATAACTCAAATGCAGCCACATGGCAGCACAGTTTAAAAATGAGAAGCCTATAGTAGTCAAAATGTGGGGAATTAGCTCAATAAAGTGAGAGGAGCTGTATTCTTTGGTCAAAAAACTAGAATAAAGTGAGCTTGTATTATAAATTGTTGGGGAAATATTTAAGATACTTAATTATTTGGTAAAGTGTCTTAGCGGCAGTATTACAAGAAGAGGATTTGTAGCAGAACTTTCAACCACGTCCAAATGGAGAAATGCTGAAACTCTCATGAGAGACATCCACTCTTGTGACACCTTCTGCCTTATGTTTAGGAGAGAAAGGATTGAACAGCCTAAAACTAAATATTTGATGATTTGTGTGAATATGGAGAAGCAGAGAGAGAAAAGTGCTACAGAGTGGTCACTTGAGTCACTGTTTTTCCTCATTATTTGCTCCCAACTAGGCCAACCAAAGTGCCAAAGGGGATGCCTAGCAGGAGTGTTTGAACCATCAGCTCCCTGGTGACCTGTATATCCTTCTGTGGTTACATACTCCACTCATGTCAATCACTGCAGCTTCTTTAATATCTGTACTGCTGTGCTCAGCACCTGTGCCAAGCATTTAGGATTTGTTTTCTTCTTTTGAGCAGAGCCACTAGCACCCATTTCTTTTATTAAAGCATGGTAGCAGCTTCAGGTCAGTAAGAATTACAGTGATAGTCACCAGTCATGACCAAAACTGTTTCTTATTTGCACCATTGTGCAAATATAAGTGGGATCCAGGGTATATTGAAGGAAACAAGGGGATTGTTCTTAGGCTTCAGCACTGTATCATACATTACCAGCTTCATCTGTGAAAGCTGTGCAGAGAAAGAGTGAGGTCCATACAGGGAGAGGAAGGCAGAAAACAAGTATACAGAGCCTGAGTCTATTGAAAAGAAGAGGGGAGGCACACAGCCACCCTATACAAATGGCTCATTTTAAAAAACAAAAATTTGGTTTGTCTTATGCTTGATAAGGTATAGGAAGAGAAAATTTTCCTCTGTCAGAAGTACTTGACCTCTAAGATGGGAAGTGAGAAAACAGCAGTGAGAGAAACAGCAAAAATCTTTACAATTTTGAGCATGATAGTCATTAGGTACTTTGTAATTTTCATTGCTGTTTGATGAAACTCTACTTTTGTCCAGTTTATCAATTATAGAAGAAATAATCAATCTAACGACTGCTGCATTTTGAAATGCCTCCTCTTCCTGAGGCTGTTGCTGGTGACTCCCTCACTGTGCTTCTGCATTACAAATCCACCTCCCTTCTGATGATGGCCAGACTTCCCCTGCAGGGCTCCACTTTGCACCTCCATAGTTCACATGCCCCAAGTCTAATAAATAAAATATTTATTTATAAAGTAAAATATTTTAATTTAGAATAATTTCTATAACTGTATTATGAAATAACTGAAACTTGTGCATATATATTATTAAAACACCAAGTGCCTCATGTAAGCATTGTATTTGCCTTCAAACAGTCACTTCATGAAATGTAGGATTAATCACAAGGAGAGTTCACTTCAGAAGGGTTTGGAAGCCCAGTGGTCCAAATGAGGGGTGCTCTGAGGAGAGGCAATGAGCCTGGCTCACCAAGAGCTCCCAGGAAAAACTTGCACAGCACCATGTCAGGTTGATTGCAACATTTAGGACAAAGACTGTTATTGTGTCATTTATCATGTGATTAAAGCTTGAGAACATTTCAGGTGCTAGGTTAAGTGACAGCAATGTGTTTTCTGCTGCTCCTCTGTTGTCACCATTTCACTATAGGGGACTAAGTAATCTAAGCAATATTTACCTGCACTACCTGTTCAACAGAACTATAATAAAACCCATAGACTTAATTGACAGGAAGTTAGGATGCTAAAGGGTTATTAGAAAGTGGTTCTTCCTTACAGCTCAAATGGTCTGGGAATGAGAAAAGTCTTTCACCCATACCTTCTCCCTTTATATCTCTGAGGCATGTCAAAAATATCTAGCTTTTGGATTTTTTTTCTTCCCCTGCTGGCTGATTTCCAACCTCATATTTTTTCCAGCTTTGTGAAATCTTAATTTCTGACAGTTTTCACAAGCTGCACTTCAGAACTATTCCATCCATGTAGTGACTTCATCTCAGAACAGCCAAGATAAACAATTCTAGCTATTTTATGCATCTCTTGATCATTTCCAGATTTTCATATATTTCTTATGAATCTGGTAACATAGCATCATGCATTTTGGCAACCTGCTGTTGTTTCACTCAGCAGCTGTAATGCTGTGCTCTCCAATTTAGGTTTTTTCAATTCATGCTAAAGCTGCAATGCCTCTGATTACACAGGACGAAGAGCACTCCTGAACTGGCAAAATTTAACCTGCTCCAACCCTCAGTCAATATAAAGAAAAATGCTTCATATAACATCATTTCTTGAATCATTAATTAGTATTCTACTTCACTGACCTTTTCAGAATGCCTAAGACTCATGAAAACAGGCTTCTTGGAAAACAAAAGACTAAAACATCCACTTTAGTTACACTCCAATGTCATAATAGTCCCTCATCTCTTCATTTATGTATTGATAAAGAAGCGGGACAATGCTGCTCCACAAAGATGGAACAGACAGGTAAGTTCAGCCAATGATGTTAACAACGCTAAATATCCTTCCAGATGTCAAAGGTCAGATGAGGGAATTACCCTATACCCAGTACTCAAAAGAATTAATAGAATCATTGATTTAGTTGCCTAGCATTTAGGAGTCTGAGTTTTGGGTCCATTTTGAAAGAGAAAAGAAGAAAAAAAAACCCAAGGTAAAAACAATGTTCTGTTACACAGTTCATGCTCTGAAAGTCCCAGACTTATCTACATTTGAGAACAGATGCTACCAGCCAAGTAGGACAAAAAAATCCAACTGATAACTGAGTACATTAGTATAATTTATACATTCATAAAACTGATAGACACATTTCTGGAAGTCTTTAAAGTAGAAGTAATAATGGAGCTAGTCAGCAATTTACTACTAGCAATTAATCATTCTTACAATATTCACAACATTCAGTTTTGTACTTGTTATTCAAGGAAGTAATGATTAATTGATAAAAGTTTAGCAAGTGCACTAATAGCAGGTGCTCCTAATTTCAAACTCTCAGGGATAATTTGGTGTGAGCTACTTCATGCTAATTTGTGCAGCATTAGTCATAATAGTCTGTAATTTCACTTTTAGAACAACTTCTTCAGACAGTCACTATAATCTAGTTAAGAATTTTATCTAGTTATTTGTATGAGGAACTCTGCTGAATTGTTAATGTGGGAGTCTGATTACCATAAAAGATTAAAGGAGAGGTCCGTAAAAATATGCCCCCACCAATTAAAAGCCCTTGCTAATTGATTTCAGAGATAACTATTTTAAAGTACCTTTAACGACAACATTTACCCTAATCTCATGTAGTTTGAAGCCCAAACCCAATACCTGTACCCCACATTCTTTCTGAAGTTTCCTTTCAGTAGCAAGTACTTCTCTCAGAGACTGAAAAACAGTGGGAGAAGCCACGTTCAGGAAGCTGTTCTCCATTTCTGCAGTTGTTGTGCACCCAGAAGGTTCACTGAGGTAAATGAGCTCAGGCTACTGAGTGAACAACAGTTAGCAAACAACCAGACAAACAAGCACGTGCTTACAACAGCCAAAGAACTGATTATCCAGTAGTCCTGTGGGCAAGTCAGCTATATCAACTCTTTTTTTTCTAAGAAAGCCTCAGCTCCCCCTTTATTCCACAAACCATTTCGTACTGTGCTTTCCAAGCAAACTGTGGTGTATGCCAGGATCCAGGAAACCCCTTGATCATATGGCAAGCCCTTGCAGATGTGGTAACAAGGTAAAATCAAAATATATCCTGCAACAAGTCCTTTTCTTCAATGCCATTTTACAGGCATAACTCTTCTTACAAAGAACAAATACAAATAGCAAGAAATACTGTATTATTCTATCTGGAGCAGGTAGATTTTTCACAAGGCATTAAATAACTACTTTGATGTTTCCTTGACTACGGAAATACTCGGGGCTCTTCTATGATAATGGATGAGGTCTTACCTTCCCAAAACCTGAAAACAAGTGATCAGTTCAAACACACTTGGAAACTCTTTCTGCATATATTCAGTTTTCTTACAGAAATCCACATTGTGAATTATCTGACAGCTAAAAAGCCATGCTTGGTGAGTGCTCTCTACATTACTGGTTGCCCCATTGCTAAGTTGATCACACAACACAACTGGAAGCAAGCCACAGCTAACTTCTCTCATCTGCAGCTCTTAGTAACTGAGGAGGTTTGATTTGAAACCAGAAGCAGCTGCCAAACAGATGTTCTTGCTGAGGCATGCAAAATTGTGTGCTATATGTCTTTGACTAAAGTGACAGTCCAAATCTGCTAGCTAGTAGTTAAGCCATCATGTTTTGTGAGGCTTTGGGAAAGAGAGATGCAGTATGGACTTGGTTGTACATGAGAATTACTGAACCTTGTGACTAGGATGCAAACTTCCCTTTGGGATGCTAAGGAACTTGCCTGTGTTTGCATTAGCCTAGGTACTGTCCAATGAACACAGGATCAGGTGAGAATTACAGGCCCTGAGGTCCTCCCTGACAAGGGTCATGCCATGTGTACAATATCTAGAATTTAATATCTGAAACCAGTGTTTAAGCTGGGAGCCCAGATCTGTCTTTTTGTAGAATAGCTCAGTAAATACTCTTCTGCAGAAGCAGCACTTAATGTTTTTTTCTCCTGCATTATGGTTATCAAAATAGATACATGCACAATAGAGGCCCACTAGCATCTTTATCAACACTGCACGTGGGCCAGGGAAGAACATGAGAGACTCACTTACCTCAGTAACTCATTGAATTTTCTCTTCCCCCTTCACATGCATGCACTTCACATACCTCACCCTTATGGACTGGATTTCAAATTTCCTTGAACTTAAATAATTTATTACTAATGCACCAATATCAGGCAGAATAATTTCTTTTTCTACCTGAGACCCGTCCTTCACATGGCTTGAAAATAATTGTCAACTTAGTGGCTAAAATCCTGAAAGCCAGTGATTAACTTTAAATACCAACATAAGCTCCAGTTGCATTATTCTAAAACTTATTATGCCATAAACATCTCTGTGGCACCCAAGTGCCTTCCAGTAGGGTACAGAGCAACCATGACTAACATCTGTCATGTGTCATTAGTACTCTCATCCCTCAAGGGGGAAAGCATTTGCAGTGAAGTGTTTTGTTTTGGTAGGAAATTAAAAGAAAGAAATGCACACAGCTACATGTTTATCTTAGAGGAACCAAGACCAAAGAGATGTATTGTACATGTGGAACAGGGTATGAGGTCTTCAAAGGGCCCTAGCTCTTGGGGTAGTTTAGAACATGGTCTTATAGTGCCCCCTTTGGAAAGTCTGCTTTCTGGCACTGACCTCTTGATCATAAGGATGTTCCACCAGGTCTCAAGAGAAAGACGTCAAACCCAGAGTTGTCAGCTAACTTCTAGTAGGCCTGAGCCCAAGCCATGGGTCTCTGAATAGAAGGACTGAGGAGCTGAACTCGAATCAATGCCAAGTAATAAGTCAGAACAGTGAAGACAGGCTTGATGTGCTCTGGGAACTCCTGGGGGTGAAGATACTCCTGTGCTCTCTGGAGCTTCTGAGGCTCACAAGGCTTTATGGCGAGCTACTGCTGAGCTCCCCTTGGAAAGTGTCTCAGTACAAGGGCATTTACAAATGTCCTTGGCTGGCTGACTGGAATCCCTGCCTCCTAGCTCTGGTTTACCTTCTCCCACCTATTGTCCAACCACAGCTAACTGTGCCACGCTGCAGCAGCATGGCAGGGTAGGGGGACAGTGGGTTGGGTCACATGGAGGAGCAGACAAGCAGTGTGTGTCAGCTTCACAGTACTGCCCAGCCCAGTCATCTGCAGGCAGCAGCTGGACAAGAACTGGAACAGAAAGAATTTGCTCTAGTTTGCAGTACAGCCTTTCACCAGTGCCCCCCAAGACCACCTCAGACCAGCTGAATTGGTTAAGTTTGGAGAGTGCTCCTCAAAGTCCAGGTTTTTTCTCAGACCAAAATATGATGCTTCAATTACATTTTCTAAAACTTGAACAGCAGTATTTTATTCAAGGAAATGTCTGAAAACTGGTCTCTGGCTTAGCAATGCAGAAGCAACCTGTAATTTTACAGTGACCAATCAATTCATTACATGTAACATTGGCTGGCAGGACTGTCCTTGAACACCTGGAGTGATACAGCATCATCCATGGCAAGGAGAAAAGCCATCGCCAGACACTTTTTTCCTTTTGCTTCAGACACTTACAGGGATTTCCTGGCTCCTCAAGAGTCAGAAGAGGGTTTTGATTCATCAACATATTTTTAGTCTGACCTTTAGCTTCCTTCCACAGTGGCTTCAGACAGGGACACAGCAATGCATCAAACCCCTTTCAGTCCAGTAGGCAGCATCAGAACACAGCAGTGGCTTATCTGCCCAAGCTTTAGAGCACAGCTGACTTGCCTGTGCTGGTGTGGCTTTGTGCACACAGATGTGTCTAGAAGAGGTCCCCGAGCAACACCCAGGGGCCAGCTCTGCCCACCCTGCTGCAAGGGCTCAAACCTCCTGACGTGCAAGTACAAGAGAGGTCAAAAGTCCACTAAAAGTTTGCTGTTGGAGGCTAATGCAAGAAGTGGAATGAACCCATTCAAAATTCTCACTTAAATCCCTGCAAGCTTGTCATGGACATAGACTCCGTATTTTAAAGAATGTTTCATACAATAAATACCTACAAAAGAAAGATGCACACTTTTGTGTGTGCTGTAAAATTTGGTATTTCTTATTTAGCTATTTTACACATGAACATTTTGCAGTTGCACCTGTGGATGTTATATAGTTACTGTAGTGACAGAAGTACTAAAATACCTTTAAATACCTCCATGGAGACATCTTTTTTCACCTCTTTGGTACAGCTGTATTTATAGCAATAGCAGTTGCCAGTTTTTCAAGACTAATTACTTTGACTTATTATATTTTCCATATTCCATGAAATGTCCCTTATTTAATATGTTTTACCATGACATTTCACCTCTTGCAAATTTTATTGGCATACAATACACGGATAACAGTCTTATTCTTAAAACAAAGAAAATCCTGTTCTTGGAATGTAATAATCTTGCAAATTAAGAGCTAAAAGGCATCAACGGTAAGTGTAGAGATAACCTCCTCCCTGCACACAGACTTTTGGTAGTGACAGACTGAAGAAGTCAGATGAATTAATGAAAGAACTTTTCTTTTTAAAAAGCTGATTCCAAAAAAGCTATTCATACTTCTGAGGAGGAAGCTGGAAAAGGATGAGTTTGAGAACCTGCACAAACAGGCTCTCAAGCTCAGGCAGCACACTGCTAACAAACAACAACCAACAAAACCCTAAACCACCCCCAAACACCAATCCTGCCCCAGCCAAGTTTGTAAAACTTCTCCGCTGCCACTGAATCAGTAATCCCATGATTTCTCTTGTTTTGGTAACTGCCTCAAAAAACAAAAGGAAAAGCCAGTGACTCCAGTTTATAAGAAACTTATACTCTTTCTACTCTATTTTACTCAGCTCTGATTGTAAACATATTTATGTACAGCATAATGCAGCTCTGGTTTCAGTTCCCAAATGCCTCATTTTTTAAATGTTCAGTTTTATAACCTTGGTGTGTAGGACTTCAAAACTGTGGAGCTTGCCAAGAATGGGTGGATGGTTCATCCACATCCTCCAGAGTACACACTATGTCCCTTTAGGACTGCACAATGTGCTACATTTATTACAAGCTATATTAACTCATGCTTCACTACTGACATCATACCAAATGATGCTGCCCTCTTGCAGCCCCTGCTGCATTTTTAAATCTGCCCTTTAGCATCTCCAACACAACTTCAACTCTGCCTTATCTGAAATCTCAGCCACATCTTGCCTTTGTGGTTCCTCATCAGGCTCAGGAACTGACTGTTACTCCAAGTTCAGGAATGCATGTCCAGTCAGCACATTGGAAGATTCTTGGAGGAACAGCAGATGAGTCATTTTACAAGGAAGGCTGGAGAGGGACTTGTTAACAAGGGCATGCAGTGATAGGCCAAGGAGGAATGGCTTGAAACTGAAGGGAGGTACATTTAAATTAGACATTAAGAAGAAATTCTTCTCTGAGAGGGTGGTGAGGCACAGGCTGTCCAGAGAAATAGCAGATGCCCATCCCTGGCAGTGTTCAAGGCTAGGCTGGACAGGGCATTAAGCAGCCTGGTCTAGTGGAAGGTGTCCTGCCTGTGGTGGTGAGCTTGTGACCAGGTGATCTTTTAGGTCCCTTCCAACTCAAACCATTCTATTATTTCAACATCTAGCTCTCACTGTCCAGGCTCACTTTGTTCTTTACAGATGCCTCTTTCAACTTGTTTTGGTTATCCTAATTTACCTACAAGTGACTTCTCATTATACACTAACACCACCTAATTTCTGCATTTGGTACATCAACTTTTCCCTCTGGCTTCTTGGAGACCATAGCAACACACAAAAATGTTTATTCAAGTTTGCAGCTTATTTTCCAGTCAAATCCCAGTCCCTTCAATCCTTTGAATGTCTAATCAGTTTGGATTAGTTTCATTAAACGTACTGTGCAGAAGAAAATGGTGCCACAGGAAAGCTATCAAGATACAACGACAAAAAAATAGAATAATAAATAAGTATACCTGGATACTCCTCATACTACCATCGTATCAATGTAATAAACCTGCTATAAAAATCATAACAAGTAATAAAAATACCTGTCTCTTTCTGGTAGAACTTTTCCTGCTCCAAAAATGCATATTTGGAAACTATCCATTTCACTTGTGAATGACAGCTCGCAGACTTGTAGCTCACTGTGGCTATCAAACATGTATAAGACTGTTAAGAGAAAAAGAACTCTTGTCAAGACAAAGATTAGTTAATCAGTTAAAAAAAAAATATAAGACTTATGCAGAAACTGGACCCAGTCCAGAACTACTACATTGCAACATCAGTGTCTCACAATGTGGACAGGATTCACAAGTATTACATTTCCTCAAAGTACGCCAAATAACAATTTATAAACTGTATGCTCATGTGCCCTTCTGTCATGCTGCCGCTTTAGGTTTGGCATACTGAGGGCAGTTTCCAGTTCTGGAGCACCACTGGGTCACTTTGCTCAGTACTCCTCTGTATCTACCACTGCTGAGTAAGTGTTATCTGACTCCTACAACAGCCACGGCAATCCAGGGGCACACAAGGCAACATTCCTTGCTACAATTATCAGGAGCAACACATTCTGCAAATACGAAGAATTAAAGCTTTCTGAATTTCTGACTTGCAAAGATCTCTCCTGACAGTATTAGACAAACTTTTAGAAGAGCCCAAGATTGCAAAATATGCTCAAGGAAAGTACTAAATATTTCCAGACTCACCATGGAAATGAAAGAATTGGCAAAATGTCTTTAGCTCAGAGTGCTGTAAATCAGGATCCTGAGCTTCTGGGCATTTTGGCCTGCATTTCCAACTAATGGTTGGTAGTATAAATCAACCATGATTTATACTACCTCCACACAATAAAAGTGGTTTGAGTCAACTTGATCAGACCCCATCAACCTTGCTCACCTTTCTTTCTCTGGTTCCTACTCTCACCAAAAACACACCCAAAAAACCTCCTCTCATAGACCTAAAATAAACCCCCAAAACTTAAACCACAAAGACAACTACAATTACTAACACAAGGTATTTTCATGTAACTCTAATTGTGGCTCTAATTTGTAGCACTTGTGAATATGGCAGCTCCCTCTTTGGGCTACGATGGGATCTATGATGTAATGGCCTTATTCTAAAAGCTTTTGGTTTTACTTGGTGCAGTCAAAATAACAAAAAAGTTCCTTCTGTGAAGAAGACATCTCTCTCCTCAAATCTTCCAACAAGCACTTTAAAACCATGTTGTCTGTCTTTGAGACCTTGAAAGGGACTTTAAAAAAGAGAACTGACAGGACCCTATGAATCCTGTTTTACAAGAGCCTCTGTTTTCCAATTCAGTTACTGGAAAAAAGAATCCATTAGTATGTTTTCTAAAAATGTACTGCATTTGGAAAAACTTTGGCTCCTGCAAAGTTAGAGTAAGAACACTGGATCAGGAGATCCCACTCAGACTTTCAGAACATAGAGGTACTGGAGAATATTAATCAGGCAAGGTTTTTCAAAGAGCAGCAAGACTATCTCACCCCACTGAGAAACTTTACAGAAGCTGGCATAACTGAAATACTCCAGGGATAAAAATAGTTAACTTTTGATCTTGAAGAAAACCAAACCAAAACCAAACTACCACCACCAAAAAACACCTGAAAGACTTGAGCATGATGTCCCATGACTGTTATTTAGTGGGGTAAATACTCTGATATACTCCTAAACTCTTCTCTGAAGGAGTCTGAGGATGAAGCTGCCATAAACACATGCCAGACCTATAACTACAGACCCTTCCTTTTGTCTTCTCATTTGACCCCTGTAATGCTGCTACTGGTATATCATAAACAGGGAAAAGTCAGCAGCTAGTTACAAAACGTGGTCTAAAACCTCTCATTATTTCTTGCCAGATGCTGAAGATTCTCCCGTCAAGTAAAATTTTGCTATTTCAAACACTGCTTTATCAGAGTCAGCAAATCCACAAGAATTAGTGGCCCTTCACCGGGATCATTATTTGGGGGTTTGGGGTGGTAGATTTTTGGATTTTCATAACTGGCTTTTCCTCCCATCAGAAGTACTCAGAATTGACATTTGACTTCAAGGCAGTTTAAAGACCATTAGGAACACACTGTGACATTGCTGAGTCTAAACTCCAGACAATATTTGGATGTGCCTATTACACCATATAAGCTCTCTTTATTCACATCTCTCAAGTCATTATGCATATCAGGACCAGCACAGACAGATGTCTCAAATAAAGGATGAGGGAAGTGTAGTCAATGCACTAAAAAAAAGCACTCAAGAAAAGACCAACGATGACATTATTTATAAACAAACTGGCATTGGAGCCATACAGTGGGGGTGATCAGAAACAATGCTCACTCGTTTTTGGATATTGTCAGACAAGTCAACAATATTGCTTTACTCAACAAAAAAGTTTGAAGATCTCTACGGGTGTCAGATAGGTATTAATAACTTACGGGTAAACATCACAAAAAAAATTCTGGCACTCAGCCTCTCTTTTTGCCAGGAAAGAAAATGATTGAGCAGATGGTTTGTTCAAAAACTGCAGCCTTTGGGAAGAAGCTTGTTTGTAAAACTGAATATATTTTGCAATTAACAAAGATGTGGAAATTTTTGTCCTTAGGAAGTTTTCACTGATAACAAGAGGACAGGAAAGTCAGAACAGTATTCCAGTTCAAAAGGAGTATCTAATCTTACTACTTTATTTTTTTTTTTACTTGGCAGGCCTGTGGCAGTCCAGTGCAACAGAACATAATTAAGCATCTTGACAGGTTTATGGAAGCCTTGCTCTCTGACAAAGACTCGTGTCATTACATTTCTACTGCAGTGATGATGAATATGATTAGCAGGGTTTTTTTGCGGATGGGAGAGTTGTTTTCTTTACATGCTCCCTTTCCCCTTGTCTGCATTTGTGAAGTAATTTCCCAATCTGCCAACCTCTATTTTGTGGTACAGTCCTGCCTTTCATCCCCTTCCAGCACAGAGATTAAAAAGCCAGCTTAACTAATTAGCTTGTAAAAATATTACAGAGTCTTGCACACAGCTCCATGACTATTTTCTTCATTAAATTCTGAACATGTGTTAGGGGACTGACAAAATCTACACAAATATATAAAAACATACATTAAAAAACATGCAGATGATCATCACTGGATCCCAATATCACCAGGGAGAAAAGTGGCTTGCTAGGACCATAGCCAAGTACCATTGTTTAACTGTTCTGAGTGATGATGGCAAAGGCCTACACACAACCTGTACATCATTGGAAAAAACCAAAAACCAACCAACCAACAACAATGAAAAAAACAAACAAAAAACCAACCAAACAAAATTGCCCCCACAAAACCCAGAAAAAAGCCCAACAAAAACACTTTATCAGGCATAGATAAGCAGAGAAGCCAGTGTCCTTCCATGAGTCCCCTCATGAGATACAGTCTGGCTTTGTGGGAGGTGAATTCTCATGTACCCAGTACAAATAATACAGGTCTGGGGATTTTCTTTTTATACACAACATTTTTTTCATCCCTCTTACTTACTACTTGAGTTTATCGGAAGCATATGATTGTAATTAGCAAGACACCATACCCAAAGAAATCAAGTTGCAATGAGACACAGGCTGTATTGGCTTGACTTCAGACTCATTAGCTTAGGCTCGGTGCCATAATAAACACTTTCACAGGAATTCTGGTGAATTCAGACCATGGAGGAAAAACTTAACTGTAAGACTCTATGCAGAGGTACTCAGAGGGTAAACAAAAACAGAGGCACAAGTTTTTAGCTTACAGCATATGTTGACAACCATTGTCTAAAGCTGAGATATTCTGCCTGTGTGCCCAGTGTTCCCTCTGTGAGAGGAGCCTGGCCTTGCCACTGGGAATAGCTGTACCAGGAACCTGTGTCCCACCTCCATTTATTTGTGCCCCAAACATGAACAGTGTTATTCCAGTCAGGTCATCACATAATCATTACATTGGGAAACAGGAGAGAGAATTACTAGAAAGACAATTCCTAGCCAATACTGGAAAGTTTTCCTCTTTGCTGAGGACAAATGCTACAGCTTTTCACTGTTTGTAACTTTAGGTCTTCCACTTCCGTCATGGTTGAAATAGTGCCTGCAGAACAAGGTTGCTTCTATTCTTTGAAATATGCAGCACTGCAGAACTCCTGTGTGTTCCCAAAAATAGAGCCCAGGCTGAAGGAGGAATTAAAAATCCTAATAAAATACCTGGAGCCTTTTCTTTCTTTCTGGTTCATCAAAAAGAAAAAAAAAAAAAAAAAAAAAANNAAAAAAAAAAAAAAAAAAAGGTCCTTCCAGAGGGCTTTTATTTTCTGAACTATAAAACCAACAGAAAACAGGCATAATTGTAGGAATTTATAAACTGCTCATGTGCTTTCTCCCAGCTTTAATCAGAGGGGAAAATACACCCCTCTTTGCCATATTTTGGGGCTCCAAAGGCTTTGATGTCAGTGGAGTTCTGCCAGCTACCTGCACCTCACACTCCAGCCAGGGCCCCGGTGCTTGTGGCAGACCCATGGCCACTCCTAACTGTAGTGCCAGGCAGTCAGTGCTTCCACTTTCCTTTCTGAAAGCCTGGACTCACAATGCACTAAAAATGAGCTGAAGTTTGTGCTAAACTCACTCTCCTTTATTAGATCTGAGTCTTGGCCCACAACACATAGCAGCTGTCCAAAACAGCCAACCATCTGATGGGTTCTCTCCCCCTAGGAAAGGTACAGAGAAGGAGAGAAATGACTGCAAGTACAAGAAGGGAAGCGTGGAGTACCATTAAGTCCAGGTTACAGAGCTGCAAGAGAGCAGGCTGGCCATTGGCAGCCTTTTGCTGTCTTGCTTCACAGGTGCATGTTTGCACCTTGGATTATAAACTCACACAAGTATATTTTGAGACCAGATTCTGCAACTGGTGGCCTCAGTATGGGGGGGACTTAGACCACAGGTTGAAGCTCTTATAAACTTAGTGGCAAATAGAAAGGTGCTGGGGGCTTGATTTTCAGATGAGGGTGTTTCTACATGCCTCCTTTCCTCTGAAAAGAAACACAGTACCTTGCTAAATTGGAGACTGAGCATTTTTCTTCTTTTTTTAAATGAAAGGAGGGAGCAGCAGAAGCAGGCTTATAAGAAAGAATAGACAGGATTTGTAATGTTCATAAAGCCAAAAGCTAGGAAATTAGATGAAAGAAAACTATCAGGGGTACATTCTTATGAAGACTGAAACTGAGATTGAAAAGTTCTCTGAGTGAATTATGATTTACTGGATAACAGATACAGAAAGATTTCTCTACCACTACCTGTAAAACTCCATTGGTTTTTTTATCAAGTAGCTCCTGTTTAGCCCATCTAGTTGATGAACATTCTTCTCAACTAGCAAATATAAATGACTTATGGGGATAATATTTCAATATATAATGACATTGCTATACCTCGGATTCTTTTAGGATCTGGGTTATTAAATATTAAATATCAAAGCTGTAAATTATTGTAGCAGCTTTATACAACTAAATTAAATTCAAACAAAACCTAATTTCCTTAATCATTGACTGTAATCCTCCAGGAACATATGCTATTAACTCAGCTACAAATGGCATAGAAATTGTATGCCTTCAGTTAAGTTATTTTATATCAAATTCTAATCCAGGGCAGAGTCTTCAGTAAATCTCCTGCAGGGATTTTAATGCTTCTGCAATCATCTTCGCTCTTTACTAGAGAGCTAATCTTTTTATACTCAGGTTTTTTCACTCCTTTATCCATTTCCTTCACACCCTTACTGAGCTATAGCTAGTACCTTCTATCACATATCATATTTTGAAAGACCTGGCTTTCCCCTCCTGCATTTGATCAGCAATAGTTAGGCTTTCACTTAAGCCAGAACTGGATAGGTTTTGTTGTTTCACATGTACAGCTGAATCATTCCCATTTGTTTCAACATGTATGTTAATTGCCACTTGTGGTGATCTCTTTATAAGGCTGTCATAACTATTCGCAGTTTGCAGTCAAGCATTAAGAAAGCAGAACAATTTCCTCTTCTTTAAAAACTCTATGCATGTAAAACTGCATAGATTTAATTTAAGCAAGAAACTTCCTCAGAGACTCGAGGCAATGACTGGATAATAAAGAAATAAACCTTAGAGCCCTAGGAGGTAAGACTTGGAGAAACCTCCAGAGATATCTAGTCAGCCCTGTACCCCAAGTGATCAACTAAACTGCTGTCATCCCTGCCAGATGTTTCCCTAATCTGTGCTTAAAAGCCTGCAACAATGGTTGTATCTCCACACGATCTATTTCAGTGCTTCACTGTACTTCCTAGCAAGATATGTCTCCAGACATCTAATTGCAATTTTTTTTTTTTTTTCCTTTTTTCATCTTTAAGCCTTTTACTTCCTTCCCTCTGCTTCGGGACTGGCTATTCCTGAACACTTGGCCGCTTCCATCTCCCTCAGTTTTCTTTTCTCTACACTGAATCATGGTATCTTATTCTTTCCTCAGCAATCTTGTCCATCTCTGAACACTCTATCCTGTCAGCTCCCCCCTGGAAAAGCATTGCCAGAATTAAGGTAGTTTACCTGAGGTTTTTCCCAGCATCATGGCAGGCAGAAGAAATAACTGAAATTTGGCACATTGCAGGTCTTGGAGGTCATTGGAGGCATACATCCAGTGTGCCTCCTTCATAGCAGAACAACACTGCTGACTCACACTGAATTTATGACCCATTCTCATCCCCAGTCTCTTTCAGCTTAATACCCTATAATTATTTCTTTGCTAATATTATAAATCAAATCTTCAAAGTCTCGTGAGCTGAAGGCAATAGCCATTACCCCCAGATTTCACTGCCAAAACCATCCCAGTTTGTAAGCAAGGGAATTAAATTGTGAGCGTCTCTGTGTTCAGAGCTCCCCCCAAAGAGAGGAAAAAAAAACCCTAAACCAGAACAAAAAACCATTTTACATTATCACAAAAACTCACAGAACTTTTGTTCTGGAATTCCTCTTCACAGAATTTCCTAGGCCTGGCACTCCATTTCAAACTGGAGTCCCTCCAGGTGCTTGACCAGGGGTCTTGTGATTTTTAAGCCCTGCAACCTAGCAAGGATGTCACTTAAACTATCTAAAACTGACCCAGTTGTTTATGTAACTCCCTACTATAGAAACACTCCTGCCCTTCTCCACCAATTCCTCCCTCATTGAGCCAGGGTAGGGCAGCACTTCACCTAAGGCCTTCTCAAGCAGAGGAGATGGACATTGGCAGGTTTCAGCTCTATATCTGCTTGCTGATGTGACTTTCCATTTAAGAGCAGCGTGGCACTGCTGACTCATGTTCAGCTTGTGACCCACCTCCAAACCTAGCTTGTTGTTGGGAACTGGTGCAATTTCCCATTTCTGACAGTTATGGAGTCTCCTTAGTGCAGTCATCATGGTGACTCAGCCTAAAGGCAGAAATTATTCAATGCAAGCACAGAGATCCCGTGGCACAGTTTTTGAAGTGCCAGATTTACCTACTTCTGCAGAAAGAAGGTCACTGATGCTGGGGCACAGTAAGGTTTAACATTTCCCAAACGCATCAAACATGCTACAATTGGCTGTTATGTGGCAGAGCTGTGCAGTGGATCTTGCCAAGGTGTCTGGGATAAAAATCCCACACACTGTGACACGTGTTCACACCACTGTGTCCGGGCTCTGCCAGAGTACAGCAGCTCCTGAAAACATTAACTCTCAAGGGTTCCCAGACACAGGCCAGATATTCCAGGGAAAAAAAAAAAGAAAAAGAGAAAGAAAGAAAAAGAAAAGATACAGAAGAAGGTATATCATTAAGAGCACTCTGTACAGACAGACACGAGTCCTGCTTTCAGGTTGGATCCAACCAACACTACAACCCACTCCAGACCAGTTTCTTCAGAGATCAGAAAGTCTCTACTAATGCAGCCATTTTGGGTCAGAGCAAAGGTCTACCTAATTCCACAGCCTGCATCCAGCAGTAGACCTAACTCCATTCTCAGGGAAAGAATACAAAAACAAGCCAAACAAAGTTTCTCCCTCAAGTACTCTCTAGCCCATGATCAATTAACCTGACAAGTGTAAGCTGCGGATCAGTAGAAATTATGAAAAGAATTGAATTGGTGGAACACTAGCACTTACAGTGTCATAGAGAAAAAAAACCACATTCTAAAAAATCCCTTCAATAAGGTTCTGCGCAGGAATCAGTGCTATCCCATACTACGTGTGCATCTGTACTCATGCTGGGACTCCACTCCTCCTGCACAGTCCCTGAAGGCTTCTGTGTCACCTGATCATCCACTGACTGAAAAGTTCCCTGGCAGACTTCCTAGTCAGGACATCTTTGAACAGATAAGACATTCTAGTCACTATGTTTGGTGCTAATTGTCCCTCACACTCCTTCAGCCAGCCTTATTACATTTGTCCATGCCAGAGTTTAATAATCCTTTCAGTTTTCTTCAGCTGGATAGCACTTTTGCTTTTTGAAAGATGTCTTTTGCTCCTGCAACCTCACTTACCCTGCCAAGGCTGGCTTCTTCTCACTCTTTCCCAAGTTTCCCTTGATGCACAGTTATTATCTCTGCACTCCCCATGTGATTTACGGAAGCAATATCCACACTCCCTGCAAAGAGTTAGGTGTTCCATCAGTCTTATTTTCAACATGCCTGCTGATCTGCATCTAGTTTTCCTTTTTGCAGCAGAGCTCTGGTTTGTCTTACTCCTGTAAGGATGCCGAATCCAAGCACATTAAGATCCCCCCTTAGGGGACCTCCTCAGCTGTTACTCCCTACATCATATCCCATAAACCACTCAGGATTCAAGTCAAGCACTGCCCTCATGAGCTCCTGAACCAGCTGCTCCACAAAACAGCCACTGAAACATCTGAAAACGTTCAAGTCTGGATGCAATATTTGCCTCTTCTAGGCCAAAGAAATGAAGTTGTCCATGAGTACTTACTTCCCCCTCTACTTAGGGTGTTGTGCTGCCATCATGTCCACCACTGAGTAAGCAGAGTCAGTATTGTATCTTCTTCCCACTTAAGTTTGGGACTTTCCATGATCTGAGGTTTGGATTGTGCACTGATGAAGCTACCTTGTTAAGCAGTTCAGCTCGTGTCTTTAATATGCAAAATTATTTGGCTCTCAGCAAATCTCTCTGCATCCTTCCTGAGCATGGTATCATGAGAATGTTCCACTGATCAACCTCTTTCCATGTTTTGTGACCTCTGTCTGCCCTGTTAAGATCTCCATGAACAATCAGACATACCAGTTCCCCCAAGTAGTTTCTTCGACATTAAGCACTCCCACAGAGGAATATCTTGTTTAACCAATCTCTTGAATCTGTCTGTTCCCGGTTTCCTCTTCAACTGCATTTGACCTTAATGTCAATGGAAGGGCTGTGAACCAGCAGCACCCAAGGCACGATATGGCAGGGTGACTGTTGGCAGGGATTATCAATAGTAGGTCCTTGACTTGAATTTATTTGCCTCTGAGCGTGAGCAGCTTCATTTTTGTTCCTTCAAAAGACACACTACACAGTCCATTTATTTACTCAGGCATTTCCCAAGTGACTGATGTCTACTGTGGAATGGACTTTTGTTTACCTTTTTTTTTTTCTGGGCAGAGCTAAAGTAGTCTTCCTCCCCCTTATCCCCCCACCCCCAAGGATATCAGCTGGCCCACACCAGGCCTTCATAAAGGAAGAGGCTTGGCTTTGCAGTAAGCAAAACTTGGATCTCAGCAACTGAGGAAAAATATCTTCTTAGAAAGGTCACAACTCTTAAAAGAGTATCCTCTTGTATTTAAATAGAACAGGAGTTTTTAAAATTAAATCTAGGAAGTTATGACATCTGAAACACCACAATACTTTACAGACTTGATTCTCTATTTGCATTTTACAATGGTCTATCTCAGTTTATGTGCTTTGGCAGTAAATGAACACAAAACTGGAGCAACACAGTGACAATTTCGATCAAGAAGAAATTTCTCTTTGGTTACCCAAATGTAAATTCAAATAAAATTGTAATCTCTATGAGAAACACTGAAGAACTGTTGTGTACATATTGTGTACTTCATACGCTGTTCCCACAGAGGATACAAGAAGTCTGTCTAGAGGCAATTGACCCAACAGTCAAACTTTTGCGCATTTTTACATATGCCTCTGTTGATGAATTCAGTAATATTAGTGTTAGCCTGTTAGCCCAGATTTCATCTCTGTTTCAGAAGTTCTGCACCTGGCCTGCTTCTTAATCCTAAAGCAGAGTGTAGATTATACAATAGAATGGTTTGACTAAATTTCAGTTTCTGACTTCAATACAGGAATCCCTTGTGCAGCAGAACTAAGCATACAGATCCTGCTTTCTATATTGCAATGTTAAACAAACGATTTTAAAAGCTCCCAGATATGGATTCTCTTTCAGGGGGAGCAGAAAGGAGAGTTTGGTTTGCACTCTCAGAAATGCAGTGGAGCTTTCAGCAAAAACAATTCAAATTAATGTCGTGCCTTACATTGTGTCTTTGCTGGAAATGCACGAGGGGAGAGCAGCAAGCCGGGCTGCAGAGCGATGGTAACTGGGCGAGAGGGAAAACCTCCCCGTGCTTGGTCCTTGAGCCGATGATAGAGGGGACAAAACAATTCTCCCCATCCCTGCCTTGGGCCGGCCCGGGCTGTTCCGAGCCGCAAACCACTGCAGCATGAAAGCGTGTCTTTTTTTTTTTTTTTTTCTTTAAAAAGTTTTCAGGAAGTCTGGGGGAGGGGCGATGCTGTTTCTTTTTTGTTATAATGGGCCCCTTTGTGGAGATGGAAGAGGAGAAGAGATCTATGTGACGGCGAGGCGCAGGCTTCCCGGTGACTCCCAAGGTAACTTGCCAAGGCTCCTAGAAGCGCCGGGGCCCCGCCGTGCGGGGCGAAGGGAGGGGGTGCTGCGGCATGGAGCTGATGGTGCTGCTCAATGCCCTGGTCACTCGCCTGCTCTTCGTGTTGCACTCACTCATCGGGGTCTGGAGAGTGACTGCCGTGAAGAAGGAACCCAAATACTGGCTGCTGGCACTGCTCAATCTTCTCCTGTGCCTGGAGACAGGGCTCACCCTCAAGTTTAAGCAAGGCAGAGGCTACAAATGGTGAGCATATCCCGCCGAGCCCCTGTTGCTTCTTTGCATGTACTTTGCTGCAGATGCAAAGCTGCCCCCTGAGAGCAGGGGCTGCCCCGGCCCCGGCGCTGCCAGGCGTTCAGGGATCGCGTTTGCTCCCCGGCCGCTCCTGGGAGGCAGGGATGGAAGGCTGGTAGATTTTGGCTAGTCCACTGCCAGACAGAGGGCTTTCAGGAGGGGCAGCTGTACAGCAGACTACGCGGGAGCCACTCCGGCTGTGTGTGTCTCTTGCTGCAGGCAAGAGCTGGATCCCGTGGGGCTGCGGCTGCAGCGGGCTGGGGGCACCGGGGCATCTCCTGAGCCACAGCGGGTCGGGGCTGCGCGCTGGACGGGCAGAGGGTGCGGAGGGACCCTGCAAATGCCCTGCACCTCACACCCCGTCCAGCCGTGCCCTGGATTGCGCCTCTTTCCCTAGGACTGTACTCCCCTTCTCTCCTCTATGCAGCAGTGCTAACACCACGCTACTGCATGAACCTAAACTCGGTAAAAAAGGAGAGTAGCAACCACTCTTTTGATACATCAAGAGTGGCTTAAATATTTCGTTTTGAGAGGCTATTGAGAGGGGAACTTTAATGTAGGAAAGGCTGCCCGAGAAATGAACAAAAAAGTTAGTCATTGCAGAGCTTGCCCAAGCACATGGGGTTTTACATGCATCTAAAGAATTACTGCTGTCATCTACAGCTCATCAGTGCTCAGGCAGCCAAAACAAAACGCTCTGTGGAAAGGAAGCGGTCATGTAACTAATTGTCAAGATTTCACTAGGACCTTTTATTTTTAAAAACTGAAACTGCAGGCAGGCCCTGAGAAAAATCCAGGGCTAAAGAGCCCTGGAGTACTTCCATGTTCTTAAAATCCTGCCCATTGCAACCTGTAAAAGTCATTATAACAGAAGTAGTGTTGCGTGACGATTCACACAAAAGTTTCATGCTCTAAATTTGAATGTAATAAAAGCAGTGATAAAGTCTGGGACACTGGAAAACTAAACAACAGCAGAGCCCGAAATGCAGTTACGAGACAGGCAGATTGAAAAGACCTAATTCTTTTGGGAGAGGAGGCAGCAGCAGAATCTTCATGAAGGAACACTTGCAATGGCAGGTTTTGAAAAATCCAAACAAAAACAGAAACCAAAAGCAGATCCATGTTAGAGGAATACATAGAAGACTGGGCTAAATTTATCTAGAAGAAAATTTTCAAAGTGGATGTGGTCCATCACTTTAAGCAGCAAAATAAAAGTACATTTCTAGGTGAGAACTGTAGACAAATGGCCAGCATCTATTTGCATCAGGATAATTTTCTGCTCCAGTGGAAAACAGTCACATTCAGAACAGGCATCATCACATCAGCATTTGTAGAAACACCTCCACAGACAGTCACCAATCCAAGCAAGGGGCAGACTGTGCAGCAGGACTCCTGCCTCCAACACCCTCATAGTGTCTGTTCATTATTGACAGAGGACTGTTACTTATTACACCAGCATAAAACATTAAATGGCACATGTGGAGAAAAAGTCTTCTTGGGACCCTGGCCATGTAATACTTCTTCTAGATTCCTCCTTCTGAAAGAAAGGCAGGGTTAAAGCCCCTCAAGTCTCTTGGCCTGATGTGGTGTCATTAGCTCAGTATTGTTAAACTGCCAGCTGGATGGACTTTTCATGTGCTCAAGTCCTACAGGAAATACTGTAAAATTTTAGTTCTTCCATTCAAATGAGAGGTGTGTTCTCTCCCAAAATAACCAGGCTAAAAACCTGCAGAATCACTTTTTTTTTTTTAAATATATATGTATATATATAACAACAAAAAAACCCCACTGTCAAAACAAATAATACCCCCTCAACCCTGGAAAACAAAAAACCGCAATGAAACCCAAACCCAGACTATCTTCAAGGGCATTGTGTGAAATATTTCAGAGCAGTTCAGCAACCCAGTAATTCCCTAAGCAGCAGGATTTTTTTGTTTTCCTCAGTACTTAATCTCCCCTGGAAAAGTTATGATTACCGAAATAAAGGTACATTCAACACAGGAACAAACACTAAATGCAACAACATTTGACCAAAATGTTGCTGCAGTTGTGTACTTACAAGCAGTTTAAATTCACTGCAGAATGTCAGTGGCAGGATAGAAGGAACCAAGCAAATGTCCCGAGCTGGGCCCCACTGCCCAGTCCCAGGGCATTGCAGCAATGCCCACTCCACACTGTGGCAGAGCTAGATGGAACATTTGTGGCATCGCACCTCATTCCTACTCCAAAAGGACAGAATTGCCAAAAAAACACATCTCAATCAAATGTCATGTGTTTATTAAGAAAACCTCTGCAACTCTCACAAAAATCACTACTTGCAGGAGGAATCACGAAACCTGTCCATTACTTCAGCTTCTTTAGCTGTGTTTATTCAGAAGATAATAAAGCTTCATTGACATAGGTTATACAGAAGACTGGCAAGGAGAAAAGAACTAGAAAATTCTATAACTGCCAGCACAAATAGAGACACAAGGCTGACACACATTTTCATAAACCCATTTTAAGTGCACAGCCTGCAACTACAAGATGTCATACTGAAGCAATGCTTGTTTTAGGAAAACTGATGCTATTTCTACCTTTTCTGTGTCAATGCACAGAATTGTGAGCAACAACCTTTATCTCAGCATCACTCAGTGAAGTGACTCAATGTATCAATTCACTCTTCGTGAAATCAGAAAGAGCATGTTAGCTACAGGCTTTTTAAACACAGAAACTGCTGTCATAGAAATGCAAAGTGAAGTGCCTTTGGTCAGTTCTTGAAAAAGAGATTTTAAATAAACTTCCATATATGACCTTAGATGGATGTACAGATAAACCTATTGTTTATAACACTGACACAGCACAAGCAACCCAGCAAGAACAGCAATTCTTATTTGCAGTTACCCTATTTCTTAATAACCCATATGGTAGAGGCACAAGAGACCACACACCCAAACGTGATCTGCATTGGAAAGTATTCATGATGTGTCATAATACCAAGATACCTTTTCTTTTCCTTCACAGGTTTTCACCAGCAATATTTTTGTATCTGATTTGCATAGTACCATCACTATGGCTACTAGAAATTCATCATGGGACTCAGGTATTTATTATGAGACAAGATGGACTAGTTTGAAATTGATGCATTATTTGATGGGTTGGCTAAGAAGTCTGCTATGTCTTGTTCCAGTTCTGTCTTTCTTATTGGTGGGTGTCCCAATCTAGCTACAGCTATATTATGACTATTGTGCACTTCCTAATTATCAGATAATTAGCCTCTTTCCTAGCTAAAAATGAGAAAATTTATTTGTATTTATCTGGGGAACTGAGGACTCAAAGTTTGAAAAACACAGCCTTTCACCCCCAGGTTACCAGCATGAATCTTGCTTAGTAGGGTAAAAGAGCTTCATTTGCTTTAGAGGTTTTTGTAAAATAAAGTATTTAAGAGTACTTAAAAGCAAATACCATAACTCTAAGCAAGTCAAAATTGAGACAGATATCAGTGAAAGGGCTCTTAAACTCAGGTTACCTCATATTTGCTGCAACATAGGAGGACACACAGATTGTTACCACACCTGGTAATATGTCTGACAAGCTTTATATCCTTCCTTTCTTTGTGCTGCATAGTAATCTAGCAGCGGGGTCTGGATTCCAATTCAGGACTAAAACACAGGGTAAAACACAGGCAAATGTTCTGGGGTAAGTTGGAGCCAGAACTGAGCCACTTAGCCCCACATTTCTCACTGCATCAACCATCTCCTCATGCAGGCTACTTTCAAGTCCCTATAGCACTTCCACACAGTGAAAAGGAAATTTTGTCTGTCCCAGCATTTGCACAGATGCAGTGCCTTACATCTACAGCAGTAAAGGTTCTGACTGGAACAAGAGCAAAAAGTAACAGAAGAAAATACATAAATTATACTAAGAAGACCCAGTGCCTCATTTTTTTCCTTTGAAACATTGTTAGAGCCCACAGAAGCATAATCAAATATTCAAAATTGTGTTTACACTGAAAATGCCTGAGGCTTTTTCTAAATACAGCAGCAGGAATTTATTGTCTTCTTGTTCTCCCAAATCTCCTTAAACAGTCACAGACAGGTAATGTGGATATTGAGAACATTTGTCATAGTTAAATCTAGTCCAAGAAACAGGCTAATTCTGTAGTCAAAGGCAGCAGTTTATTTCCCAAAATGATGTTAGAACATGGCATACTTTGTTCTTATTGATATACTGCTACTGTGAATTAAAGAGGGAGTATATCAAGTTAACAGCTCAGCTTATACCTGGAGAGATAGGATGGAGAGTTCTGGAAACATACAATCTAACAGATTCAAAAACAAGACTTCCAGAAGGGGAGCAGCTTCCTAACAATTAATCTCAAACATAGCACCCAGACTAGTACTGCTCTCAATACTGAGGTAATCCTGGGATTTTCATTATTTAAATACTAACAGAATGGGTAATTATGCAGTTGCTATATCCAGGCTTTTAGTATATACACTATGAACACAGTGTGGGGTCTTGAAGGCAGTAGAACTTTTATCTTGTGTAGAACCTTTACCAGGAAGCGTCAGCTGCTCATGTCAGTGCTGTTATTTAAAGCAGGTGCTAATAGGCAGTCTCTCTTTCTGAAGACAGAGGCAATTCTGCCTCTCTGTGTACTGGAGAACTGGACATAAGTAATACCATTCATTTATCGGGGTGAAATACTGACTGCATAGAAACTACTGCTTTGTGGTAATGTATTTGGGGATGACATATATGCTTGGGAGAGATGATAAAGTCAATTGAACTGTACAGAGAGAAAACATTGCTGTCTGCTGTCAAGAAAATTGAAACCATTTAATCCATAAAAAACCCCAAACATTCCTTCATAATAATGTACAGGATCTCAGGGCTTTGAGAGACTTTTGCCTTTTCAAATGCCTGGTGTGCCACTGCCACAGAAAGCAGTAACTGACCACCTTTTGCAGGGCTTACCCAACTACCAGGGCTGTAGTCAATGCAGATGTCCAGTGAGGAATGAGACAGATACTTGGTAAACCTTGTAATTATTTTTAACCACCTTAACTTGAACATTTTGAGGATATAATGAATATTACTGTCCACTCCCTCATCCTCATTCTGAGGCGGAATTCTCTTACCAGCTAAAATTATAGCATAATGAACTCCTCAAAGTGATCTTACACGTTTCACCATTCCTTCCTTGCCATACCCATATATTCCTGAATCTGGAAAACAGCTTAGGCAATCTTTTCTTCGTGTTTTACATTCCAGCCTTCCTGTGTGAGCAAAATGAAGCAGCCAGGAGTGCTTTGTATTTCTGACATCACACCTGTTCCTATAGCAACAGCCACACTGTTTGCAGCAAAGCACATACAGCAAGCCAGGTACCTGTTGCTTGGCAGAGGGCCTGCTCCAGGGCAGGGCTTGACTCTTCCAAAATGTCCTCAGCTTTATACACATTAATAGATTGAGGGTACTCCACCCGAATACTGAAGTGCCACTTTTACACCCCAATGCTGGCCCTGTTATGAAGGGTTTTAGCTAACCTGTTTTATTTGATAATAATAGATTGTGAATAAAGTGCAAACAGAAATTAGCTGAATTAGTTTGGTGTTTCAGGTGCCCCCCATGCACTGGCAGTGAGCTTCTCTGCAGGCCACACAGTGGGACATGACCATGTCAGGCAACAGCATTTCCATTTTGATTACATGGTTTATGAATCAGGGGTATGTAAGCTTCATCTCAGAAGAAATTAAAAAAAGTAAGCCAAGCCAGAATTGATACAAAATGTGTATAGTTTCTTTCTATTTTATCTTTGCACAGAAAAAACCCTGAAAACAAAACCATTTTTATTTAGCTAGGTACACAGTCAATACCTAGGACTAACTGGCGTCTAGTAGTAAAAAGGCAAACCATGTTTATCAAATGCCTGTGAACCGGTAGAACAGTATTCACTTTGTCACATTCCCATTTAGTCACTGCACATCCATAACTCGCTAGGTAAATATGCCTGGCACCAACAGTCCTATTTATATTCCATATACATGATGTAAATAAAGGCTCTTCTCCAAATTTTCAACTGAATCACTTCACAATCAACACTTAATAAATATTCAGAGAGGAACAAACCCAAACAAGATATGAACATACTTAAATTGGAAAAAACAGGAGCCTACTTAAACAACGGGCTTTGCAGATGCAGATTTCCATTTCCTGCCTGGAAGCAATCTGGAAGAGCTATGGACTGGCCCTGAGTGTGCCATTAGTCCAAGACCACAAAGCCTTGCTCTGAAATGGTAAACTACTTCTCAGCTGGAAGTACTCACAAAAATGACATATAAGGGAAGACACCTACCAAAGACTCCAATATTTGGAATTAATTTTCTCAGAGGTATTTCTTGCACCTTTGTGCCACTAGAACAAGAAAAAAAGAGCTGCCCAGGAAGCCATGGCATGGTTTCCTTCGCCTCCCTCTAGCTGCTGAGTCCTGCAGCTCCTCAGACCTGGCTGTGAAGTTCTGTACAGGTTCATGGCTGCTTTCCTCTTACTATGCCAGACCAGGCAAGGGGCCAGAGGGGTGAGCTTAAATGCAGACTTAATGACAAACCAGAGGCTGTCAGAGTCAGCCTTTCTCCTCCTGCACAGGTTAGTCATCCCTTTGCCCTAGCCAGGCTACTTGTTGATGTTCACTTCTCAGTATTCTGGTGTGGTTAGGACAGTTATGCAATATTTTTAGGTTGTGGTCTCCTCAGCAGGCTGTGTCACACAGCCTGTGGAAGTAACTCAGAAAGCCTGACTTTGACCTTGTGGGTAGGTGTCCATAGACTGGAGGGTTTTCTGTAGACAACAGATAGAGATGCCTCTCCAGAGCACCAATTAAATTTCATTTCCAAAACATCCTCTGAACAAGACACTTCTTCTCTCTCCTTTAGTTGATGGGCAAACACAGGGAGATTAGCCCTACAGGGCTGTAGCCAGGCAGAGTACCAGCCCCTCCATCTCACTGTTTCCATGCCTAGAACTTTAGACTTCCCTCTTCCAAATGGAAATATCTTCTCCACATCTGTGTCAATCTTTCAAGACTCTCTCACACCCACTGTTCAAATAAGACAAGCATTCAGCTTAAGACTCTTTGCTGCCAACTCTAAAAGCAACAAGCACATTTTTTCCAGATTTTTCAAGTCACAGGAAATTTATCTACCATAAGGTCAGACAAGAGGCAGCATTTACCCAGATACTGAACAACATTATCAGAGACCAAGCAAAGTATCAAAGTAGAATCTGAAATTCGCTGGAAAATGTTTCTCTTATATTGGCAGGCTTTATGCTGAACACAGCTACTCAGTATGCTCTCAAACACATTCCAATTGTTGCAGAAAATCAATCCCTGTGTAATAAAATGGTGGGGGGCTCAATGGAGAAATGCAAATCATGTGCAGTTCTCTGGCAAAAATAGGACAGGATAAAAGTCTTTAGTAACAGCATGGTTTGATTTTCTAATTATCCTCCTTTTATTACAATGAAGAGAGATGTTAAGGGGTTGTTATGAAGACAGATTTTGGAGCCATGCCCCTCACAGTTGCTCCTGGGCCAACCTTGGGTGTGAAAGTAGAAGGGCAGGACAGTGCTGCAGACAGAACATAGCCCCACCACTGGTTTACTGCAGTTGGAGTAACAGTATGTTTTAGCCAACACTCAATTTCCCTGATCACTGTTTTCTTGGAGAAAGTAAAAGCACTCTTTCTTCTATTTTGAAGGGATAGGCAACAATACAGATCTATTTCTCTTAAATACTCCTTTATTTCACCTCTCCCCTTATGAATTTCCTTACAAAATAAGGCACAGCAGGGGCAGGAGTGGTAGAGACTACAACCCAAATGTCATACCCCAGCTCATTTTCAGCCTTGAGAGAAGTCATACAGAAAAATGAAACAGTGACATTTTCAGAGAGCTTTTCCTGGATAGTAAGGAGAAGCAGATATTTTGAGAACAAGTTTGAATATAGGGCCTGACCATTACCAGTTTTTACCTTATTTGACTGTTTTAACCAAAAAGACCATTTAGAGAACCCAGTAGCCAGTTTGGGAGAGCTGCAAGCAGATCACATTCAATGGGTGCAGAATTACCAGCACTGCATCAGCCTTTGCATTTGCATCCACTTCTGCAGTACAACCCTGTACTTTCTCAGGAACCTACCAGCACATCACTCTTGTCCTCATGACAGGAATTCTTCCCTTCTGAAGAAGAGGGGAATGACATTAAGAGTGAGGGAGGACCTTTGTAAACATCAGATATCTTTCACAAATGAATCCTCTGCAGTTCAGCAAAACAGGATGCTTTCAGCCATAGAGCACATCTGCTCCCTGTGTGGGATGTTTACACATGTGTCATGTTTTTATTCACAACAGTACTGTGGCAATGAGCCTGGGGCAGTTCAGGTGAATGTCAGCAACCAAGACTTCAATCAATCCAGAGACAGCAGTCATGGAAGTGAGGGAACAGATCACCACATCATTCAGACGGTGGGACACCTTTTCCTGTTTCTAGTAGAGATCTTATGACAATTAGAGATAAGCACCTTGCAGAGTGAGTAAAACAAAACAAAAAAAAAACCAAGACATGGATATTACATATATTTGTAGTTTAGAAAACCACATTGTGGAAATACAGCATACTGCATACTAACTATTGTTGCCAAGACAAGTCTCTGTGTAAAGAAGAGATGCTCCTACCATTCTCTTGCAAATCTCAACAACTGAATTTAGAAGGTGTCTGGGTAATGATTCTGCAAAGGATAATGCTCAGCTGAAAAATGAGAACAGGAGGAGGAGTAGTACACAGAGATTTGATTTGAAATACATTATCCAAAGTTTGTATTTAAGTGCCTTTTTCAAACCAGGCCTGCCAGATGGAAATTATTTGCTCTCATACAATGTGAAAGAGAACAAAAGCAGGCTCAAGGACAAATACAGCCTCTAAAAGTACCTATAACATCAATATCCTGAAGTCACAGTATATTATTGTTGTCTTTTAAACAGGCTAAGGTCTTTGTCAATCAGCTCTCCACAATCTGTGAGACTGTATGGACACTGGCCCTCCACCAGACTTTTCTACTGCTACTAGTAGTTGGGAGATGGCTTCTCCCCATTGGAGTTGAAATTACCCGGGATCAATTGTCTCAGCTGCTACTCATGTTTGTGGGAACAGCAGCAGATATTCTGGAATTTGCTAGTGAAACCTTGGACATTGAGGATGTTCGGTAAGGATTTTTTGCCGATGTAAATAACTTGCACGGTGCGAGATAATTGTGTGATGTGCAGTGTTCAGACTGGTGGAACTGCATTTCCCGTAGGAAACGGAAAGCTACATTCAAGGGCTCTATGTGCCTGCTCTTGCCTTTCCCTCTGTGAAAGGCCCAAGTCCTGTGAGCTTTGTTAGGGATTACTCACATGTTGCCAGCAGAGAAGCATGTCACCTCATCACAATAAAAGGGTTCAGAGAGCCAAACAAGCAGCAGAACTGCCAGGCAGCATCAGTTCTGACAGCTACAGGAACTGAAACACTGGATACACAGTATGCCTCCTTCAGGTTAATTAATTGTTTTAGACGGTCAAGGAAGCAACTAGAGCTGGCCTAAGTGATTCATTATCCAAGTTGCTCCTTTGGTTATTTCATATGTACTTCATGGTAGAATGACAAAGTGTTCAAATATAAGAAGGGAAATGGCACAGTCTGGTGTGAATTTTCAACATTGTGATCTCTCCCAGAGAAAGTAAGCTCACCTCCCCCTTATGCTCCTGAGAGATGAGCTGTGAACATCCATCCTAAAGAAGGAGGCACAGAAGAGGTTCATCCTCTTAAACAAACACTATTTTATTTTTTGTAAATATCATAGCAATGCTTTTAGAGCCTTTTGGAGGAAAGCAGTCCTTCCCACTTGGGTGAGAAGCTTCAGGCTTGCAAGGAACATGTAATCACTACAAGGGTAAAGATAACCCCTCTGAGCCACAGAGTCTATTCTCATATACTTATTATTATAACATTAGCTTCAGGTAGTTAGTGTAATTACACAGCTGGAACATGTAAGCCTTAACAGCAAAAATTCCATATGAAAACATGCTTCTGTTTTTCTTAGTGTTGCATCGTAAAAGCACACATCAATCAACCACTGCTTCACTCAACCACCCTTCAAATGACAGTCCAAACACTACAGGAAGCATTTTTGTGATCACATAAGGAAACTGCATCTTCATTGTTATCACTTTTTCCCCTCCCATAGGAAGAATTACGCTCTCATAAATGCAATTCTTGCTGTATGGACCTGGAGTATGTTACAGTTTCCACTTGATCTTGCAGGTTAGTACTTGCACGTAGACAAGAAAAGAAAAAAAATGCTTTTAAGTCTTTGCTGACACATCCTGTGGCTGTGCACACACTACACGCTGTACCAAGGACTTCTGGTGGAGAAGAATTTATATGACAACAGCTTTTGAAGAAAGCTCATTGTGGTTTCTTTTGAGGAAACACTTGTTTCAGGCTAACCTCTGATCTCTCTGATAGAGCTCTACTTTCAGGAAAAGGAAAAAAGAATTACAGTATTGTATTGCTCCAGTTGCCTTAAGCTTCACTGTGTGAGTTCTCAAGTTACATCTGGTCTATTATGGCCTGAATTTGGGTAGGTTACTAGACCCTGCAGAGAGACAGGCAATTGTGAACCGCAGAACAGCGTAGCCAGAAGCACAGGAGAAATTACCCATTCACAGAAAACCTAAAGGACCGTATGATGTTGGGACTGTACACCCTTACCTGAACCTAAAAGACCCAGCTATTCACCCAGCTGAGGGCTCTATTTGTCCCTGGGCAGAAGGGGCTTCTCTATGTCCAAAAAGAACAATGAAAGCTGTCTGGATCATCATCTGTTCCAACCATTTTGGCCTCCAGTCACTACAAGTTTGCAACAACTGTAGAAGTCCAAAAATGCATTATTCTCACTAGCATCTCATACAAAATAGATTTCTAGGCTGATACACTGACTAAAAAAAAAAAAAAAAATTAAAATTCCTGGATTATTATTTTGTTCAGTAGTCCTTTCTTAATGGACAGTGCTAGGCTTTGTTTCCAACAGGGAAGTTATGAAAATATTTCAGCATTTCAGCTCAGCAGCTCACCTCCTAAAAAATCTGATGCAATGACATTTCAGATTTATCACACCTAAAGTTCCTGCTACTGGTAAAATATATTGTATTAAAGATGCACAGCACTCAGGTTTAAAAAAACTCCACCAACTGAATAAAAAACATCCTATACACATCACCACCACCCAAATAAATTCAAATAGCACTTAATCTGTTCATTTTTTTCTCTAGCTGTTGCTTTTCCACTTATTTAATTACATTTCCCAGCTAAAAAATTAAATTAGTGAACACACATTTTCCTGAAATTACTATGGGTACAGTTTATTTTAGGCAGTTCTCTTACATATAGTTGCACAGATAGTACTTTTTGTTCAAGCATCAGAATGTTTACTCGCATTGCCTCTAGACATGACGTAAAAGAAATTTTTAGGCAGTTCTGATTAGACCACAGCAGTGCAGTTAGGACTATTAAACAGCAATGGCACAGAAGCATATTAAAAAATTAGCTGCTGCTGAAGCTTTGCCTAATGGATTCAGGAAATTTCTACATTTTACACCTCATTTTCCATTTGAGTCTCATCTGTTTCTCCCCCAACCCCAGCATTGACTCAAACAATAGAATTCTTTTGGCAAGTTGGAATGTTTGGCAGTTGTTACTGCATCACAAACAGCGATGTTTTCCAAACCAGTGAAATCTCCCTGTCCAAGAGACAGGTTAATTAAGCTTCATGTATTTTCATAAGAGACAGCCATAGTTACTCCCACAAACCCTTCCCTCTCTGGGTGCTACACCACAGAGAGCATTTGAGCCCACCACCACCTGTACAGCCAAGGGGAACCTGCGCATGCAAATTCCAGCAGTTGTGTGAAATTGAGCCCACAGGGCTAAGAACAAGTAACCGTGCCTCGAGTATTACATGACAGACAGAAACCACATAATGCTCAATATTGCCTGGCACTGACAAGCCTTATTCCTACTATGACACATGAAAAAGGCAATGTCTGTCTGGTGAGTCTTTTAAAAGCAAGGTCTTAGCCTGGAACAAAATAAAGTGCTACAGCACTGGCTGTTCCTATTCAGCACAGTTGGTTTTTTCCTTAAGGATAGATATTGCTCTGGCATGTTGAATAACCAAAAAAAATTAAAAAAAAAAAGGCTAGGAAAGTTGTGAAGAATCATTGGGTGATCTATTTCTGCTTCTTGTTGTAGAAATGTATAAATACTAGTATGTTTGAGAGATACAAAAGGGGAAGTGGTTTTTAGTCCTGTTTGCCAGACCGCATAAGTGCCTCAGATGAGTTTAGTGTGTTTTGCTGAAAAACATCCCAGAAACTGGATATGCTGTATGTTGCATAGTTTACAGTTGAATGCATTTATAATCCAGGGTACCCTGTATAGTGAGTGCCCTTTAGGCCAGCCCTGGCTTCACTTCAAGAAGTTGTTTTAACAAACTGTTCTACTTCCAGTACAGCATATTGGCTGCAAATCAAGCACACCGTCCAGGCGGATCCCCAGCCTGCTGCTGTGCAGGTACAGCGCAGAACTCTGGAACATTGGGGTCAGCCTTTTCATACAGGATGGCCCCTTCTTCATTGTGCGTTCAATTCTGATGGGCCACTTCAGAATATTCAATCAGATGCTGGTATTTTTTACAGCTAAGAACATCTTAGTTGTGACTCTACAATTGTATCGGCTGGCAGTGATAACGTTAGACTTCCGTGCTACTGTTCTGCAGAAGAGCAGGAAAGGAGAAGTCTGTTGCTGCCCGTGTGAGCCTTACGAAGCTCATGCTCATGCTACTGGTCACCAAGAGAATGAAATGAAAGAGTTTGTTGCTTTTCCTACAAAAGAGGAATCCCAAGCTCCATCAGAAGATCACTGAGCAGTTATTGACTTGGAAGAGGTTGCATTTCTCACAGTTTCTTCAGAAGGGCTTTGCCTGTTTCTGTGATCAAATACACCTTGAGTGCCTAAGTGATCTTTTCCATCAAGAGAACAATAATTTCTTCTATATCGTAGGGGAACTTTCTCAAGAAAATTCATAGAAATGGGACTTTTTAAAAATCCGTTTATATGGTGGGTTTTGACTAGCTCCATATTATATTACTCACAGGGATTTTGTAGCCATAGTTTGTAGTATCAAGAAAGGTTGGGAGCACTAACAAGATTGGTTATTGATGGCACTGTGCTCACCTATGTACTTGCATGTATTCAAGTAGAAGGACAAGCCTGTCCTTCATAGGAAGCTCAAAAGCATTGAGCTCTACTAGAATGGTTGGGCTATAGCTACAGTGTGATGAACAATCTGTTCACCGTGCACAGGAGCGACTTCAGCAGCAGCAACTGTGGGCGTGTTACTGTTGTTACTGTGACATGGGAACGTCGTTCATTCTGGGAATTTAAGAAAACCTTTAGATGTTACCTCATCTTCGGCTGGGTTCAGTTAAGAACTATGCAACACCATGAAATTGCATACAAAAGACTCTTTCAACCTGCATGGTCTGAATAACCTAAACCTTAACACAAAGAAAAAAACAGTGTCCCGGATCATTAGAAGACAACTGTATTTGCTACACAGTTGCTTGCCTTTCCATTTCTGCCATTTAAAACACACACAGACAAAACTTTACCAAAATATTTGTAAACGCTTTTTTTTCCCCCTCTTGATTATACTGTTCTTACAGTTGAGACAGTTTTAAATATCTCCGTTTTGTATGATTTTTAAAAGTGGCGTGACCCAGACATACTGTCTCTCCAGAAAGAAGATGGTACTGCTGCTCAAGGCAGTCTAAGCTAAAGGATGCAGGCATGCACTCCATGTTTCATAAAGCACCACAAGCTCTCAGGAAATAACATGAGAGATTGTCTGGTCTGGTGAGTGTCAAGATCCATCTTTAAGAAATGGCTAATAATTCATAATTTCCTACTTTCACATTTGGTGTGAACAACCGGGGCCCCAACTTCTCCCAAGAGCACACCTGAGATCAGTGTAAAACCACTGACTTTGCTGGACTTGGCTTAGAGAAGCTGAAAATAAGATAAGTTATTTTTGAAAGTCTGCTTAAAACTTATATTCTCACAGAAAATGGAAGGTGCTTTTGTAGATTTCTGCATCCCTTCGGAAAGGGAGCAGAAAAGCATATAGAGTAACCTAATTAAGGTAATTTCCCATATTAAAAATACCCAATTAAACCTTATTTTCTAAAGCCTCAACTATCTAAAAGCAGAATCTGGTTTCAGAAATGAATAAAAGTGTTTCTACCATCACTGCAGCAGTCATATACTTACTTATCCACAGCCTGATAAGCAATGACACATTTATTCTTTTAAAGATGAACCTGTTTAAAAAAAGTCCAAACACCAAAGATACAAACATGTGTTTATACTTGTGAGTTTTTACTGTTCTATGCAGGATAAGACCCTTCCATGATGAAAGAAGAAAATGCACAGCCATAAAGAAGTACGATATACTTCACAGCCCTTCCTACAATTTATACAATAGTAGTAATGTGCAACACTTCCTTCTTTCCTTATTTTCAGCCTTTTTCCAGTAGCATTTTTAAAAAGCCAATCACTACTTCCATGGTGCTGTGAGGTAGACATATGGAGAGTGGAATGCATCTTCATTTAGGATTTTAATTCAAGTCTAGAGGTAAAAAAGTGACAGCTCTGATGATGAGCTGTGCTGTCTAAAACTTATCACACTGGGATGAATTTAGAATCAGCTGGTAGAACCACAACACAGCTCTTCCTTGTGGTTTCAAGCCAGGACTGCTCGTATTCATTCTGAGTTTACCACTTGCTGATATAGTAATTATCCTGTTAAAAGGATCACTGCTAATTAATTTGGAGTGTACTGAGCTTGCTAGAACATCATTCTAAATTCATCAGCACAAAAATTGCAGGATGTACTTTTTTTAAACTCACTGTCTATTTAAAGTCTTCGTTCGGCAACAAACTGCCTACTAGACTCAGCCTGCAGCAAATGCAAGATCCCCTGGGGTCATCAGTACAGAGACTGGTTACAGCAGAAATAATTCACAGCAAACTATTTCCTGGTCTTCAGGCTGTTCAATTTTAAACAGCAGTAAAGCTTCTAATCACATTTATGGTGGGAAGAACTCACTCCAGTGTTAGGTGGTTACAACGAGATCCCATCCTCTTTCACTCACAGACAAAATAGGCTAGATCCTCTCCACATTTACAACACAATAGATTTGGACTTCCCTTTTCTTCCCCACTATTGCAGTGATGGCAGTCAGATTGCTTAAAACCAAAAGAGAACCCTGACTGACAAAGCAGTAGTACAAATGCCCAATTGGGTACAGAGAAGAATTGCATATACCAGGTAGCAGCAGGAGTGACATGCAGTTCCCTCTACTTCACTGAGAAGCCTGGAAATGGCAATTAAGAAGTTTAGTAACTTGTATGTTTTGGGCAGAGCAGCAAACCCCAGTTGCAAGCCCTCCTCAGTTTCCTGTAGCAAATGCTTTGAGCAGGACTGCAGCTCTGTGTTTTGCAGCAGGCTGCTGGAGGCAGCCAAAGCAGCAGCTGCCTGTGGGGAGCCCTTGTGCCATCCCACAGCCGTCCAGAGCTCTGCGCTAGGCAAGAGGTAGAATGGGGTCCCGTGAAGATCTGCCAGCAGCTGTGGGGTACCCAAAGATGTCACGCTTGCACTACAGGAAAAGCTACACTAAACCTTCAGATGCAGAAAATTCAAGCCTCCAAACTGGAAGAATTTCAGAACATTTATCTTCACCATTATTTACTTGAGTCAGGAGAACACATTACTAAATCTGTTCTGCAAATAGATATCTGGCCATTTACTGTTATTTATCCTGGTTGTTTCTGCCTTGTCCTTTTAGATTATTCCATATTAAACCTCACTAAAATGTTTTGCCACTTGTCTTTTCCTGAGCTAGAATGTATTCCTCCTTTCCTTTGGACATTGGTTCAAATAAGATCATAGCCCTGAGCAAGAAAAACAAACAACAGCGATGATTTTATTGCATTCCTGTTGGTATTTGTACTGTACTACGCTCTCTGTGACCATGTGGAAATGGAAGAAAATGTGCAATTACTTTTAAAAAATTCCAACAGCATTTTGCAAATAAAAGGCAGTTACCTCAGGCATAGCTGCCAATTTATTATGTGAGAGCTGACTGTTATATGTTCCTATTAATTATATCTTCCACATGCTGCTTTTCCTTTCCATGCTTCGTAAGTTAATTACTTACCAGGCCAGATTCTGACTGCTGACATTGCTTTGAAAACCCGCAGCAACTACAGCTAATTTCAGTCTATTCTAGATAGGTTCTTCTTTATTCAGAGCCTTTGCCTCCAAGAATGCAAGTCACAGTGCAGTCCCCAAGAGGATGTGTTTAATACCTGCACACAGGAGGCACTTTAAATACACACACAAATATATATGTGCATTTAGATACCCTCACACACACCTGGCAATGCCCAATATACACCTTTTATTTCTGTAACAATCTGTGAGACTGCCAATAAGAACACTCTACAGATGCCTCTAAAACACTTTAAAAAAACCCTAAGCATTACAAATATCTTGAAACTTAAATACTAAGCATATCATACTCTGAACAATATACTAATTTGAAAATTAAAAATTAGGTTCCCTGGAATATATTCTTTCCATGCAGATTTCTTCAGTTAAATAAAGTGTACCAAATCATTATTTTCCCCTCAAAAATAAAGTTTTTTAGGTGAGCATTAGAACATAACACCAGCACACACGTTTAAAACTGCTCAAGGCTGTTTCTCTGATGCAGTGTCAATATAAAATAGGGAAGCTTTGAAATCAGCAGGTTGGAGAGTCCCTGGCCCCCTGACTTGGGATTCAATTTGCCACATTTTTAACACTGTATATGATGAAGGAAGTCTCTCCTTCCTTATGAGAGGAAAGAACACAGATCATTCCTAATCTGTAACTGTGAGGCAAAAAAAAATGGATGATAGTGGCAAAAGAAGCAGAGATGTTTGCCCAAGACTGGTCATTTCACCAGCCGGGAAATACAGCAGTACAGACCCCTAATGGAACAGACACTAATGACTGAGCTAACCACACTTGAGCTGTGCTCTGCAAACCTTTCCTGGCCCTTCAGAGCCAGCGCAGGAAGGGTTCTCAACAGCCAGCTCCACTCCAATATCTCCAGCAAGGTGCTAGGACAGGAATTCCAATGATCCCAAGTCTGTCTTGCAGGTAACCCTAAAATCCTCTGTGCAAACTTGCTAATTTGGTCTCCTTTGGGTTGTGTCTTTTCCCTTCAGACTGGGCAAAAAGGGTGGGAGTGAAAGCATTGTAACTATAAAAAAACCTTCACTTGTCAACCTAAACCCTTACCTCACCATCTACATACTGCTCTTTGCTCATCCACATTTCCTCCTGTTTTCTGGGCCCACCTTCCAGGTCTCAACACATAGACAAAACATGCTAAACACTGCACCTCCCACTGTTTCCCGTGAAAGCCTTTACGAAAGCACACAAGAATTCAGGCCAAAGATTAAGAAGAGCCAAGCCTATTTCTTCCTGTTAAAGATGAAAGCTATCTACAACTGCCAAAGCGTTTCCTCCATTTGTTTGTAGCCTACTACAGGGAGAAGAATCTCTTCCTGAGTAGTGTCTCAGTGAAGGATTAACTTATTGAAACAGCAGCATCATTTCCTGTAGCCCTATGGATTATTATCTCTTTCAAACTATGGTAAGGTCACACAAAATTTGAAATGAGACTGTCAGGCTGTAGGTAAAGATAACAGAGTTGAAGGGTGGTACAGTATAAAAAGTGATGCCCTAACGTAGCATTTCTAATTTTGAGAGATGGGAAAACCTCCAAGCCAAGTAAAGCAGGTCAACATGAATAGCATCTGTAATAGCAGCTTGGAAGAGCTGAAATAAAAATTGCTCTAAAATCTTCAGTCTCTTACAGATCTAACTAGTATTATCCTAAAATAATCATACAGAATGAGTATAGTCACAACTAATACCTAGGCCTCACAGAAGACTCCAGAAGAACATTAGACTAGATTTACAGTACAAAAAACCTGTTTGAGTGTTGCTGTTCTTTCATTTAGTATTATTCTGAATAAATCAGTGCTTCACATTTGAAGATTGTGTTGGGCTTAATTTTATCTGACATCCTGCCTAACTGCTTCACAATTTCAGTCCCTTGATAGAATTCACAGAAAGCTTGTCTTTCACAACAAACTTGGTAGAAGCCTTGTTGGGGCATCTTTCAGGATTGCAAGAGACAATAGTGTGCTCAGCAACCACAGCACATGAACCGAGACAGCTGTCAGACACTATAACTCTCTGCAGGCCCAACCCTGCCTTCAGTAGGCATTCACAATGCCACTGCTGAAGAGCAGTAGTGTGTCTGTGCTATTACTAGAGAAACAAAGACAGGGCTCATTTTCTCAGGCAACCAATTAGAACATTTAAAAAGCACTTTCCAAAAAGATTTATCACAACTGCCCAACTAAAATATTTTACTCATTAGACGTCAGCTCTGAAGCTGTTAAGAGTTCTCCCTTACTCTAGGAAGTGGCTTTCTTCTTGTCCTTTCTCCATCCAGATTTCCCATTGAAGTGAAATCTAGTTGTCCTAATCCAGTAACAAACTTACACAAGCTAACATTCTGCCTTAGGAGCTGCATATCAAGTGTAACTTAAAATTTAAGCTCCATTGTGGCAGAAAAAAAAAAATTATTTTGTGGTCTAATCCAAGGAATACTAATTCATTTAAAAAAAACTCTTACATGCAGAAAAGGGAGAGAATGCATAAGTAAGATTTGCCACAGGGGTAGCCTGAAGCCATATGCCAGCCAGTTATTCTGCTTGTATATTATGAGAATTTTTATCCATCTAATCAATAAGAAATGAGTAGTTACTATGGCAATTTCTACACTACAAGGTACTTGTGCTGCAGTAGGGTATGTTCTAGAAGGACAAATACGCTTGCTACTCTGTTATGTAAATTTTTGCACCTTTTACAGAGTTGCAGTACAGTGTGTAAGCTCAAGAACAGTGAGAAGGACAAGGTGAGAAGAATAAAATATGTTAAAATATAGTGGTGGTTATAAAGAATGGCTTGGGAATTCTTAAGCGACAATAATAGATACCAGGTTAGAGCAATTCACAGACATTCAAACAAATCAAGCAGCGATTTTGCAGATCTTTATTTGAAATCATGTATAATGAAACTAAGATTTCACTACTGCATTTCCTTGTGATTACCTTCCTCCAAGTTTAACTAATGGGGCTAGAGAGTAGTCTCCCTTACACCACTGTCAATTCATACTAATATTGCTTTCAGAGGATAGCAATACACCGCAGTAGCCTGATTACAATGAATGTATTCCTTTAGAGCACAATACTCAATAACCCTGTAGAGAGTGCTGACACTTACAGAGAACAAGCATAAAAATTCACTCTCAAAATACAGAATACTGAATAGAACCACAGGGTTCTTCTAAAGGTTTGAAAATAATTTATCCCAATCATCTTTATGAAATACATGGAGAAAATACATATGCCTCACATAAAATATTTACCACAATTCCATCACCTTATATTTTGCAGTTTTAATTTTCCTCCTACACTTCAAGATATTACCCCTTTTCAGGTAATAGAACAAATAGGAAGTGGCAAAGGCTGAGGAGAAACCTAAACCCTACACAGGCGGGCAGCTCCCTGTGAGAGCTCAGACAGGGACAGATACCATGGCTGCATACAGGGACAAATTAAAGCTCACCACAACTGCTGAAGATGGGCCAGTGATTGTAGCACAAACCTGTTGCAAAACATGGCTGGGAGAGAAGCCTGGGTAAATTAGCATGTGGACAACTTCACATGGGAGAAACAGCCATACATGAATGCAGGGGTCTAAGGATACTCTGAAGCCCCCACTAGCTTCTCCTAGAATCCATATGCATACAAAGTTATAAGTGGGTATTTCTGACAAATAGATGCACCCAAGAAATGTTTAGATTTTGATGCCCATTTTCCAAATGAACAGTGCTGAGAACTTGAAGCTTATATTAATAAAGGTACTGGGTTCTTTTCCATAGGATTCAGATGCAACTGTATTTTCACTCATATAATATTACTTACTCTAAAGTTACATTACAAAGAAAAACTAATTCCTGTATCAGAAGGCTTTGGGCTTCGCTGTAATAACAAAGACATACCCCAAAACCTCACAGGTAGATTATAATTAAAAGAAGCTGGAAGTATAACCCACAATATCATGTAGGTTCAAAAGGGATCTTTGAAGTGGGGCAATGCCTTTGAAATCTGAGAAGAACTGACTAAAGAGAGACCCTACATCAAAAGATGATAAACTTAGGCAAATTTTGTGAAGGCTGGAAAGTCACATGATAGTTGTCTATCATGGGCCAAGCAAACACTGAGATAATGGATAAACATGCAGACAGAAAGCTAAATCTCTAGCACTGCACAAAGGAAAAGCTGTTAAATTAGATGGGCTGCCTAGTGAGCTTACCCTACGCACACCATTATGAAGGAGCATACTGAGAGGCTGTGCTGCTTCTGGAGAAGACTCAACCTTCACACTCTGCCTGCAGCTTATGTATCACAGTATTTAGCCACTTGAAATTAAGACTCTGTCTGGATCCAGTTTTCTAGGACTCTGGAAAGGATTCACAATTGGAAAAGAAGGGTGTTTAAAAGGGCTCTTTGTTTTCTCTCAACTGTGTTACCTCAACAGCACACTCATCAGATGATTTCTAGCCCATTTCCTTATTAAAAAGGACCAGCTACATCACTTTTTCCACTGCAGAAAGAGGGCATGAAACACAAGAGGTGGACTGGCCTAGAGACAGTCAACATCATAAAAATAGACTCAGAAAAGTCTTTATTCTCACCTCTCAGAAGCTTACTGAGGCCCTTAAATCCACAGAGCAATTCCTCAGAAAATACCATGTGACACAGCTACCAATATCATAGTCACAAGTTGCAGTATTTCCCTTCAGTTTGTTACCTGGATATAGGAAATAATATCCTTCTGAAATTAAGAAGGACATAGAAGGGAAGATTTTTTATTCTTTCTTCCAGAGAAACATTAAGGCTTGTGTTTTAAAGGGCTGTGTCTGTAGATGGAATATTATACATGAAGCCTCTTAATTTGATACCTCCTTTAAAAAAATTCTTCAGCTGATAACATTTTAATTTGCACCAAATGTTTTTGTGCCTTCCTCCATACTGCTCATCCTAGACAGAACTTGGTTAGAGCAAGTTGTCTTTTCAGCCAGCTCTGCAGCCAAGGTTCCCTTTAAAACAGTGAAAGTGGAAAAATACATGGCCTGTAAGGAAACAACAGGAACTGACTACACATCTAAGCTACTTCTTGAGAAGTGGCTTTTCCATGGAAGTGTTTCCAATAACAAACTTCAGCAAATTTCCATTTTCCTACTTAAAGGGCCTGGCACTGTAGTTTGAACAGATGTGCCATAACACCAACTATTCACATCACATGAAAACCAAACCTTTGTAGAAAAGCAACTTCATTGTACTTCACTGAGAAAACTGGTGCCTATTAGGAGCAAGAAAAACAGTATTTTCCCTACAGAATGGTTAGGTCTTAAAAGAAAAGGTCTGAAGCAGATCAGCCATTCTTGGATCTCCAAGATAGTATAGCATAAAACATGTCCTGTGGTTATAAAACATCATGAGCTCTCCACTTTTAGTAATTTTCACTCCCTACACTCCCGTTATCTAATTTCTATTGTGTAATGTCCTATTTATAGGCTTCGGGATCTTTTCTGGTTACTTTATTGTTATCAGAAACAATTGCTTCTACTTGCACTACTTCTTTACCTCAGATTTATACTGCCCTCACAGTCTCTAGAAAAATAGACAAACTATCAACACCCCAACCCCACAAGAGATAACCCACAGTTCCACAGTGTGGTGAGGAGTTGGCAACACTGCTATCATAAGCACCTTGCAAGATCACAGGTCTAAGCAGAAGCAAAGACAATAAGAAACATTACACTCAATTTAGAGCATGAAGGGATTTATCCTAGGATGAGTCACTCTTAACAGTTTAATGGAACGTAGGATCATGCACTGTACAAGTGCTTAAAAAAGAAAACAGATGAAAAAAAAACAGAAAAAAAAAAGTCATTCACTGATGCATAGTGGCAGAAAGAGTAGTTAATTCTCTTCATTCTACCTTTCTGCTTTGTCCTGTGAGAGTACTTTCAGCCCCTTGCTCCTACACAAGGATCCAAGGATCCCCTGTTACTACTTTTCTGAAAGATAGGTCTCAATAAAAACACCCAACCCTTTAAAATAGAAGTGAGTAAATCCCACTGCATTTCCCTGCAGTTGGGAACACCGGTTAAAGGGAACAGAAGATGCTGCACAGGCGCCCTTGTCCGGGTGGAATGCAGAGTTACCGTAACTGCAGATACTGCTTTGCTGGGAGAAGCAAAAAGTCACATGGACATGGCAAAGGGGACAGCACCACAGGGAGGTTCACTCAGCTACATACAAGAACATGCAGCTAAACCCTCTGCTTGAACATGTCAAGGAAACAGTGAGGGACCACAGCTTCATCAAAAACTTAGTAACATTTCAGATAAAATTAAATGTCATTTGGAAGTACTTATACATAAAACTATTGGAATGAGGCCACGGGCACTGGGAGGAAAGCAGGGAGAGCAGAAGGGTACTCAGTTAGAAGCAGGGCATGCATTTACACGTTACTCTGGGGCAGGCAGAGATCCTGGTTAACCCCAGTGTTACCACAATCAAATGCTTCCTGTAACAGCTTTGACATGATTTTGCACAGCCACAGAATAGCATACCTCTCTTCACACCACACACCACCCATAGGGTAAAAGATAGGCAGGATTCATCATTTGTACTTATGATGCCCTTGCTTTCAATTGCCCTGTAAATGGGAAATCTGCTGATAATTCTTCAGGACAGACTCAAAAAAGTAAACAGTCCCATTAGCAGGAGTTACCTTCATCTCCACTGCATTCAAGATACAAATGAATCCTCCTAAACCAGCCAACTTAGCGAATGGTGAACTACTGCTTGGTCTTCCCTTCCCCTTACTATGGGACTGTACGTTATGATTAACATCTTTTTGAGTCTGCCTTGACCAACGGCACAGGAAAACTTTACAAAATAACCAGCTTCTGAATTCATAACTTTACTATCAACACAGGAGAGCAGAAAACATTCTTACCACATCAAGGCAGTTCACTTCACCTCTAGGAGCCTAAGAACGCATAAAAACACATAGATACCTAATCTAATTCCTAACCTGCAGCAGGAAGTTTATACCCTCCCAGCTGCCAATTCACTAAGCCCCTCCCTTCCTCCTTGCACCTCCCGGGGCTCACCTGGGGGCAGCTGGCAGCTCTGTGCTTCATTCAGCAGAAAACCAAGCAGCAGAGGCAGGGGAAAGGAGGCGCTGTGCGTTGCTGCATCAACTCAGCTGTGTTGCCTTACTGCTTGATGAATGACAAGTCACATAACCTAACTGGAAAGAGCCAGATCAGGAAACTGTTTCTATACTTAACTGTTGAACAACGAGGCTTGCATTTAGTGGATCATTACTGACTTGAGTCTCTCTTTTTTCTGTTGCTAACTCCCACAATATGACAGGAGGATTATCCAAGGCTTTCTCTGTCCAGCACATGACAGAACAAAACAGCAGAAAGCTCTTCAGATTTGCCTTCACTTGAAGGCAAATCTTCAATCCCAGGAAGGACAAACAGCACTGGCTGGATTCTTTTCTGGTTTAACTGGAACAAGTCGATTCAAAATAGTTGCTTACAACTGGAACAAGAGACTATAGAAAATGGAGTAGAGGGCAGATCAAAGAGAATTGGACTGTTTCCCCAAGAAGAAAACAGCACCTCTGCCAGTTTTCTGTTGTCTTCTCTACGTCTCTATTCCTTTAATAACAAAGAGGATTGGGATCCTGCATGGCAATGACAGTGAAGACCTCTTCGGCCTCCTCCACTTTGGGCTCTGATTGCATTCAAATATGTCTGGAAAAAGGATTAACTAGCACTGCCAGGTTGGCTTGTGGGCAGAAGGAAAAAAATGCATTAAATTACCATTTTAGAGACAGGTCTGAGACTTAAGAGAATTTTTCTATGGTGACTTATGGTCCCCACTTTTCTTTGGCAATTTTTACAAGATACAAAGTTCTTTAAGGCTCCATAGCTTGCCTGAATATCAAGTGATTCATCTAGTTTTCTATTTGTCTATATTCATATTTTCAGCCACAGTGAGAGTAAGACAATAGAGGCTGGATGTGAAGAGCACAAACACAGCTGTGTAGTCAGGCTCTTCTAAAATCATACCAGTCTGTCAGGCCATAGGTCCAGAACAGTCAGTAGTGGACAGCTTCCGATTCGTGCTGCCCTTTGACTACAACAGCATATCAAGTGGCTCTTCATGTTTGGATAAACATGAGTTGTGCTGAAGGTTAATGATAATTTCTGAGAGTCATTAATTATATAAAGGACAGAGTGTTGTGCGCCTCAGCCACCAACTTCTCTGGTTCTGACAGACATTTATATTATAATTACCTTTATTCACCTCTGCAAATAGACCATTCTTCATTTGGAGACTACAGATTTTTTGCACAATTTCTTCGTACACTTGAGTTTCAAGAAATGGATCCATCATTTATTGTGCTTTATCTATCAATTAATCAAAATTTCTTTGTATTGCAGTATACTGATCCAAGATTTAGCATTTGTTCTAACATCCCCAGTCTCTCTGTGACTGTTATCATAGAAGACCAAGTCTAGGCCTGAGCCCCCAGTGTTCAGTAAACTACAAGTGCACATAAAAAAGTGTTGTTGTTCCTTCTCCTGAGCCTCTACCAGCAAGCAATCTTCCAATCTGTTACAAGCATGCCAGCAGAAATGCTTGTTGAAGTGCTGTACACAATGGTAACTGCATCTTCTCCATTCCAGAGCGCAGAAGTTCTTCTGCAGACCCAGGTGACCAAAGGGAGGGAGCCTGGGAGAGGGCCTGGCAGCCAAACATGTGTCTCTGTACCTCTTGGTTCACTTGTTAAAATGCTACGAGATCCAGTGTGAAGCACAGCAGAGCATTGCTAAGTAGAAACTACTTCAGAGATTTTAGAGCATGACAGGATCAGACCTGTTACAACTCACAGCCAATGGTAGTGGTTACACACCTTCCTCAAATTCTTTGCAGCAAGAAAATGGCAGCCCCTCAGGTTAGCTGATAGCCATGGGGACCTCTGTCTATCATTCCATGTATCATTCTTGATTTGTTCAAGCTGACTGTCAAAGATTCATGCAGTATCCAAGATTACTCATTAATAGCTTTCCAAATGTTTCCAACATTAGTTGTCTGAGAAAAAGAACTTGTGAAGTCATCATATAAGTGATCTGAACTAAAAAGCAATGTAGTTATTAGTAAAAGCAGCAGAGTGTCACGATAATACACTTATCTCATTTAGAACATGAGATTACAACAACCACCATACCATTTGCACCTAAAAACCAGCAATGTAATGCAGCTCAAGTCAGCATACACATAAATCTAAATGTGGCTAATCACATTAGTCTGTCCACACAAAATGAAATTACCTATGACTAATACCGACACAGATGAAACTGAGGAAAATTATTTCTAGTGCAATATGAGCATCTCTTTGGGCTGCACTCAGTTTCTCACTGGTTTGGAAGTAAGGATGGTAAGAAAAATAGGATGCTCAGCAAGTCTGAAAGCTCAGCAAGCACACACAGTAAGAAATTATTTTTCCAAAAGACAAATTGTTCAATATTTTGCAAATATTGTTTTACCCCCTGAGGGACAGTTATTTGGTTTGATACATCCCTATGATCTCCAGGGAGCTGCACAGAAACAAAGGTGCAGATAAAGAGAGAGAGAACAATAATGAAGTCAGATGTCCTGCGGTACTGATGATGTGCTTTCAGGTCACAAAGTAACTACTTCTGGCAACATTTTACTTAGTAGAGATAGTAACAGTTCAGAAGTAGAAAATTGGAGATGTCTGTGAAAATGCCTAAAAAAGCTGTAACAATTGACACCATCTGAATGTGTGGCTGAACATCCAACCATATCCTCATTAAAGACTTCTGGTAAGGGCTAGCAGGTGCCTTTCCTGGAGCTGAACATTTCAGGTACAGGAACAGATACCAGTAGTTACAAAGATCTAATGCTTCCTGAACACACATCCACACTGCTGTGGGAAGTTGCTGTGTAGGGAAGGAGTATCCCCACCTAGTCATGCATCGTGGTGCTGGAGATATTAGTGACTACCTTAGGACATGTGATTAAAACATTGTGCTGTTTCTACTTTTAGGTTTTAAGAAAGAAAGAAGGTTGCCAGCCTCCTCGTTATAACACACAGAAAGTACAATTTGGTGCCACATATATTACCCACATAAAGTAGCCTTAGGAAGCAACCACAGATCCCGTGACAAATGCATGTTATGCCAGAGACGGTCTAGTTCAGCAGGCTTTTCCTAGTCTGAGCTGTACTGAACAAATGAACCTTACCAAACTGTCTGGGAAATAATGACCTCACACCTCTTCAAGCTGCACAGGCATTAATGTAGAAGTAAGGAGCGATGACCAGGATGGCTTGAAATTTACACCAACATCAAAATAAGTTCAAGCAGGAACTAGAAATCAGGACAGATGACTGCAACCATGTCAGACATCTTCTTTCTAAGGCCAGGAACAGAAAGAAATACCATAGAGCATCTGAGCTGGATAAACCATTTTCCAGTACTCTTCTGAATAAAACACAGTGAAATGGACTGCCTCTAGAGAAACTGAGATGTAGATTGAGTACCAGCCAATAGTATATGTTTATAAACAACAGCCTGATTCAGCCAAAGAATTCTTTTTGGATATTTTTGTTTTTTAAGTGAGGAAGAGAGAAGCTACTGGCAGCCTGCCATTGTAATGTGATATCTTGGCAGGAAAACACTTTGTGTTATATCACAACCATATGGTGGTGGAAAAGATTTTTTTCTATTAAGTTTCTGCAATAATCCATTCCCATTTTTAATGCAGCCTTTCGGCATAAGAAGAATATGCTTGCTTCTCAGTTCTGTCACTGGAGTTGTTAATGTATGACTACACTTTTATACCTAATAATGGCAAACATTAAAACATCGCATTTTCAGAGGTACAATTATCTCTTCTGTTGTGAAAAGGTAAATGAGCCCACTGATGGAATGGAGCTTCTGTGAAGAGATAACCCTAGTTCCCCATAGGATGGCACTAATTTTTTTTTTTTTTTTTTTTAACTTTAATGGATGAGAATACTCAAGTAGGTATCGTTAAAGGAGGTCTGGCATTCTTTGGTAGCACAGGAAACAGGAAGATGTGTGGGAAGTTGTGACTTGCATTTCTGTCTTCAGCAGCTCAGCTCCATTTTAGGAACAGCAACAATAAATAGATTTCCTCAGGTATCTTCCTATTGCTAGTAGAAACTCAGAGCAAGTGAATGCTATAGGCAACTGAATTTTTCACACACTCTTAGGACAGGTTCCTGCTCTGGCCCAGCTGACTTTCCCCGTCAACATGTCTAGAAATCAGCAGGTAGAAACATTAGTGAATTCAAATTTTTTAGATTTGTAAGTCTGCGTTTGGCTTTCCTGTTGGGATAAGTCTTTTATCAGTATACGGCTACAAATGAGCTTTTGGCATATGAACATTCCCCAGAATCCAGTAGCAAGCATGTTTTTACTATTCTGCTCATGTTTCCAACTTTTGCAGTCTTCTATCTTTGCAACACAAGAATGAATAAAAGTACACCGAATTTCTTTTCCATTACCAGTAATCCAAGCACCACCACAATCACTTTTGCAATCAGCTTTTTTTGCCGAGGAAGCTGAAATACAAGATAAGACACAGAGGTACTTATCTAACAAAGCTTTTTCCAGCACAGCAAATAAATTTCCATTAAGGGTTCCTGAGGCAGATCCCTGCAGGATCCTAGTTCAGAACACATGATACCCCTGCAGCTTGCTCGTGCCCAGACAGCTCTGCTTGTACTCCCAGGAGTGCACAGAGCAGTAGATGGGTGGCTGGATTATGCCTCTTCACTAAAGTTCTTTGTCCCTGTATGGCTACACTGAAGCACAATAATGAATGAAATAATGCCCCAAACACTTGCAGGCAGTTGAATATGAACACCTCTGGAGTCAGGCAGACAGAATGGTTTCTGGCATGTTTCTGAACTATGTAAAGTAGTATTCTCCCCTACGGCTCCAAGGTGGGTGTTAGAGCCATGATGTCCCAGGAGCTGTCCCCAGCCAGCAGAAGGAGGCTGGGAGGAGGCCTCTTGGGCCTCCCCAACATGTGGAAGCCCAGAGAGTTTCCAAGGGCGATCATTTGCTATTCCATGCTGGCAATCCTCAAGACCTTGATATTTCAATAATTTCTAAGAGATTTGATTTAGTAAGAAACATGTAAACTAAGCAATTCCCATTGATTTAAATTCTGATCTGATGTCAAGAATGAGTTGCACTCCATGAAAGGAATTAAACCTGGCCCACATTTGAAATTGCCCCAAGTCCTTCACGATATTGTTGTGGTTTGGATGCCAAACTCTGGAATGAGAACCCATAGGGAGGAGTTTGTGAGAAAATGATGGAAAATTCAGCTGCTGTGACTTACATGATGGCAGCGCTGAAGTTTCTGCATGAAACATTTCCAGGGCAGGTGCAGATATGAGACTTTTTCAACCAGTGGTCCATAAATTACCCATATGTAAAAATTCAATTTACTCTACTTTCATATATTTTATTGCACTTCTTGGTATATAACAACCTAAGAGGTTTCTCTTTATGGCGTCAAGCATATGAATGTTATAGAAAAATGTTTACAGCAAAATATCCTCAAGAATTATTTACATTACTGTCAGCTCTTTTGAGACACTTTGACTAACCCTGTCTTCAGGGATTTTCCTTGATAAAAATGTCCATGCCCCTTGATAAAGCCCCTCACACTTTAGCCAGAGAAACCACATTTTGCTAATATGATGTATTTTTGACTGGCAGCATAGTTTTCAGCCTTTAAAAATATCCATATGCAGTAGTCAAAACATAGCGTGCTTGCAGCCCCTTGGAATCTTAATTCCAAGTCTGTCTAACTTCCTGTCAAAACTTACAGAGTAAGCAGTAATCAGAAAGATCTACTGTGAGAAAGAGCTAGTTTTGCAGGATCCAGTGAGGCAAAAGCAAAGGAGGTTATCTTCTGATTTGACGTAGCAGAATTGCAAAACAAACAGTTCAGCCTCAAAACAACAAATCTGAGTTGGTCATAGTATAGCTCAATGGAGAATAAATAAACTCTGAAAAGTAAATGAGAGATGAAAGAAAGACTTGACTGTAATTTACATTTGTTAATATGGAAACTATGAAAATAAGTAAATGCTTATAAAAGGACATTAAGAGAATTCACCCAGATTTACAGTTGGAATTTGATTCTGTCATTCTTTCTTATATATAATCCAACAGAGCTCAAGGTGCCTTAAAAAGCACCATTATTACAGTAACACTGATGCTGGCTGTGCCTAGATGTGAATAGCCACTCTTCTATTGAATGGGGCTCCAGCAGTAAGTGGCCCAGGAGGAGGAGCACAGGCTTCCTCTTCCTTAGCTAGCAGCCATACCTTCAAGCCAGGATCCCTTGAGTAAACTTTGTATTCTGCAGACTTTATTACCAGCTCTTTCCAAACCCTTGCTTGCAAGTCAGCCATAAATAACATGGAGAGTTTGCAACTGTTCCTGTTGAGATCAGTGGTGAAATTTGCTTAAACTTTGCTGCTTCTGGGTGTGTAATGGTATGTGGGATGTGGGTGCACTCCAGAATAGCTACAACAATGTAGCAGTTCATGACTCCCACTTGACATCTCTGGAGAGGTAAACCGGCATCTCTAGTCGAGGTCACGGGTGTAAAGGGAAATGCAAATCCACTTCATTCCAGAGATTACCAAATCAAGACATGGTCACCCAAAATGTCCCTGGGCACACATGCACAGAGAAGGGAGCAGGCCTGGAGACAGAATGGTAGCATGGCAGCACGCCTGTCTGCACGAGAGAGGAGACAGATTTGTTCAACTTGTACTATGCCTAAGAGCAACTAATTCTCTCCTTGTGTTCATTACATTCTCTCTTCTCTTTATGTGAAAATGATCATTCTGACCTGCAGAAAAATGTTTACTTATTACTCAGTTTCGTGATCTCAGTTTTTTCAAAGATGCCTTACAAACTGAGAACAAAAAAAAAAAAAA
>VXAC01006232.1:174957-216129 GCA_013399225.1 Rhipidura dahli
AAAAAAAAAAAAAAAGCCCTGTTACCTAAGAGCCTATTGAAATTCTTCAAGTCTCTGGGCATGCATTATGTATTCACCAAGTTTGCTGCTGGTGATGTAAGTTAGAAATTCTCCTGCTGGTTTTGATTACAGCTGGAGAGTCACAGATTTGAACACCAGTAGACAATCATTCTTCTGAGCCTGCACATAAATATAAAATGTTTCCTTTTTCCTTATCTCATAAACCTTCCACTATGATTACTTCAAAATGAATTCCTGTTTTCTTCAGATTTTCTGCACTTATCATGTTACAATTAACAAAATGTATTCCATCCAACAAAGCTATGTTATTTGCATATTCAAAGGTCACCATACAGGTTAAAGTTATTTAACTATGAAAGAGATGATAATTTCACAATCTTTTTTAATGCAGATAAAATACAAAATTACCTCTGGGTTTTTAATTTGCACATTTACAGACACACGATAAAGAGTTTTACGATAATGGTATAAGCATAACGAACTTTCAATTAGGCTGTGACAGCTCTTCCCTCTCGTCTTTGCATTGTCGTTTTATTATTTAAAACACTGTCATCTCTTTAAGGGAGCAACAAAGAATATTACCTGCTGCACCCATACTTTGGAACCAAAGTGGCAGCTTCTCCCAGGAGTGCTGCTGCAGCATCAGCTCACGTGTGCACTACGTGACATGGAACTGCTCCTTGCCAAGCAGGGTGGCAAAGAGGCGGGATCAGATAAATTCGATTAACAGACTGTCAGGTTTTGTGGGTGTTCCCATCACTGAACAGACCAGATCATCAGGTCAGAGCAGTGAAAAATTGCAAAGTCCTATGTGTTGCTGTACCCCCTTGCAGGTTGGTTTTATTCAATTTCATATTGAATTTGTACAAACACATTAAAAGTCCTGGACATTAGATTTAAATTATTCCTGGAAAAAGCAATGCTGAGTGAATTTCCTATGAAATGGTAACAAAGTGAAATTCTGCCTTCCATCTAAGAAATTCTTAGCCTATCTTACAGAAAATTAGATACCTCAGCACTACACTTCATCCACCTCAGGTAAACCAGTGCAGCTGAGCTCATCATGAGCCCAATCCATTGCAAAGTTACCCTTTTCTCAGTTAATACCATGGCCACAAACAAATCCAATCTCTTAAAATGAACAAGCAGAGGACAAACATTTCTTAGTACTATGAATTACTCCAGTCAGTTGCTGTTCCTATTTGTGTTGAAAACCAACCATGACAAAGTCATATGTTGTTTTGTCCCCAGTTGTCTGCACTTTTAAACTGGAGAGTAATTGATTTCAATAAACCAATTTCTGTAATTCTAGATGTCTATCCAAAGCCTGCAACTGCCAGTTGAAAAGTCCTAGAGACATAAACACTAAAACGTATAAAAATTACAGGAATTTAATGAAAAATAAGATACTACAAACCTCCAAATATTGACATTACTTATTGAAAATCACAGGTAGTTTTACATCTCTGATGGCTGCAGTAGATTGCAGCCTTTTCTGGACATATCTGATGTAACAGTATTGTACACCAATGGTAAATCTTTTACAAATGGGGTCTTCAAGGGTATAATCAGTAAGCCACACAAAACAACAGCCAAATTACTTCTCTTCAAGCACTCTGGACAACAAAGAAAGGTGAAAGACAGATGTAGGCATAGGAGCCCTTCTTTGAAAGTCACAATCACATATGACTACAATGGGTCTAGTATAACCATCGAGCTATTCTACTGTCAGAAGTTTTACTCTCCTTTGCAGGTGTCTTCCTCTTCTTCATTTGCCATGAATCCCATCCTGGGATTTCCATGCCTAAGACAACAGGTAACACAGTGACAGGACCCTCCCTTTACCCCATCCTAAGACACCTTTAAAGATCCCTGCATCTTCTGAGATGCATCTAAGTTTACTTTTGCCTCTGTTGTGGATTGTTTTATGGAGAAAGGAAGAGGCAAGTGCAAGTCACAATTGTGAAGTGACCTAATTGTACAGAATAGAGTCACATGCTGTTCCTCCCATAGCAACTGCCCCCTTCAAAAAAGAAAATTCAAATTCCTAATACAAAATACAATCTTAGAATACAATTTTTCGGAACTTCTACTACAGGAAATATGATCACATGCCTTCATGGTTGGACATGAGAACGTGACAAAAGTACAATAGCAAATATGCATTTAAAAGACTTATGTAGAAAGACATGAAGAATTTAGGAGTCTGGTGCACCTAAGACTGCATGAGAAGAAGTTACTTAAGGTTGACTGAGGAGAAAGTCTTCAGATGGACTTAAAATTTTTAGAAGTTGATAAAAAATGAGAAACCCTCATTTTATCTGGAAGTGGTTGTGTGAGAAGCACTACGAAAGCTTCCTTTTTTATTTCTTATCAAATACTGCTGAAAATTGTATTTTGGAGGGCTGAAATTCCTGGGGCAGGATGAAACTTCCATTGCAATCCAGAAGAAGACTCTGTGCATTTTACAGGTGAGAAGCTTGCTTGGACCCAGCCTTTACAGAGTTTGATACAACAGTGAAGCTCAAACTAACAATGTTAAAAAGTCTGAATTTTAAAAACTTCTTATCTCTCTGTTGCTATAATGGAATTCATAGTCTGGCTAAATTTTTGTGCATGTAAAATGCACAGGAACTACCAATTGCTTTCAGTAAGATTTTCATTCTGAAAATCGTGTCTCTAGTTAGTGCTTTATTGCAGAAAGCATCTTGAAGCCAAAGTTGAGCCACTGATGTAAAGGAAGAAAAGAGCAGTGAAAAGTGGTTTGCTATCAAAGTACAATTTGAAGCAGGAGATTTCACATAGCTTAAGGAGTTAGAAATATTATTGGTCATAAAATCATTCAGCACCTTTAAAGTATCCTGCTGCAATATTAGTCTTGGTAACCTTCCTTGACAATGAATTTAACAGATTTACCAGGCATTGAATAAAGGTACTATTTCTGTTTATTGGATCTGTATTCATTCTCTTTAATATCATTAAGTTCACATATTCAAAGTAAGAACAAAGGAGGATTTGTTTTCACTATACATTTGTGATCCTGATGCAGATTTTTAGTTCAACAAATTCTTTCCTTGCCATCCTACCCTATGTTATGTCTCTTCAGATTAAACAAAATATTAATAGTAATATAAAAAAAAAATTGCAGGAGGCACCAGAAACTGTCACTGAGTCTTCTTTTAAGATACCTGCTGCCTTGGCACTGTTTCCTCCATCCTGAGATATTAAGGACTCTTTGAATTACACTATAAAATGACCTGGGTGTCTGAGTGGTGGAATAAAAAAAACCCCACTCTTCACCAAACTGTTTACCAGCCTACACTGAGAAGTAACCAAGACTACTGGATGGAACTTCAAGAAAATCTTTTAATAGTTGATTTGACAAAGAAATTGAAGTTTCAGGCCAACTCCCCAGAAATTCATGCCAAATTCAGAAATATTTTGGCTTTAGGAAAAGGAAAAAGAACACACAAGAAAACAAGCCTTATGTGTTCATGCTATGCTAATGTTTGCATCCCTTGCTGCCACCATTTTCTCACCCTAATAGCTTGGACACCCATTAGCCAATGTTAATTAAACCTGGCACAGCAACAGCAACTGAACAGAAAAAGTCCTACCAGTTCCATGAAAACAAACAGCAAGCTGAAGGAAGGAGATCCTATTGGTGCAAGCACTGAGGGGAACCTCTGACATGGGCTCCACTGGTAGGTACCAAGAGCTGCACATCAGCAAGAGCAGTGGCATTGCTTCTATCACAACTCACAGCATGTTTGACAGCAACACCCAGAGCAGTAAGTCCTGTGAGTTCTGCCACTCGCAGGATGGAAATCAACACGCACGAAAAGAAAGCCACTTCCTCCAACAGCTTCACCACCCCATGTGGGGAAGAATGGAGAGAATCCCAGCTCCTTGCTGTCCAATGTAGCCAGTAGTGTATGGAGAAGAAAAGGCATTTTAGTCATTGCTCTAACTTAACTCAGAAGGAAATTTCTTATCCCGCCCCCATTCATGGTTAGCCAAAGAGGAGAAGTGACTCAGAGGTGTCTTACTGCCACAGAATCTCCACACAGCCCAGCTCATGTGTGATTCCTTGCTCAAGTCATTGCATCACCCAGCAGCTGGTCCTCATCAGGTACTATCTGAACACCAATCTACAGCACATTTTCCAGCAAAGAAAATGAGTATTGTATTCTTTCAATGCACAGAAGTACTTCTCTCTGTATCTTATAAATACCTCTGAATTTCAGCTACTTCCACATTTATATTAATCATCTGCCTTTGGGTCATTTGATGAATCTTAGGGAGATTTTGGAACACTTTACAAACCTATTTTTTCTCTTTTAATAGAGCCACTCTTCTTTTTTATCATACCTTCACCTGAACATTTTTACAATATAATAAAAGACAAAGCAGCCCTGTATTTAAGTGCTCTGCTTGTGTTAGAGAACTATGCTCTCACCTGTCTTAATCTGACTGCACCTCAGTGCTGCAGAGCTGGATGCAGGAGGGCACAAAGCATTAGCTTAGGACAGGCTCAGTAGACACTGAGGACTTAGGGCCTGCCTGTGCACAGAGACTCGCTCCTTGAAATGGAACCAAAAGGCAAAAAATGCTTCCAGTTGTACTCAAAGCAAATTTCCCAGAAAAATATCATTCCGAACGGGAAAGAGCAGAAAAAGAAGGCAGAGTTCCTTCATTCTAATTAGGAGATGATGGTTGCAACTTCCTCCCATTCCTTCCCCCTTAAAACAGTGAGAGGTTTTCCATGTGCCCAGTACTTAAATGATAGCAATATGGAGCCACTAAAAGGCTCCAGACATCAGCTTTGGAAGAAAGAACAGCGTAGAGGATGGAGTGCTTTGTTTCCAACTTTTACTAGCATTATTCCTTAGAGAGAAGGAGTAGTCCTTCTTTTATGGAGTGTGCATGGAAGAGCAAGTGGAAGGCGTTGTGAGTCAGATCAGATCAAGATCTTTCTTGCCAAGCTTTCCACTGAGCTTTGCATGACATTGCAAATGACTTTCCTCTTGGCCCTCAGTTTCCCAACTTTAAAAAGACATCTTGTTTCATGGAAGCTGAAAAGATGGCTGTTATTTAGTGTGGGTCCTTATAAATAAGCATCAAGCAGTGGGAGGTTCTGGTCAGATAACCATTTATGAAAAGCAGACACTATCATGTCTCAATGCTGAGAATGTATTATTTCTCAAGAAACCACGAGAACTTAAAACTCTCACAAATAAAATTCCAGTTAAGTATGGAAGTTTAACATTTTAAAGATTTGCGTGGATACAAAACAATGTGGAAAGTAGCTTTTTAAAGGGGAAAATCACTAATTCTGAGAGGAGGGTTTTAATGTGGGGGATAAAGAGGATGTGTTTATCTATCTTCAGAGGTTCCTTATGCTGCATTATAATAGGAACAACTCAGGACAGAGGGAACTTTATAGCTCCTTTCCCATGCTGTGGTAAGAACAACCTAGAAGTCCTCAGAGTCCTCTCAGAGTATTCAGCATGTAGACAGGAATATCATGAACCCTGGCTGCAAGGCTCCTTGGAGCAATGATATCAGATCACCAGAAGGTTTCCAGTAGCACAAGCAAAACAACTGGTATGCAGCTTTTTGTCCAGAAACCTGGCATTTTGCTTCAAGTTTCCTGAAACCCAAATAGTTTCCATGAAACATTAATCCATGAGTAAATTTATGCTGTCTGATGAAATCTATTTAAATAAGAGAGGGTTTGCTATCGATTCCCGTTCATCTCTCCTTGGAGGAGGGAATGGACCATAAAAATGCCGTGGTAACATTATAGCAGGAGGCTCAGGTGAAGAGTGGAGACCTGGGGAGAACTGAAGCAATGTCTTTACTCTGAGGGTTAGGAGAAACACCATGCTCTCCAGGTAGTAATATTCCTGTTGTACATTACACAGACTTATCTGATTTGTCTCTCCATCATCTCACGTTCTATCTGCAAAAGAAGACAGACTGGCCAGAGGAGCCAAATACTATTTAAGGCAATCACCAGTGTTACCACAGGATTTGAAGAGTAGTTGTTTCAGGAAAGTTGCCATAAACTTAGCTCCCTACGTAGCTCAATAGCTACTAAAATGTGGTTCTCAACAAATAGCCTGAATCGAACAAATAACTGGAATTGTAGAAATGACAGGAGTTAGTTTACTAATTATCCACAAAAAATTGACATTCCAAAAACCAAATACACTGAATTAAGTATTGGATCTCCCGAATAACTGAAAGCTTCATTGCCTTAGCACAGTTATAGGCGCTAAGATGTGTATTGAATTGCAGGCTTCGGCAGTATTTTCCAAGGCCCTTGGGAAATACACTTACCATGTCTTAAACCACACCCTGTTGATTGTTACTGCTGTTTTATATGGTACAGATTAAACAAACTGACAACAAATCAACTTTAACTGCAAATGTTGATTTAAAACTGCATCCAGTCATCCTCTAAATGCAAAATCACTATGTCTAACATTACCATCTATTAGTTTCCTTAGCACATTAAAAAAGAACAGTAAATGTTATTCTGATTTTACTAGCTTTTCCTTCTTCTTTTCAAATTAGCAGCATAAAATTCAGAAGATACAAACTCTTAGAAAGTGTAAACCAAGAGTGATTTAAACACAGATGTAGTTTGGCAGTATTGCATCCCTCAATACCTTCATTTACAATTGACAGAATCTTCCTCTCAACTCCCAGACAGTTAATCTCTTATATTACTAAAAAAATAGTAATTTAAAAAAATTTTCATTGTATCTAAACCATTCCTAAACATTGAATCTAAACAATTCCTGAAAAAGCCTTAATTATACATACAGCTTTCAGGGATAACACAAATCAGAAAGTCCTACCTCTTGTTTTGAATTCTTGGTTTTTTTTCTGCTGTGCTGTAGGTCACACTTAGATATGAACACTTGAATTCTCCTTTAAGCAAAAACATCTCTTTAAGGCATGCTGCATGACCAAATAGTCAGCAAAGCATGCTGATGCCTAGCAGTCATTGTGTGCTGTCATTTTTCTCACAAAAATAAGTAGGAGCAAAGGTTGTTTCTCATATTTGAAGCTGATAATATCTAATGAGCATCCTCAGCAACAGGCACCGATAACCACAATCTTTATTACAGAACAAAATTCTACATCAAGAGAGCCCACGGAAAGCACATAATTTCTTCATGAACTAGTATGTGCTAGATAAAAATAATTTTAAAAGGCATTTGAAAACTTTGCTTTCAGGTGCTGCATTTAGCTTTTACAATTGAGCCTTCTGAAGAGAAATTTCTGGAGTGAGTCTGGCAGAACTTAGCCAATTGAAATGATTACTTGAAACTTACCTGTCACTGAGGGGTTCAGATCCTGTCGGTACCTGCTGTAGTCACTCCGGGTTGACCTCAGCATTAGACTCTCATGATGACAGCACTGCATCTCCTAGATTGAGTTTGGTCATTCCTTTGCAGGTGATGTGCCTTGCTGTGGGCTGGATAATACTCCTACACAGGGCAATGCTGCTTGGCAGCATTCAAGAATGATGATATGTACTGAGTTTTAACCCTGGACTAACTACTTTCCAGCTGGAGCTTTGTGGTTCACAGCAGGACCACAGCAGCAATTCTTTCAGAAACTTTCAGAAAGTTTTCTTTCAGAAACTGGTTTTGTGGTTCCTGTGGATGATCCTTTAGTTTCCAGACCTACTGCATCTTTCACCTTTCAGAGTGACATCCCAATTCATTCTCTGATAGGTGGCACACAACATTCCTTCAGTTCCCTTGATGACAGTCACAACCTTGTTGTATTGGAGGCTGTCTCAGGGAGAGAAGCATTTTCCAAGTGTACTGGCTGTGCCTTCTCACTACCGGCAGAGTGGGTACATAGGGGGACTGATTTCTTGGACTTTTATTCTACCACACCAGTTGTCTGAGCGTGGCATTCCTGCTCTCAATACTTTATCATGAAAGAACCAGCTCAAAAGAGAGAGGAAGAAAAGAAATGTTGTGGGGGTTTTTATTATTAAAACAGACCTTTTTAAAAGAAATATAAATATCTGTAGTGATTATTTCCTAAAATAAAGATGGGACTCATAAGTCTAGTACTGTTAAATCAGCATCAAGTTTAGATGTCTACTATACTGAAAGAGAACAGAAATGTATCCAAATGTCAGGGCTGAGTGCACTTCTACACAAAAGGAAGGCAGTACATTGCTCATCAGGAAAGATTGAAGTTCACAGACTAAGGCTGGGACTACCCCACTCTAAGCTGAAATGGCTTTGCTGCCCAGTGAGAAATCGCTCCTCTTCCCTTTGTGTAAAGGAAAGCTTTACAGAAAACCCTAAAAATGGAAATCTAGACTAAACTCCATTGACTCTATGTCCTGAACTGTAGCAGTATCATTATTAAAACAAGTACTGGCTCTGGGAGTACAAAATACAAAGAAACTTCACTACAGTAGAAATTTATAAGTTTTTTTTTTCTAAAAATATATTCCCAGGAATGCTTCAACAAGATACTACAGTGACCATCTCCCACAGATTAACAAAGCTTTACAAAAGCCAAAAGAAAGAAAATAGAAATTTCAAATAAAATATTGAAAAAGGGAAACAGAAGCAAAGGAAATATTAATCCTGGTTGGAATGGTTGCTTACATGTTTGGTTAGGCGCAGCTGGTAAACAACTGTAAAATTACCTGTACTGAACAATGCTGGCTCTGCCTCTTGCCAGCAGGATGATTTTGTACAAGTCATCATCAACATGGCAAATTCACGCTGCAAAAAACTGGGATAGCAATAACCCACACTGCCTCTTTCCTATCCAACAGAAGTGTCATCCTGTTCCTCTCAGGAAAGCAGCTTCCTTCACCGAAATGATGCCATGTTTGATCTCTCTTTTATATCTCTTGGGCCTTTTTGAATTGCCAGCTGTGAATCCCACTCCAGGCTGACTTCAGGGTTAGGAATCTATTCCCAAGAGAGCTGTTTGCCCCCTCTGTGTTCTGAAACAGCTCATATATCCTCTTACAAACCTTGGTGTGTCCTAGAATGATGATTTAATATTTGCTTGTTGGTGGAAAATCACGTGCAGTACACCTGTAAGCATTAATGCCCAAACCACCTGGCTCCTGCCTTTCAGCAGTGGCAGGACAAGTGCTGCAGGGTTTCCAGTGCAGCTTCTCCTGAGAACCATCTGGCGCCATAAGAAGGTCACCACAGTGGGGATATGGACTAAGGATGTTTGCTTGGACAGCGAGGGAATTCATAACCCAAGAAAAGTGAAGTGTTTCTGTGGAAAATGAACTCTTTTACTATACCTGCAGGAATTCTTAATTGAATCTATTTTTTTTTCCTACTGGAGAAGCATTGCTGTGCCATTTTGGCCATGAAACAATGAGGGGAGCCTTAGAAATCTCATTTGCAGTGAGATCTGTGGTCACTACATTCTAATAGGAGAATTTTATGTAGGAAAAGTTATAGACTTTACTGTAGCATAGGACTTCTGACTTGGTCATATGGAATAAAATTACTCCAGTATCATCTCACGGCAGATTTTGTGGTGTTCTATTGCACAGAAAATGATAAAAATTTACAGCAAAGAAGTACTCCCATATTGCTTATAGCAGATGTGGCTATGTTGACACACAGTTTCAGGGTTTGTTTTCTTAACATTTTGATTATATTTTGCCAATATTTTATTTTAAAAGTAAAAATGTTACTTAAATGAGTTCCACAGTTTTCATTGCTTGTTGCTGTAAAAAGAGACTCATCAGATGGTTTGTTTTAAAGGATTTTCATAGCCCTTTCTTGGCCTAAAGTGAAAATGCACGTCAGGAAATCAGAATAGAGAGATAATTCTTCTAGAGCTAGAACTGATGAGGTTTCTAGGTCTAACGCATTTGAGAAAAGCCCGGGTGCAATAAACAGCACCATGAGATTAAGACTGGACAGGTGCTACCACAAAAACAAAGGCTAGAGCACATCTCACAATGACTGAGGGCAGTTCATGTTTTGATTCAGTAAGTTATTAATATGACTCATCCGTATGTTACCAAATATCACACCCAGCAAGTGAAAATTGAAACATATGCCTGTGAGATATAAAAGGGAGCTTTTACAAGAGGCCTTGGCAGAATGGGTGTGAGGGAGGGGTAAGAACAGGAGGAGAAAAATAGAGCTTTTCTTGTTGTTTGCTACATCAGGTAAAATGAATGCACTGAAATTTTCCGGTAAAGGGAAATAGGCAACACCCAGATTTTTTTTCCTGTTAACCTTCCCTCTAACCCCTAACAAAGAATGAGATGAGGACAGAAGGGCAGTGTATGGAGACATCACAGCTCTGTGCAGAAAATGAGATGAGGTGTTTCTGATCCCTCCAGTTTCTCATTCCTTCAGCTGCTCCCTAATCACAGGGCCCATGCAAGGGCAGAGGAGCATGCCTGGATATAAAAGGAGAGGCCTTTTGAGGTTGTCCCTGAGCTTAATCCAATAACTATTACAGTTTCTTAACCATTTCCCATAGGAAGAATTCACCAGGCTTGTGGGAAATTATACAGGGAAATTACAGTCCTTTCATGTCTCTCCGCCAGTTATTTTCAGGAAGAGCACCACTAGATGGCACTGGGAACTGTAACCACCCCGTATGGAGCGGCAGCCTTACCCGTAAGGGCGGGCAGCAGGAGTGCGGCACGGGATGCTGCTCTGGTTTGGACACTGCATTTACATGACAGTAATAGTTCCTCATATCAGAATAAATCTGAATTATCAATATTTTATTGCTCTTTAAACCTCACTCAAAATTGTATCAGCTGTCTGGCGTAATGGCTCCACATGCTATTAAAGTGATGATAAAATAATCAGGGATTAATGTTACTCTTCCCATTATCAGCTACATCATCTTCAGTTCTTTCATATCTGGGCGTGGGGAGGATCACTGAGCTAGTAACTTATCCTAGCATCATTAACAGGGCTGACAAAACCACACAGAAACTGTGTTTTGCATAAGGTTGTGTAGTTTCTGGAGGACAAAAATCCTCCTGTGAAACTGCATGAAAATACATTTGAACAAGGATCTCCCATACATATTTCCATACATATGTGTATCTATACGTACATATAGGTACTGCCTACACATAACATATGGAATTAATATAATTGAGAGAGCATATGTAACAAGTTTGTGATTCTAGTTGTCAGCCCACAGTATTTTTATATCCAGTCATGTAATATTTGAGATACCATACATCACGTGTCTAAAAGAAAATCCTGCTAACACACACAAAAGAATGCATTTATCATCAACGATCCAATATATAAAACATATGCTACTTGTAGAGCATATGTTAGAGATCTTCCCTTCCCCTACTCTCTGTGTGAGAAACTGGCACAATTGCTGCCTCTAAGCAGAAAATCTTCACGTGAACATGCAATTTTGCAGCCAGTTTCACACAGATGAAGATCAATTAATTCCAGCTGGACTCATTCACTCCCAGAATCGGGGCATAACTCTGAGAGTGGTTGTTTAGTGCTGCACAGTACCTTGAGTAAGCCAAGCTGGGACTCCAAGAATCCTCTCTCAGCCTAACCTCTCAAGGCACTCTGCCTTGAATGCACTGGGAGCACTGAGCAGAACCTGCTAGCAAAGGAACTAAGCAGTGGGTTTGGCAGAGATAAGCAAAAACATCCAAGCTCAAAAAAAAAAAAAAAAAAAAAAAAATTTGATCATTATGGCCCTGCTTTCCTGTTAAAGAGCCAGTCTCTGTGTGAAAGGAATACTTATTTACAGGTTAAAAAGAGCTCAGGTACTTCTGCAGTGTTTGCTCCTTGCTCAATGTTCAGATGACTTGTCTGGTGCCAGTGGGCCAATGACCTCCAGCACCAAACACATATTTCTATTCCTTATTCTCATATGTGCTGCCTAGACAAATCTTTTTGCTAAGAATCTGTGATACGCTTGTCTTCCCTCATTGTCCCAGAGCAGACAGGACAAAGGGCCCTCTGCACCAACAAAGATAACTCTAAAGAAAACTGGGTTTCATGTCTCGGAAGCTCCCTTCAGCCTAACTTCAATTCCATTAATACACACTGTACTCAAGTTCCTTCCTCCAGCTGTTGCCTGATGAAAGATTAAGGATTAGCAATTCACATATTGTCATTTCCCCATCTTAATCGGTTCAGCAGGATGGTCACTGAAGAACTTCACGTAGGTCGCGAAGAGTGAAGGAGACTGTGGGTTTTCTGGGGGCTAGGGGAATCTGATGTTGAAGCTGTGTCCTCTGTAAAGACAATTCTTTAAGCAGAAATATATCTTAGGTGTGAAGCCAAATTATTCAGTTCAGTCTCATCACACACTGAAAATCCCAGGAGGTAATTTTTTAATCATTCCATGATACTTAGAAGCAAAGTCAGACACCCAAAAGTTAAGAAACCAGATGTATTTTAAGAGACTGTGAAAAGTTCCTTTGGAATTTAATCAAGACTCAGAGTAATGAAAAGAAGTCGTTTCCCATATGCTGCTATTCAGAATTCTCTGAAGCATCAGGCAAGATGTTACACCCATGTCACAGGTCTAATCATTTGCAACTACAAGTGATTCCTGAGCAGGCAACGATGTAGTTGGGAAATGCTGACAATGTCTTTGAGAGGAGACTGATGCAAAGCAGTTTTTCTAAAGGATACTAGAGAGCTACAAAGCAATATATGAGAAGCCATTCCACAGAGAAATAAAGGTACTTTCTCCACAAAGAAAGTCTGGTAGGCTGGTGGACACAGATCCTTGACAAGCCACACAGAGAAGTGAAAACTTTTGGAAGCAATTTTTTTTTTTTTTCTGACTGCTAAAATATTTTGCTTTGATACTTGACTTTTCACTCCAGCTTTGAGAGGAAAAGACAGGACCATTCAGTGAGAATTACCAGTATTACCCAGATTTAATGACCCCAAAATTGAACTTTTTGGCAAATTAACTTTTCTACAGAGAAGGAAAAGAATAATACAACTCCATATCTCCCCTGTAGCAACCTAAGTGTACCACAGCAGTACGCAGAATAATTTACCAGCTCTGATCAGAGGAAAAGTTCTGTTGCTTCTGTGAAGCATAACTCTCACTAATACTGACCTGAATCAATTTTTTGTTTGCAGTATTCATCTTCTGTTTTTAATTATTAGGAAGACTAAACCTCAAGTTTTAGAAAATGCATTAGTGCCATTCTAATGTAATTGATACAGATGTAAATCTACCGCTGGTGTACAATGAACTAGTTCTTTGCCACTCCAAAGACCCATCATAAACCAAACCAAGACCAACATGCACTCTCTAGCTGCTGTCTATAAATCTGGCCAGCAGAAGCACTCGGACAGTTCTTCCATAGGTCCTGGCTGACTTCCCACAAATGTCCTGGTGAAGCCACTGCTCATTCAGAATTCCCCAGACCCAGAGCACAGCAAACCAGAACCCAGATAATGTCTATTCCCAGAAGTGTTTGGCTAAATTTCTAGATGCTGAATAGGCAGTGAGATGTAAGTCATCCAGCTGTGGATTGCAGCAAAGACAGATCCAAAGCAGCTTAACGGAATGGCTGACTTCAGTTTCAGCTTTGCAGGACTTTAAATAAATTTGGAAACCTTTGAACCTGCTGCCTATTTGACAGTTCCTTCAGATTATGAGCATCTTTATATAGGTCCCTTTTAAAAAGTAGACTTTGCTCAGTCATGTCATCAGTTGCAGTCTCATGGATATTTGTAGCACCATGGCAAAAAGGTGCACACAATCTTTTTTTGTACACAGTTAATCCACAAGGAATAGTAGATAAATGATTGTCTCCTTTCTCAGTTGTTCTGAGGTTTATGCTCATCATTTACAAGCAATACAAGCTGAAAAATAACTTTCTTTTTTCTTTGGAGACAGTTCCTAGCCCAAAGACATCCAAACCCATGCTGCAAATATAAGAGTTTGTTAAATTTTTCTTTGTCAAATGCTAACATCTGTTTCCAATTCTATTTGCTAGAATGCAGTACATTCACAGAATTTCATTCCAAATTAACTCCGAAGTTCTCCAGCACTAAAGGAAACACAAAGTTCATCCATATCCATCTTGCTACACACTTTGAATTCTTAAGAACAGAAAGAGTACCACAAACTTGTACCACAAACTGACTGTCTGAGAAAGTGAACACCTTGTCTATGTAGACCAGTCTCAAGGTAGACCGATGATTACTGAGTTGCTGAAAAAAAACACATCTGATTTCAGCCTCAGAGTTTTCCCCATATGTTGTTGGATTTCTAGCCTTTTCTTTCTGTACTTTTATAAACTGATTTCCCTGATAGACGTGTATACTAGAAATGGATCCCTCAATTTTAATACTGGAAAACTTGAGAGTTTCTCAAGACCAGGAATTTTCTTGAGAGAAAGACACCTCCTTTTCAGAGAAGGAGGATTTTTGACATTTTTAACATGCTTATGTTACTGAAGTCAGGCAGCCTCTGGCTTCCCGCTACCAGTAAGAACAGCTAGAATGAAATAACTACAAATCGGAAAGCCCAGTTTCCATTCCCAAGAAATATACTTGCTCCAATTAACATTAGTACCTTCCATGGATACACAGAAGAGAGCAAAAATTTTGTAGCTCTATAAAGAGATGGAAAACACTGCACAAATATTGATTTCCTTCTTCCTCCCTATGTCTTAGGTCATTAAATATTAACATTGCCAATACAGTAATAGTCTACGCTTTCACATCAAGCAGTAACTTAAATAATTTAATCTGAGAGAATAGAGGATAACTCTTAAGACTGCATAAGCAGGGGGTATCCCTGTATGTCAGGAAGGGTTTCACTTGTTGAGGGCTTAATGGTGGTGATGACAGGGTTGAGAGTTTATGGTTAAGAATCGGGGAAGGCCAGTAAGGCAGATATCATGGTTGAAGTCTGTTACAGACACAATTGAGTGGAAGCTTGCAAGTGTGACGCCCATCTCAGAAGGAGGATTTGGAGATCTACAGGTCTGTCAGTCTGACCTCAGTGCCAGAGTAGGATATGGTCATCTCTAGTAGTACCACATGGCATGTACAGGACATCCAAGGAATCAGGCCCAGCCTGCATGGGTTTAGGAAAGGCAGGTCATGCTTGACTGACCTGGTGAAGTACACCCTCAGTGAGTTTGTAGATGACACCAGCTTGGGTGGGAGTGTTGATCTGCTGGAGTTGCAGGAAGGTTTTGGAGAGAGATCTTCTGCAGGCTGGATCAATGGGCCAAGGCCCTGCTCTTGGGTCACAACTACCCCCATGCAGTGCTACAGGCTGGGGGAAGAGTGGCTGAAAAGTGTCCCAACAGAAAAGGACCTGGGTGTGCTGGTTGACAGTGGCTCAGTGGGAGCCAGCAGGTGCCCAGGTGGCCAAAAGGGCCGATGGCATCCTGGCTTGTATCAGAGACAGTGTGGCCAGCAGGACCAGGGCACTGATTGTCCCCCTGTACTCAGCACTGGTGAGGCACCTCAAATCCTGTGTTCAGTTCTGGGCCCCTCACTACAAGAACGACACTCAGGGGCTGGAGTGTGTCCAGAGAAGGGCAATGGAGCTGGGGAAGGGTCTGGAGCACAAGTGTNTGGAGCTGGGGAAGTGTCTGGAGCACAAGTGTGATAGGGAGGGACTGAGGGAGCTGGGGGTGTGTAACTTGGAGAAAAGGAGGCTCGGGGGGACCTCACTGCTCCTGAAAGGATGATGGAGCCAGGTGGTGGTCAGTCCCTTTTCCCAGGTAAAAAGCAATAGAAAAAGAAGACGCAGCCTCAAGTTGCACCAGGTTGAATATTAGGGAAGATTTCTTCATGGAAAGGATTGTCGAGAAGTGGCATGAGCTGCTCAGGGAAGTGGTGGAGTCACCATCACTGGAGGTATTTAAAAGGCATGCAGATGTTCCACTTAGGGTCATGTGGTAGGCTTGGCAGTGCTGGGTTAATGGTTAGACTCAAATGATCTCAAAAGTCTTTTCCAACCTAAACAATTCTTATGATTCTGTAAACATCTAATGTGCTAACTGCTTGAGTAAGTAGAGCAGGTGGTAGAAATTGACATGATTGCAGGGAAGCCATAGGGAAGCATTAGCCATAGGGATCCAGAATCATCCCCACAGTCCAGAATGAGCTCTGCTGGCTCTTTGTTCGCATTTCCAGCTGGGTTCCCCAGCATGGATTTCTGTTCATTGTAGACAGGCAGCAGGGGAAGGGGAGGGTGAATGTATATGAGGCCAGAATGTCTGCCACCAAGGGAAGGAAGGAGCTACATTCCCAAGTAATTGTCTGGCTTAAGAGAAGGCCAGGCAACTACGGACCAACATGAAGAACTTTCAGTGGAGATTTAGTAAAACTACATTGACTTCCTGTGATGGGTTAGAAATTACTGTGAAACCACATCTTGACAAACCCTTGGTTGAACAACAGGTTTTCATTTTCTTATTAGGGAGAGAGTACAGGGAACATTAAGTGCCTTGAAAGACTGCGGCCAGGATATTACCCTAATGCTATTTTACCACACTTAGGTACAGATGTTTTTTTAAGTATGTGAGCATTAACACTCTGGCTTTCTAATTACGCAGGCCTAGACTTTTACATCATGTTTAAGAGGTCATAAATTTAGTGTAATAAATCTCAGCTAAAACATTTAACACAAAGTGTGTTCAGCACTGCTTAGAAATTACTTTTAAATGCCATATTCATAGGGCTCATATATTTCCATGAGATTTTGAGAACATCAAATTCTTTCTTTCATATTGTGGGTTTTCCATGCCTAAAGAATACTCTCAAGAAGGTTTGAACATTCAAGGGTGATTGTTCAGAACAATATTAGGAAATAATGCAAGAATAATTAATATCTGTCTTCTTCTGCCATGAAATCAATTCTGCCTGCATCTGAACTGTAAGAGAAACCTCAGTTGCAAGCCTTCAATTGCAGATTACCAGTGATCTTTGCAAGGTTAGGCAAGTAAACATCCACATTCCTTTATGCCTTTGTCTTTCTTGGCCTGAATGTGCAAGCTGACTGAAACAGAGAAGAGAATCTGTTGCTGTAGTGTTTTCAAAAGAGGAGATGAGCTCAGGGATTTAATCTTAAAGACATTCACCTAATTTATGATGGCAAACTATGTAGCAGAAAACTGAAATGGGATATTGGCTTAAAGTGTTATGGAGAAAGTAGAGTGTGAAAAGACTTGTTGATCATGTCTGAGCTGCCAACACATTTCCAAGTTGATAAAGAGGGAAGGAAAATAACTTCAAAAAATACTTCATTACTGTAAATCAACCCCCTTTTATGAGGTTTAAGACACCCCTGAGCAATCCTTAAGGCTGCTCACTCTCCCTATCTTTGCTTGGTTTCTTCTGAACGAGGAGCAAAATGAATTAGAGCCTTCAAGTGATTAATTACTCAAGTCCAAATGATTTTTTTTTTTTTGCTACTCCCTTATAACAATACCCCATATTGCATTTGTACACATTGTGTCCTTATATTTGATGTGTGACAGGAATTATTTTCTCATGAAAACAACACCTTGACAATCCCTAAGATACCAACTGTTCATCTTCTGACCCTGTGACTAGATTGATGGATGAAACAATGTTATTTAGTGATTCATCCTTCTGCATTTGCAGGTTAGTTTATAGATGCTTCTACAGCAGTATTAGAAATTTATTTTGACACTGACTGAGTAGCAAACACAAAGACAAGTGAATAAGCCAGTCTCTGAATGAATTAAGTCCGTGAGCTTGTAGAAACAAGTACAGGTTTTGTAGCATAAGCTGAAATCAAATAGTGAATTTGTTGGAGTGTTGGATATTCACTGCATCTCATCCATTAGCTATCTTTCTAACATGTCTGGACTCTGCTCAAGGAAGAACTAGGCTGGACATTCCCTTACAAGCACTGGAGAAACATTCCTCCAGTACCAGGGACAGATAGATAGATAGATAGATAGATAGAATTATTTCCTAAGGCTTTCCTCATTTCTTATTGATCGCACATAGATAGAAGCCAAAGGAGACAGCAAGCTGCTCACTGGAGCTTGCAGGAGAACTCCAACTTGGTTTCAAAATGTTCAGCTAAGGAGAACACCTCTCCCAGCTTCTTCGCATCAAGACAGGAGTATCTCAAACCAGGACAGAAGGCAAGAACAAAGTAGTGCTGAAGACTTGATGACCATAGTATGTGTTAAGGCAAAGTTGGTTCAGACAAGTTCCAGTCTGACTCTGTGCCCCAAGGGCTGCCAGCAGTCCTGTCAACACTATCTTATCCCTGTTTCTGCCCTGCTGAATGAAGCTTGCAGCTTCCTTCCACACCCTCTTTACTTTCAGTGTCCTGAGTTTGACTTCATGATTACTTTAGGAGACTAAACTTATTCCACAGCAACAAAATAGAGTTTTCTGTAGAGTTTCCCAAAGGAAAACTTGAGGGTGTGTTTGCCTACAGTTATATAAATAGCCTGACCTATTTCAAATACCATTTTTCAGTTCTTCCAGGCATAAGTGCTCACACCTTCACTTGGGGAGTTTCATCACAACATCCTCTCTGTGCTCTTAGGGTAGTTTCTTTTTCAAACACCAACAACAGCTTCCATAATAAGGCCTTCATTCTCCATGCTGGGAATGGCAAAATAAACAAAATGTCACTGCTTTGGCACAATAGGCTGCTCTGGCAAAGTTAACCTATTTTTCTTATTCTGGCATGTAAGGGACTGATCCAAATGCAATCATCTGAGAGTAAGTCAAAATGGAAGCAGTAACTTTTCTGTTGAAGCCTACTCAGGCACAGAGAATTCCAATATGTAAGGTTTTATATACCTTTCAGCAAAATCAGAGCTATAAATGTAGATTCTATCACTTTAGAAAATCACTTGTGTTTGTGGCATTCCTCAAAATATTTCTGACTCTTAGATGAATTAAAAAGTGAAATAGGGATGTCCTCTCCTGACATGAATTTTCCTTGCTGCTAAATAAAGTTAAACTTAAAGTATGCCCAAAATAATTAATTCTCCTGGAGGTTTTATTATAAAACCAGTGGCAATAATTCTTTATTACGTTTCCCAGTACCAGTAACAATGCCCAATTCACTATTCCTTACACAGTAGTAATAAAACTCTTGGAAAAAGACTATTCTTTGAGCGTATTTGAATGATGGCTGCATTTTATTTGAATGATAGCTTCATTTATTTCATAGGACACATGCAAATATCTTCAGACACCTCAGAATCCTCTTGTTCAGTAAAGCTTACTCCAATGGCATGAAGAGTGAAAAACAGAAGGCTTGACTAGGATTGGATCTCAGTCTTGTCTCTTCTTTTAGATGCCATAACTAAGTAATTATTCCAAGGATCTAATTATTGCATCAGCTTTTCAACTGTAATTATTTTTTCATGTTGCAGAATGTTGACATTGTTTAAAGGATGACATAACCCATAAATCAAGAATGTACTTTTAAACTAAACAGTTTCCATTTGAGAATTACTCCAAAATAAGCACTGAATACACTCAAAAGAACAGAAGGAAGCAAGAAAATATTCTAAGTTTCTGGATGTTGTGACATCACATTTTAGGCTAAATGTCAAGGGATGTTCACTTTCAAGCAGTAAAGGCACAGCCACTAAACACGTTGCTATGAGTCAACAGGGCTGCTGAAACTGGCCTGATACATGCCAGTCTGGAACAACTGTCCACGTAAACACTCCAGCTCAGCTTAAATTTTCCTTAAGGCAGCCCCACATTCCAACTACATTAATTTACTCTGTAGAGGAGGATGAATAAATCTACATAGAGTTTTGTTCTATTTTTCCTAGGTGGTTTCTGACATCTAAAGGAGACTGAGAATGCTCTATTTATGTTAAGAGTACAGTGAACTGAAATACGAGCAGCTCTTAACTGCCCTGATAGATCATCTGGAGAGCTGACATGCTTCACATGAGCCAGTGATTTATTCCCGTAAGTAAACAAGGCACATTAGAGCAGGACACAGTAACAATGAGCACTTGAAAACACAAGACCCTTGGATCTAGCCCAGGGGCCAGGAATGATTTTCATTTACAATGGTCTCATGCAGGAAAGTTAAGAACACACACAGAGGAAGTAATTACAAAAGTCATGACTACTTGGGGGGAAAAAAGTCTTTTTTGGAGGGGTAACTCCATCTGTACTGGAGAATTTATAAACTTTTCCTACCAACAAGAACCACAGTGCCTTCCAGTTGTGAACAAGCACCAAAGCCGCTGGTGAAAAGGAACATCATACCTTTGATGTTTGATTAGAGATGTGCTGTGCAAAGCAAACATCTTTGCAGTAATATATTTTCATTCCCAGTCTTTTTGAGCCTGTTAAATCTCTTTCCTCTGCTCACACAGATCTGACCTCTCTGTAGAGATATTCCTTCCCCTGGAAAGTAATCATTTTGTTTGCAGGGGAGGTAGAGAAAATATAAAGCAGAACAGAAAGTGATAATTTCTTTGCACAGAAAGTGACAATTTCTTACAAACACTCAAAATAAATATTGAAAAAAAAAAGACTGAAAACCTATATGGTTTTCGGAAACCAGAAACAGTCAGGAAGGAGGGAGTGAGTTTCAAGGTGAAACTCTGTGCTATGCTCTTTATTTATTGGGGTTTGCATATCTGCCATGTCTCTGTATTTTTCCCAAAAGGCATGGCTTTTCATATAGGCTCATATGCTTGTGCTAAAAAATAATAATACATGACAGGTAGAATAATGGAATCCCAGTTCCCCTGCATGTATAACACTGCAAGAAATACTAATATACCAATACAGCAGACAGCTAGGGTTATCCTGAACATATAGTTTTTAATACCCTTTTCCATATGTGTCATTTTTGCTTTTTCTATTCAAAGCACTATACTCTCTACAAACACATTTTCTCCACAGTCATAGTGAAGATTCCTCAGCAGTAGAACAGTAGGAGATTTTAGGGAAAATCTCATTACATTGGAAAATAACTTTTTTCCAATTACTTTGGATAATTAAATACAGCTATCAGCCAAGGACATTCTTCAAAACATCTATGTTTTCATTGTTTTAGGCATGCACTTACCACTGCATTACAATCTGCTCTGCACTAGCATTGTAATAGAAAGGATTCCTAGAATTTGACATTTAAAGCGAATTCTTACTCTACAATTAAACAGTTATTCTTTCTCCAATAAGGACAGAATAAAAATAAACTTCTTTTAACCTGCGGAGTGGGAGGGGATATTAAAGTTTCACTGACCAAAGTCTGAATAGTTCTCCAGCCAGGCATCCTATTTAGGGATGTTTGCTCGTTACCTCAGACACACACGCTGCATTCCCTGGTGTCATGTGCCCAATTCCAGAAGCCATTAGAAAGTCACGAGGTAAAAGGCGCGTGAGTGTGACTGCATAACCCTCCCGAGCTGGTAGGACACCTTCATGTCTCTGCAGCCCTGTCTTCATAACATCCCTGTGCAGTCTCTTCCACCTCTGTTCATAAGCCTGGGAATAAGAGCGTCCTGGTCACCTACAAGTTTTGCCAGCCAAAGCACTCACGAGTGGGGGTCAGAGAAGGACCAGCTGGCTACAAGCACTGAGCCAGTTTTCCTTGCAGCTCTTTGGGATACACAGCTTTGTTCAGCTCTGCCGGGCTTTTCAAGCAATGTGTGAATATAAGGCTGCGCTCCTGGTGCATCCCCGGAGCAGCTACTGTAACAGGAGCCAACAGATAACTGTGGACAGGCACAGGACTCAAGGCCGTAGTCTGTTCAAGGAAGGGAATTTTAAACACTTCAGTTGACAAGGGCTTGTTTTTTCCATCTTTCCTGCTGCAGCAGGACCAAGGTAACAATGCTACATAGCTCCCCTAATAATCTGCAAAATATTTCACCCAGCAGCCTTTGGGCACTCATTTTGCTGCAAGTAATAATGAGCCAAGAGTCATATGGACTATAAAAAACAACCAAGAAAGTTATCTGTGGTGAAAAACAGGGCTATGTATGGAATAACAGTATTTCCTTTCCTATTATATCTAAATGTTCTCAAAAATGCACTGCTGTATCTTTTCTCAAAGTGATCACAAATATTCTGCTCTGTCCAAGTATATCCCTTACTAGTCAAGCTTGCATTCCAAGATCAGGAAGTTCTTTATCTAAAGTGAAATTTTGTAACTGAAAAGCACAGGAAAAGTTCCATAAACCTATCTTCGGGTTCAAGCAGCGAGTGTTCCTGCTTCTCAGATAAGTTATCCTTTATAAACTTGAAAATTTTGTTCTCCCAGCATTTTAAGTAATGTTTAACTACTTAAATCCCACGCCAGTGCTCTCAGCAGCCATAATGGAAAAACCCCCAAACCCACCAAAACCAAAGACCAAACAACAACAACAACAAAACCCAACCAACCAAAGAAAGCTAATCCACTGAGGTTTTATCATTGTTCATTTGTGTTGTAAATGTTTCTGAAACTATTCCAACCCTGGAGCAAAATTAGCAAATAGGTAAATTAAGATATTCTATAGCTAATATTTCAGTTTTTATTTTTATTAATGTGATGGCACTGGTTAGGTCAATATTTGGTTTGTTTGAAAATACTGCAGCTATTTACATTTCTGCCGGGCATGCCACATAGAGTTTTTAGAAATGTGCCTGGTTTTCTTCCTTATGTCTAACAAATGGGACAGAAATGGAGGGGAGAAGTTTTGTGTTTACAAACCCATTTTCATTGTAAGTTGAAAGCTTGGTGATGATTCATAAACAGCTCTAATAAAGTTCTCCCAATTCCAGAGCTAACTATATAAAAAAAAGACTACTTGTTTGACTCTCTCTGAATTACTGCTCTTAGAACAAGGCCACCTGGGGATAATGAACAGCTGATTTAATTTTTAATCAGCATTTAAAAGCCTTTTAAGTGGAGCTCATTTTCATTAGTTTAAATAAAGAACACCTCGAAAAGTGAAAGGTCATTAACCCTCTGGAAGTACATTCATGCCAAGCCTTCAGCTAAACATAGGTCCTTTTAACAGGGTGTCGAGGGATTTATTAAATATAATGTGAACAACTGCTCATTTCTGTAGTCAAACAGAGCCTCACAAAGGGATCTATTGTCTCATCAATGCCTTACACAGGAAATTGCTCCATTTTGAACTTGCCTGTACAGTCTGAAAGCATCTGTGTGTAGACTCCAGTGCACAAGGTGTGCAGAGCTTAGTTTCAGTGACATCTAGGAAGCCTCTGGACATCACAGGATTAGGTGTGAGGAGTAGCCTGGCTGTAAGAAGGACCCCGCTGCTTGTCAAGATGGAATATTTTGCATCTTAACACTTTGGTAAGAGACTTGACCATTTTTAAATTTGCAGCCGGGTTCAGCAATTGTGAGCTAGTTGTACACACTTTGTTGTGCATCTTTTCTACCCTGCCCGTTCAACCCAGGCTACTGGGCTGGCCTTCCATACTACAGCTGTTTTCCTTGCCTACAGAGCAGATTTCTGTCATGAGTCTGACTTGAATATCCTGCAAATTTCTAAGAAAACACTGTCAAGTGTAAATAAATATAAGTATAATCAAGGATTGGGAAGTCTGCTCAGTAAATGGGGCTACCCTTATAAGCCTGAGGCTCAATTCCACCATTTCTTTCTCAGGTTTGTTCCATTCTCAAAGCAGTCAGGGAATTAATTTTTTTTTTTTAATGAGCTTGTAAACATGTAATAGAACATTACTTATTGCTTCAAGTCGGGAACTTCAGCTCTTGACGATGCTCATTTTTCACAAACAATCAGCAAAATGAATGAGATTGAAGACACATTTAGAATTGTTCAGGATATTAAACGTCACAGCCAGAAAAAACAACCAGATTCATGCTAACTGCACAATGTTGTTCCTTTTTGGGAAATTCATGCTGAGCAGAAGAGGATATAGACAGTAAAAAGTCACACTACCACATCTCTTACCAGTCCTAAGGTCTAGGTGAGGAATACCAAAAAATAGCCACTGGCCCTGGGAAAAAAAGCCCAGCTGAGAGGGAGAGAAAGAGAGAGAGAGAGCTTGGGCTTTACAGAGACTTCCCAATATCCTCAATATTTTGTACCAAGTCAGAATCAAAAAAAATATTCCTACCCTCCTCACTAACTGAAAGAAAAATACTTTCAAATTCAAAAGCTTCCACTTCAGTGAAGATTTAAAATAGCACCTCTACTTCCTGAAGAGCTTGGGATTCATCTGAATGTACTGGATTTTAGTGTCCCTGGCAATTTCTCAGCTAAAGTGTTGGTTCTTATCTTGACAATTCTTTTTGTTGACGTGGAACATGGACTAGGAATCCCACAGGGAGATGGCGAGTCTCCTAGAGTAAGCTCACTTCAGAGTTGGCTCAGGGCACTCAGAATGCCTCAGTGTTATGTTGGACTCATCCATTATACCTTTGACTCCTTTTGAGTTCAACAGTCTTATGGTTTGTATCAAAAAGCTGAATTTGACCCATCCATTCATAAGTTGTATCCAAATGCATCCAAATTTCAGGTTTGGGATAGTGCATTGTACACTACACGTATGTGTGAAATAGATTTAAGAGTCTGACTGAATTTCTACACAATAGGAATGGAACAATCTCCGTGCCTGGGTTTTCCTGTCAGAAACATTAACTTCACTTCCCCACCCCAACCTATTGGATGTCTTAACTGTCATGAAAATTAATTCCCCCATAATCACCAAGGATTTGAGGTTGTAGATTTGCTAAATGATTTCACACATTATAACTCAGGTTTTCTCTTTAAAGCAGCTTTTTAGTGTTCCTTCCTTAAGAATAGATAAGCCTAGTGAGCCTGACAAGTTTTTAAGTACAGGGAAAATCACAGGGGCTGCATGCCTCTGTGTGTGCCCCAAGCACACTGGTACACTGCTGCTTTGAGAGATGTTAGAAAAGCTGCTCATTCTCCTGAAAGGATCAGGCCACCTTCAACAATTATTATTGATACATTTCTTTTTCTGTAACGCAGAAATAATAAAACTTCATATTTACATTCTCTTGGGTAGGTATGTCTCAATCCTATCAACATCAGGGATAAAACACGGGGAACAATAGGGAAGAAGGGAATTCACAATTAAATACCAAAACTGCTATTCTAAAAGTTAGAGATTCTAATGCTCTGGTTCCTTACATGTTGGCTTTTACCTGTTTTTGGAATAATATACCATATATTTCCATCCAACAAATCACAGTAAAATTCATTAGTATATCATATGTAGGAATTAACACAGGACTTTGATCTTTTCCAGGACATACTCAGGAACTGCCATGGCAGAAAGATAACACACAGTTGACTGCTTCCAAATAGGGGGAAAAAACCTTCCAGAATTAAAGAACTTCTGTTTTAAATTAAAACAAGGGCTAGGTTTCCAAGGGCATGTGATCATTAATTTATAAAGGCCATGGTTTGCTTATCAGGTGACATTAATGGAATCACTGACCTGTATCAAAAGTTGTAGAAAGAACAAACTTAGGTTCTTTGAAACAAACAGATTGGTTCCATGCCTTGGTCAGAGAGACTACTCTAGCTTGTTTTCACCTGAGAAGTATCCATACACAAAATCCTTGGGGACATTTCCAGGAATCTCTGGCTACAAATGGTGTTTCAATCACAGCAAATGTGGATGAGAAAAACCCAAACCAACCAAAACCAACCACGCAAAAAAGCCACCCCAAAAAAATCCTTTAAAAACCCTTGATAATACAAATAACAAAACCTGTCCATTCTTGAATAGTAACACCACACATAAACATTTTCTAGCTCTAAGAAGATGATCACCTGGATTTCAGGAATGACCCACACTTCTACCATCAGCTGCCACTTTTGTATAGAAGCTGAACCGCATTTCTCCAGAGAACAAACCTGGGTAAATGTTACTTATACCTGATGGGCCCTCTTGCATTACTGTTAAGGAAAACTGTCTAAGGTATCTAAAACTGGTAAATAAAAGGCCCACTCAGGAAAAGGAGAAAACATTTTGTCTAGGTCAAATAAAGGGTATAATCTATAGATAGAAAGTTGAGAATGACAGGTCCTATTTGTAAGATGTGCTGTCCTTCCAATCAGTACCCAGGGCTGTGGTCACTACAAAAGACTGCAAACCCAGCCTTACACTTCACTCAGATTAGCAGGAAATGTACAAAAAACTCCAGTCATCCCTAGAACAAAATACAAACTGTAAGGTTTGCAATCATTTCCATATGAAAACTGCCATGTGCTAACAGGCAGACCTTACTTAGACTAGTTACCTGAATAACAGCTATTATATCAGCATGGAACAAAGGCAGTGATTTTTTCAGGAGCTATTCTTTGTTTTACTAGTTAGATTAATTCTAAACTCATTGTAAGAAGCATAAAAGAGAAATCTTCTGTTAAAATATGTCAATTTGAAGTTTATGAAGTGAAAAAAATCTATCCAACACTGTTGATTCTTTGTCTAAATTATTCCCTTTTAAATAACACCTTTGTTTCTGTTTACTCTTGAATGGACAGACTAGTCAACTGGAAAACCAAGTAAATGCTACTTGAAAGTCTGCAGGCTTCATTTGTTAAAGCTGACTTTTGATATGCTGACAATTTCTGCTTTTATCCATTGAGAACAGCTTCAGAAACTGGAACCATGAGGTTCACTCTAATTTATAAATTTTACATAATTTCCAATGTATTCCTTGGAGGATATACAATCTTTCAAAAGCCATCCTTCAACTACCAACTTTTGGATAGAATCCAGTCAAATGTATTTTTTTAAAATTTGTTCATCCCTGTGAAGAATCAAATGGAAAGTATTACAGAAAATATCACTCACAGTAAAATCAATGAGATTTACCTGCTTAATGCCTGTAAGGTCCATTTATTTCATAGGCCTTCAAGCAAAACCAAACCCTTACCAACTCTGGAACTTAATTTTTTTTTTTCTAGATCTTTGGATACAAGATAAGGTGATATACAGAAATCTCAGCTGAAAATAATTTCAAACTAGATAATGCCTAATGTTGATTTATAACTATCAGTTAGGTACTTCAAAATATCCTCACTACCTTTGTTCTATTGGCTAGCATTATGTTTCTATTACTATATTATCCAAATTACAGAGTTGTTAAAGATTAACACTGAAACTGTCCTGGTAAACAAGTCTGACTTCATAAATGTTGTGTAAGGATAGTTAATCCTAAAATATCTCCATTAGTTACTTTACAAACCTTTTGAGCAAAAGCCTTCATGTAATCCAAGTTAATTGCTGCTATTACTCCATGAACAGGAACCAGGTGCCCTTTTGTATGTTAAATTAAATGTTAATGTATTTATTTCAATTACTGTTCAAGGTCTAATACTCTCTTATTATAGTAAGAACTACCAAAACTTTCTGCCTCTCTAAAGCATAAATGCTGTATATATGTTTATACACAACTTTAGAGAAAGCCTTAGAACAAACAGAAAATGTCTTGACATAAGCATCATAATAAACAGGCAGCATCTTCTTTGTGGTATGAGAGCTTAAAGGGGGAAATTCTTTATTCCTACAATAAATCAGAAGCAAAATTTCATAACCCTTGATCCTCATCAGTTTTATGACAGGTATTAGATAGAGGAATTTCCTGTAAGTTTTGCAGTGCAATCTTTTCATACAGGGAGCTTCCAATAACCTGAATCAGAAACAAGACCATGTGGTAATCAATGGAAAGCATGAAGGTGGCAGATGAGAGATAAAAACAAATAAAGAGTGGTGATGATGTGAAAATAAATTTTCCATGGCTTTGCTAACTCTTGTGAATACTACTTGAGGAGGCTTAACAGGCAACACTTTGCTTTTTGTGAAACAGATTTGGATGGCAGCTCTTAAATGCAGGAAGTCTTACAGCTGCCAAGCAACATTGCCTGGTATTTTATTATCATAGATGTATCACCCCTGACATGCCAGTGTGATAAGACTGGCATGTCACATCAGTCTGAGGTAATCTTAAAGTATGTCCCACTCCATTTTGGGAGCAGATACAAAAACAGGTAACAATGAAATCTGGAATAAGCTGGGGATGTCCTAACACTGTTGCTTTCTTTTCTGGGTGGACATACCTGTGCAAGGGTTATGTTTCCACATAATTTTCTGCAGCCAAAAGAAAATGATGACTCTCCAGCACTGAACCAGCTTTTTGGTCCTCTTTCAATTTCTAGGAAAGAAGAGTCATCATGGAAATGCAGAGAGAGAATTAATGATTATGAAATTTCCTTGAACAATTTCACTGAAGCAGATAAGTCCCACAAAAAAACAGGATGTGGAAATTAATTAAATACTGACTAAAATGTAAAATAACCCCATTTGTAGAAGCTATACAAAACTGATGCAAGGAGTTCTGATTAATGATTAACTATTATTTCAAAACCCAGCACTATATTAAAGTGTAAACAGTTTCAAACTGAGAGTTAAATAATAATAATAATAATTTTAAAAAACCAAAGCTCCTCTTGTGGCTTCTACAGAAACTTGCTGGTTTTGAACTAAAAATAAACAACACTACTTTCCTTCTCTGCCATTAAAGCCTGACTGGCAATGCTTTGACGTTTTTAAAGGCCCAAGACTATGTCTGCCAGTCAGACTGTAAGAAGACATGAGTTCAAATTATTCAGAAAGTGATTTGGCTTTTCAGAACTCCCTGTCTCTCCCGGCTGTATATAGAGTGCTGTGAAATATAGCCTTAGTTCGTGCTACAACCCCCAAAGATTTACACCAACCACCTTTAAATAAGGGCACCCCCTGGGAACAAGAGAACTGGAAGATATCCCTGAAAACATCCCCATAATTATTTTAGAGAATTAATATTAAGGAGTTAAAACATGGGGAGGTGCAGAACCAGTATAAATGGAAATGATGCACAGTCACAACCTAATCCTGGCAGAAAGCAATCTGCACACAGCTGGCATAGCATGGGGCACCTGTGGGCAGAAACAGGAAAGAGAGCTGCTGACACTTCTCAGTCCTCCCAATGAACTTGTAAGGTATCTTAGGAATTTCAGAAAAAACTCAGCAAAATAGACTCGTCAAAGTGGTATCGACAGGGCAAATGCATGCTATTTCTCTCTAAACATCAGTGACTTGCAAATTTCCACTGAATCCAATACAGAGTTCCTATAAATCCTCTCTAGGCCCACAACAATTGGCTAGGGACATCAAAGATTTCTGGCTCCAGGACAGCCGTGGAGGTCAGGCTTCCAAGCTGGCTGTCACAAGGTTGGCAGCTGTGTGGACTGAGTCTCCTGATCATGATGACGAGTGTAAACACTTGTACAGCCCTTGCTCCTCGGTACAATTTTGAAGTGTGTAGCCTGGAGTCTTTAAACACTCTTTAAATGGACTACTCAGAATTGGAGAGGTCACATTTTGCAAAAGTTTCCAAAATTTAAAGACAGATCTCTCAACCACAGTGTATTGAGAAAAATAACCAGTTGCAAAATAATCCTATTTATGGCATTTTCCAATACATGTGGGTTTTGTGCATTTTATTTCCAACACATTATGCTTTGATCTGTTAAAAATTGAGGTAAACATGACTTTCAGGGAAAAACGTGAAAGAACTGTCCAGAGTCTTAAGGAATCAGGCTGAAATAGAAAAGAAATACTTTTTCATTTTTTCCTGTTCACACACTCATCCAGCAGCAGTGAATGCTGGAAAAGCCAGGTCCTTTTTCCTTACTCAGGCCCAGCCATGCATGATACCCAGGTTTATTCCATGTAATATACTGAACAAAACGATGAATTAAAAAATATCCAAAGAAAGTCTTTTACATAAAAACAAACCAACCAACCAAACAAAACCCCGAACTCCTTGTTCCTGCTGTAATAACTCCTGCCGTTGGTTTATTTTTATGCTCCTAAGGTTTTTTAAAAATGATGTATTTACAGTTGTAAGTATGTGGCAAGCAGATTATATATCCATGTAACACACTAACTGCCACTTGAAAGTGTTAATTATCTTCTTAATTTTCCTTATGATGCAGAGTGCATGTAACCCAGAGCATAAATACATTATGCAATGTGTCCAGGAGGAAAGATGCTGAGCTTTTCTTTCACCAAGAGCTAGGCACAGGTGATGAAGATGTAACTGCAGTAGGACTGTCAGTGTGGTTCAGATGAAATGCCTCTATGTTCTTACAGTTTAAGCTGTTATTTTTACCAGAACAGAGTTGTGAAAATGAGTGACATCATTGTTTTTTCTGTATTTTCCTGCAGGGATAACATACCTGTCACTATAAATTCAGACAGCCAGAAACGGAAAATAGTTTCTACCTGTATCAGTGTAGCATCTTCTTACTTGGAATTATCTACTCTTTGTAAGCAGAAGGCAAAGGAGAATATAATTTTAAGGGAAATACTAAATTTCTCACACACAAGGCACTGTACAGTCCTCTTGTCTAGCTCCTAAATGTTCTTTTCAAGGAGATCTACGGGGTGCCTTATGATGAATTCATTGCAAAGATTCATCTTCCTTCATCTTCCCTTCATCTTCCGCCTGGGTACCCCTTGCTAGTTGGTGGTCAGATGCAGAATGGCTGTAAGTATTACTCAAAAAACTAAATAACAGACATAGCCACGAATTGCAGTTGGTTGATACAGTTCTCATGGCATTACACAAGATCAGCCCTCACTGAAAGGCCAGAAAACACTATCATTTGTGGGCTGTATGGCCTGCCTGTGCCATCTCCTATATCAATGTAACTCGTGATTCATATTGCATGATGATTCTGTAGATAGAATAATATAAATATAATAATAAAACAGAACACGAGGTGCAATACCAAGATGTCTTAATTCTGGACTTGTTTGCAGTAGTATAAAATGATGTGACTTCAGTGAAATCAAAGGAGGGAAAATCAGGTGACATCTGAGGAGCGTTTAGCAGAATTTGCTCTCTCCTCCACAACCAACAGAGTGAGCTAACAGAACTGCTCTTAAAGTCAAGAGGCATGACTTCTCTTCCCAGTGAAAAATGATGCAAACTCCTGAAAACAGAGGTGTTTCTATGAGTAAAGCTGTGTAAGGAACTTGAATGACACCAGCTTGGTTTATTAAGCCAGCAGTAAGTGGCTACTTTTATTGTGGGGCACTGGGTACCCATCACCAAAGAAATGAATGTGGGTTTCTCTCTCCTGTCCTGAAAATGGCCTGAAGACCAAGCAGTATGCCAAGAACCACTACTCCCATCACTAATTTGTGTAAAGGTCATGACACCATGTCTTGACACTCCAACTATCTGCTAAGTTCTCCCTTAATATAAAGAGTTTAAATAGATGGAAAATTTTGCTTTCATTACATGAAATCAAATATTCTATGATACTGCTTTGATTGCAACCAGTGAGAGGAGCAGAGAGTAAAATTAACCTAAAAGCAAAGGCTTAATTTAAGGACAGTTTCATCTTGGACTTCTAGGGCTTCTCTTCTTTCCACTTCAAAAGAAACACCAAAAAACCACATACTTACACATATGTTAAATTACAGGTGGGTTTTGTTTCTGTGCAAAATCTATGTATTATACACATGGAAGTCCAGTGCACGATTTCTAAACACATCTTCATTAGATGTTTTTGTTGGCATGAGTCTCCTGAAGAATTCACAGAGATCTGATCCATTCCTGATACAATGTGTTAGCCAAAGGCATGTAAGTGGACACAATGATGCCTGCAAATGTGTACTTTTGGCAGGACTGGCTGATTCCATGTGTGTGCACAATTGTGTACAAATGTGTGTGCAATAAGTTTTGTCAGTATGAATAACACTCATATGTGAGAGGAATTTTTTTCTGGCCAAGTATATTGATACACAAAACGTGTTCCTATAAGATAGAATCTAAGGTAAGACATTGACTTCAATGCTGTTGAATTGCTCCAGCATACTTCAAGAGTTAAGCTTACTAATAAAGACAGACAGCCCTAAATTCAAGTCAAATCTCACTATTCCTTTATTACCAACATCAGATCACATGTGCTCTCTAGGAGAATATCATAAAAGCAGTCCAATTTTTAAGAGAAAATTTCAAGGTGCCTTTAAATAGCAGAAATATCCTCATATATCCTTAAAATAATTTTAGTTAAGTATTTGAAGTTTAGTAGAGCCTTGGCAAATCCTTTCCATCTCTTTTGTTAAGCTTTCAATTCTTACTACAGCAGTGCAGTAGATGTTGGGCGATGAAATGTACTGCAGTTTCAAAGTATCACAGTTTACCCTCTATGCATATGCTTCACATAATATAAATAAATGATCAATTTGTAAACTGCCAACCTTCTCACGTGCTTAGGATTAAAACTGAACAATGATGTAGGCCATCCAGAGTACTGCTTTGTACTTCAAACACCTTTCACTACAGTCACATCATACATTTTATCTGATTATTACATTAAAAAAAGAGAAAGTGAATATGAGCACTCAGAAATGTGCAGTAAAAGGTCTTGGGGAAGGTTGCTTGGGTCACCTCTCTGAGCACATCTCAGTGAGAGTTAAAATATCAATACAGCCACATGTCCTTTGCATTCAAGAAATGGTTCTAAAATGTCAGCAAGTAGCACTTAAACATATCTATTTTCTAGCTTCTTCTGGTGTAATGGTACTTTTTAGATGGAGAGGTTCATACTGAGGCAATAGTGTAATGAACAGACTCAGGAGAGGCAGAAACTGTAACCTGGTCACAAAGACAGAAAGAAAGGATGGCACTCTTTGTTGGTTTGGAACTCGGGGTATGTTCTGGCTTCATTATGGAATTCTTATCAATCGGCCCCAGACCTTTTTTTTCACTCCTGGCTCTAGCTCTAATCCATGCTGCTTATCTCCATGTTCACTTCTGGGTTGCCCTGCAGAGCAAACTGGCTGGCTGCTCCTGAGAGCAAGCTGCAGCACAGAGCAGCTTCCTGCTGGGTTAGCTCTAGCTGTGAAGTAGGAAGCTTGGGCATGGATCACATCCGTGAGTCTCCCCTCCCTCAGCACAAATCCTACAGCACCCAACAGGCAGTGCTGTCACCCTGCAAGACTCCAGAGGCCCCCTCAGCAGCCTGAGCTCTCTGTGCCATGCAATGGAAGAGTGTTCTGGCTGCTGCAGCAGCTCTCTTGGAGCCCTTGACAGAGGAACCAAGACAGCAGTGCAAAGGGCCAGATGAGTGTCCCATCAGACTCAGTGGGAGTTCCAGCTGAGTCCATGCTCCATAACCTAGGCAGTGTGAGCATGAGCTGACACATGTGAACTGTCCCAATGACCAAGGCTGGCTTCCCTGGAGAAGCACAGTATGTGCCAGCTTGCTCAGCCTCTGAGCTTCATCTGTCGTTTATAAAAGAGAGACCATTTCTCGTCCACCTTTGAAAAGCCATAGAGCTACTGACAGCTCACATGTCTAAGGCAACGTTACATGTGAGCCACTGTCTGTTTCCCTCTCCAACTTCATCTTCTGAGTAGAGCCTTGGACAAAGCTGAAGTCTAAAGGTGGCGTTTTTGAGACAGATGCTGCACCACACCCTCTCACTATACCAGCACAAGTGTGGTGTCAGTCAGGAGCACTGGATGGGAGGGGCAGATGTTCAACCCTACTCTTACTCCTCTTGGTATTGATTCCATTAGTATTCACCATCCATGCAGCATATATAATAGGCAACTCCAGTAAAATATACCGCTCCCAGAGGAAGTTTCAATGCCCTTGAATTTAGCATAACTTCCTGAGTTGATTTAAGCAGGCACTGCTCCCCACTACCAGTTCTGAGCTCATGACCATTACTGTTCCCAGTGCAAAGGCAGCAGAAGGGACTCTGTGGCTGAATCTCTGCCTTCCAGACCATGAAATTTGTTTTGCACTAGGAGTTAAGACACATGATCCTCATCCTGCTTTTCCTGCTTCAAGTTTAGTAACCTCCATCAGAAGGTGAGGTGGAGAACAGAGACATATCTTAAACTGTCCCTGAAAGATTTATCATTGTGAGCCCAACTGGGTCCAAAATCTGTCATGTTATGAATTAAGCAAACTGTGCTGTCTGTGTTCTGCCTCTGGCCCTACCTCTGAATGTAAAAAAGTGCTGTTTCCAGTATTCACGATTGTAAAATTTAAATAGACCAAGCTAGGTGATTTATCTTATCGAGTGTTTCTTGTGTTACAAACGTATTGCTCTCAGGGCTCTCAGTACCAGCGGCATACAGAATGCTCTTTCTCCCCAGTGAAAAATGGTGTTGCTGTATTGTGCAAGCACTCTGAATACACAGGATGTCTTTGTTAAGAGAAGACAGTTGTGATGTATCTCCATTTTGAGGCTTGCATTACGAATTCTCTTTTGTCTTTTACCATTGTTCTTTGATTTTGAGAGTTCTTTAGAGCTGAGAATTTTAAGAGCTGTTGCAGCTATTTTCTTGACAAATTACTGGATTGTGTGACAAAGTCATGACTTGGCACTTCAGGTTTTGAGTAACCATGAAAGAAAATCTGAATTAAACTACATGAGGAAGTGCTAAGTAAATATGGCCAAGATTGTACTTCAACAGCAAAACCCCAGCCCTACATTTTCCATCTAGTTAAGTAGGAGGCAGCTGTTTATTCCTGAAGTGCAATTTCACCAGCATACATAAATCCAAAAGCTGACCTTCATTTAGGATGTTAATTAATTCTAAATAAAACACCTCAGAAGTATGAGAATTGATCAAAGAAGCTGACTGTGTCAGAAAGTCTGTGTGAAAGAGGAAGAAAAGACTGGTAGCCCATTTAGAGAAAGGATGGAGGTGCATCTAAACTTGAAGAAAAAGGTAAACATTTTTTCTGAGTATTCTTTTCACAGACAATCCTATTTACAGTGGCTGATTAAAAACATATTAAACAAATCTGCTTTGTTTGCAACCCTATCCTTAGATCTGGATCGGACTCTACCAGATACATGAACTATAAGGCAGAGGCACAAACCAGCAAGTCTGAGGGGAGATTCTTCAGAAAAAGCTAACAAAAGTCCTAAGGGTGAAATCAATTTTAAAATGTCATCTCTCTAAGCTCAACCCCTTTCAGAACTTGTTCAGATTTGTACTGAATGTTATCTACACTTCACATACTTAAAGTTGTCTCAAAATGCTTATTCAGGGCTCAGGTACCTTTTTGAGGTTCTTGCTTTGAAAATGAGAGGCATTTGGCTGTCTTTAGTCTATTTTGATATATTTAGAGTTTCTGTTCTAAAATGAAAACCTGACCCAAAGATAACCCTTATAGGAAGGACTACCTTGACTCCAGCCTGCTCAGCATGCATCAACAGCAGCTGACCTGCAAAATAGGAAGGCCTGAGCAGTAGGGTCCAAAAGCACAATTTTCATTCTTGGGCAGTGTTATTTCCTCTCTGAATGAACACTTTTAAACTTGCAATTACTCAATATAATCTCTAAATCAAGAGCATTTACTTGCAGATGTGACACTAATCCTATTTATATCTTTTGGAGCATTTCTTTTTACTGGATAAAAAAAATGTGATTGAAGTGTTTCAAGACAATAAAAACATCCTATTAATAATGAATTGTGCTAAAAACATACTCTTCATTGTTATCTCTTGAGCATATCACTTAATATGAGAATATCAAAGACACAGGCAATCCTCCAAGTTATCTACTGAGTCCTGGCCAAATGAGAAAAAGACTGGACCATTGTGACATAATTTTTCATTGTCTCCATTTTTATTCTCTACATTCTTTTCATCTCTAACTACTTGTTCAACTATGTTCATTCAATTACCAAAATCCAGCTGGTTGAAATGTATCCAGTTGGGCTTTATCATCTTTTGAACTTCTTTTTCAGAAAGGTCTTTAATGACTTTAACTGTTGTTCTTGCAAGTCTCTCACACTCACACTAGATAATGCAAGGTTATCTTTTCAAAACCCATCTACAAACTTGACTCAAGCTCACTTGTGTGCAAACTTCCAGGAGGGGAAAATGTATTTCTTACACAGTGAGAACACTCAGCATTCATTTGCTACCTTCTAATAGCATTTCATATTAAATGCTTTAAAAACCCTTAAACAGAACCAGATGTTTACAGAAATTCTGATGGCTGTCCAAATGAAATTATCCTACTCCCTTCCCCCAAACTCCCTTTATCCATTAAATAATGCATTGAAATGGAAATATAAAGTATGCAATGACTGACAGAATTAAACAAGGGACAGATGAAAACTGAATTACTTGTGTACTTATGGCTTTTTTTTTTTTTTTTGTTATCCAGTCTCTCTTAAACACATTCTATGGTATGTATTTTGATCCTGAAAATATGTGTTTACTAATCACAGTTTCTTCAACAATCATTTAAACACAGGTTCTTTACTTTTGTTTATATTCTGCAGTAACCAGTCTTACAGTTTTTCTTGTGGGGCTAATAGGAAAAGGCCCAGAAAAGGAGGAAAATCACTCTTACAGATTGCCATGATACCCATTTCTGTGCAAACCAAAGGTTTCACTAGGACAAGTCTCCCGATTCCAGAGAACTAGTGCTGTTGTGGAGATGTGTGCTGTGGCAGATGATCCTGAGGGAAAAATGAGCTCTGATCCCTACATCATTTAAAACGCACACAGCATGAAAGCACACAGTGCTTTTCTTTCTTCAAATAGTAGAACACATTGTCCTCATCATCAGTGAAATTACTAAAACTATTTTAAATTGCAGAGGTCCAGCTCATGATTCACAAATGCAAGTATTACTACAGCGAGCAATTGAATCAAAGGGAAATTGGCATTGTCTCTTTAGATGTGTAATCAAACAAGCCTCCTCATGCCATTAAAGGCCATTGGAATTAGCTGTGACATCATATTCTACAAATACGAACCAATTTGAATTTAAAAAAAAAAGGAAAATAAGGGAGTTCATGTTTTTGGAATTCACTTCAATTTTCTCCTCTGTTCTGAGTGATACCTCAACTGGATTCAATCTCACTGCACAAAGAGGGTTAACCCTTGCCTGTCTGTTGAAAGAATGTGATTTGCTTTTGTAAATGCCAATGACCTCTTTCTTTCTAATATCCATTTGGAAATATTCTGTAGAAATACCTTTATTATGGAGCTGATTCAGCTCAATAAATTTTGCCAGTGTCTGCCTGAAGTGTTCAGATGTGGCTGCCCTGAACATACCAGGAAAGAGTGTAAGAGGAAAGTGAGCAATCCATTTCATCCAAAGCTTAATGTGATTTCCAAGCCTAACAGAAATGCAGAATGTTTGCAATCTATTCCATGTGCTTTATAACCTATATATTCACACATACATAGATATATGTGTAGGTGCTCAAGGAATACAGACATTGAGCTGGTTTAATCATGATATTTTAACATGAGTGCAGACTATAACCCACAGGTCTTTACAGGTCTCTGGCACACACCTTTACTTCTTCATGGAAGCTGATAAGAAATCAGCTGAATTACAAAAAACCCCCGATGCTTTCATAATATTTATCTGTGTGCACTGCTACAATGTAACACATGGGCCAAGCATTCACCTGCACAGTTGCTTTCATCACATCAGCAGCAATATGGGCCAGCAGTAATTCTCTAACTGGGCAGACAGGGCTCACAGGCTGATAGAAGCAACCAGGGAAAACAGGGAAAACCCAAAATCCATGGATTTTTGCTTCTCAGTTCCTTGAGACCCATGGCTCATGTTATCCATTGTTTTTCTTCACAGTTCCATGATCAGCAGTGTGGGGACGCAGTTCAGACCAGTGGTCTGATGCAGCTTGGAGGCTGAAAACAGAAGACTGACAAATGTAGGAATATTGGCATAAGGTTTGGCATTTTTGTTTTATTTTTTTAATCTGTTCTCTTTCTTTATGCTGTTTCTTGTTTCAGCTTTGACTAATAAGGAACCATATCAGTTCCCCAGTGGAGGGGTCACTGAACTTTGTTAGTAGGACAGTCCCTGTATGGTCAAGACCCTTGAGTGCTCCGGGTACACACTTGGCAGTAATGATATTTACTAAGTACAGGTACAAACAGAGAGAAATTCTCATGGATCAGTGTTCTCAGAACCTCAGATTCCTGGTTTAAGATGTATTTTATGCCACTGCCTCTTCCCTGCCCTGCTCCCACCAAATACAGTGGAGACTCCATCTTTAATCTCACTACATGCAAGATCAGTCTCTCCATTTAGCTGTGTTTGTTTTTCAACAAACTCTCTGCCTACAGCCCCATTATCTTCAGTGGGGATCACAGGGAGCTTATCTGCAATTTAGGACCTGTTGCTAATAATCAGTGCTGGCCAACACAGAGCAATTGCCCTCATTAAGACTTCAGCTCACTAAAGGAAAGTAGCATCCTAAACTTCAAGAAGCTAAGGTATCACAGCAGTGAGAGCAGAATGAGAGCAGATAGAAAAAATCTCTTTGAACAGAGCCCTACTGCAGCAATTACCCGTCTGACAGGAATGTTACTTCATTAAGCAGGAAATGCATCAAGGCTGTTATCCTCTGAGTTCTATATCATAATTGAAATAGCTGCAGAGGTATTTCTTTTGCTATCTGATAGATCTGCTTTTATATCTGCTGACAGAAATTCAGCTGGATAGCTGTAATTTAATAGCTGTAAATGTAGAATGTACAAAAGAAGTGTAGCTCCACACAGTGTGCTAATTTCTTCATTACTCTTCAAGCACCTTAAGGATAAATGACATTGAGTGCTCAGATTCTGAAATGTGTTAAACATCCCTGTAACTCTCCCAGGCATCACTGATTTCACTAATAAAAAGTTATGCTAATTGCCCTATGTGCAATGAGGGACAGATGTCTTAGTACTGAAGGTTACAAACATTCAATGGTACTAAGGCACCTCACTTATTTTTGTCATATTGCTTCTCAAAATCTGATTTTAGCCCAAGGAATTCATCTCTCCAGGATGCCAAAACCAAATTTTGTCATAAAGGCGGGATTTAATTTTGTTTTTATTAAAGCCATGTCAAAGTTAGAATTAGCATTTATATGTATTTGTACCTACTCAGAAAAGATAGTGAAGTATTAATATGTATAGCCAAAAAAATCCCAACAAATCACATAACTTTTGCAAACAGATTTTATTTCTTCTCTTAATGTTAGTTGCACACATGATAAATCTGTCCATTTTGTTTTCTTCTTTTTTTGCCCCTTCCCTCCCACTCTCCCTTTCTACCCACAAACCATAATTTTTGTAGATCTTACAGATTTTTCTCTGCTGTCCTGTGTTTCTAAGGTATACACTTTTTAATTACCTATTGTCTGTTCCAATCCACCAAAAGCTTAGCTACTGTCTCAACCTGGTCAAAACACTGGGAAAAAAATAAGGAAAAATTATCTATGTTTTAAAAACTCCGTCCAGACCTATTACATGCATGTGCCTGTAAACAAGCAACTAAAATACATTCCATAAAATATATTATCTGAACTATCAAACTGCTGACTCTGAAATACTTGGAAGTACAAATGTTTTCTAGGAATACAGCTGACTGTGAGAATGTAAAAACACAGTAACCTCAAAGATTTCCAGCATCAACAAAAGACTTCTGTACGGCTTCTCTTCCTAATACAAAACAATATTTAACATGGTCCTTCATCAGACAAAGCCTCATGTTCTTTAAAAAGGACTAGCTGTGCCCACTGTTTGTGGAAGCTGTTACTTTCATAAGATCTGTAACTAGAAAAAATAATTATCTGGAAAAATTAGTAGTTTTTTGTTAACTAGAAGTCGTCAGTGTTCACTATGATTTTGGTATAAAGAAGGGTCAGTCTGGACAGTCACTGCATAGTCACTGAAGGATCTCCTTGAAGAACTGCTCTTCTTGGTACATAATTGAGAAGAATATTTATGTTCAGATGTGGGAGTCTTGTGCTTTATGTATGAATTTGCATACATCAAATTATGGCTTCTCGGGTCATTTCTAGCAGATGGTAAATGTTAAGAAAGGAAAATGTGCTTGTAAGCACAATACTGCAAGCCATAGCAGGGCTGGAATGAATCGGGTTCTCATGTGTACAGTCCCCTGAATTTTAATACCCTTAGACAATATTTCAACTCCAACAAAACCATTCATACACACCAGTGATTTTAAGGACTGTCTTTCTCTGTCATGCAGGGAAAATTCTCATTTCCAAAGCATCTGTTCAGCTTCATCCTTACAAAGCCTGATTAGGTGTATGTATTAGACAAATTCCAATTAGTGATATAAACACTTTTCATATAAACCTTTTTCAAACACATTTCCCCCCCTCCACTGAGGAAAGACAAGGTCTCCAGCCCAAGCTGCAGTGAGAGCAGTAAGTGATTTACTGCTCAACTTCTTCCTGCCTCCTAAAACTTTCCTTTAGTTTCCCTGCTTCACTCCATTTCAGGAACTGCAAGTTCCATGAAACTTACATTTAGAAATAATCATTGCCTGTCAGTTCACTATGATTGCTAAAGAATAACTTCTCCTGTTCTTCTAAAAAGATTCATATTCTTAATGAGCAGCCCATCTGGGACAATTTACCTAAAATGGCGATGTAATCCCTCATGGCAACAACTCTGATCCCAAACAGTCTGATAAAGATCCCTGTAATAGTCTCACCAAACTGAATTCTGCTCTCATTTAAAATTGTACAGAACTGAGGATGCTGCAATGAAATGGTATTTTGACATGGGCAACAAAATGGGTTTTTTCCTGAGAAGGATTGATAAATACTGTGAAAATGATTCAAATACAAATGTTTCCCAGATGAGTCAAGCACGCAGAACAGCTGTAACTTAGCCTAGTGGGCAGGAGAGAAGGCTTGGCTAAATCCTGTGATACTCCATGAGGTTTTTTCAAAACTCTTACTGAAGTTTAGTTTTTTCTTCTCCTTTCATTCCTTTTTCACCTCCACCTTGGAACAGCTGTATGTAACAAATTAGTCCTTCAAAGATAGGAACACTGAAAATATGATGGAAAATAATTTCCCCTGGGAGTGTAAAGTATTTGTGTTAAATCAAATGCAAAATCAACTTAAACATCCATATGAATATCCTAGGAGAAATATTTAGCCACTTTGATACTTTCTACCTTTTCCCTCCTCACCAAGGAATAGAGTAAGAGATTTCCATTAGAATAATGTTATGTATGAATTACCCTTTGCCCATGGGGAGTAGGGGAAATTACAGCTTTTATACTCTTTTTTTTTTTTTT